>OX424573.1:119844335-120229335 GCA_949152435.1 Gastracanthus pulcherrimus
TTTTCAAGAATTTTCAAGGATTATTCAATAATTTTCAACAATTATTCAATAATTTTCAATAGTTTTCAAGAATTATTTAAGAATTTTTAAGAATTATTCAACAATTATTCAACAATTAATCAAGAATTTTCAAGAATTTTCTAGAATTCTTCAAGAATTTTCAAGGATTATTCAAGATTTTCAACAATTATTCAAGAATTTTCAATAGTTTTCAAGAATTATTCAAGAATTTTTTAAGAATTATTCAAGAAAATTCAAGAATTTTCAAGAATACTCTTATTACAATTATTCAAGAATTATTAAGAATAATTTAAGAATTTTCTAGAATTGTTCAAGAATTTTCAAGAATTATTCAAGAATTTTCAAGAATTATTCAAGAATTTTCAAGAATTATTCAAGAATTACTCTATAATTATTCAAGAATTTTCAAGAATTATTAAAGAATTTTCAAGATTTATTCAAGAATTTTCAAGAATTTTCAAGAATTATTCATGATTTTTCAAGAATTATTTAACAATTACTGAAGAATTTTCAAGATTTAATCAAGAATTTTCAACAATTATTAAAGAATTCTCAAGATTTATTCAAGAATTTTCAAGAATTTTCAACAATTATTCATGATTTTTCAAGAATTTTTCAACAATTACTGAAGAATTATTCAAGAATTTTCATGAATTATTCAAGAATTTTCAAGATTTATTCAATAATTTTCAAGAATTATTCAAGAATTACTCAAGAATTATTCAAGAATTTTCAAGAATTATTAAAGAATTTTCAAGATTTATTCAAGAATTTGCAAGAATTTTCAACAATTATTCAAGAAATTTCAAGAATTTTCAACAATTATTCATAATTGTTCAAGAATTATTCACAATTGTTCAAGAATTATACAAGAATTTTCAAGAATTTTCAACAATTATTCATGATTTTTCAAGAATTATTCATAATTACTGAAGAATTATTCAAGAATTTGCAAGAATTATTCTACGATTACTGAAGAATTATTCAAGAATTTTCAAGAATTATATAAGAAATTTCATGTATTATTCAAGAATTTTCAAGAATTATTCATAATTGTTCTAGAATTATTCACAGTTGTTCAAGAATTATACAAGAATTTTCAAGAATTATTAAAGAATTTTCAAGATTTATTCAAGAATTTTCAACAATTATTCATGATTTTTCAAGAATTATTCAACAATTACTGAAGAATTAATCAAGTATTTTCAAGGATTATTCAAGAATTTTCAACAATTATTCAATAATTTTCAATAGTTTTCAAGAATTATTTAATAATTTTTAAGAATTATTCAACATTATTCAACAATTATTCAAGAATTTTCAAGAATTTTCTAGAATTCTTCAAGAATTTTCAAGGATTATTCAAGATTTTCAACAATTATTCAAGAAATTTCAATAGTTTTCAAGAATTATTCAAGAATTTTTTAAGAATTATTCAAGAAAATTCAAGAATTTTCTAGAATTATTCAAGAATTTTTAAGAATAATTTAAGAATTTTCAAGTATTATTTAAGAAATTTCATGTATTATTCAAGAATTTTCAAGAATTATTCGAGAATGTTCAAGAATTATTCACCAATTTTCAAGAATTATTCAAGAATTATTCAACCATTACTGAAGAATTATTCAAGAATTTTCAAGAATTATATAAGAAATTTCATGTATTATTCCAGAATTTTAGAGAATTATTCAAGAATTTTGAAGAATTATTCATAATTGTTCAAGAATTATTCACAATTGTTCAAGAATTATACAAGAATTTTCAAGAATTGTTCAAGAAATTTCAAGAATTATTCAAGTATTTTCAAGAATTATTCAATAATTACTCTAGAATTATTCAAGAATTTTCAAGTATTAATCAAGTATTTTCAACCGTCATTCAAGAATTTTCAAGAATTTTCTAGAATTGTTCAAGAATTTTCAAGGATTATTCAAGAATTTTCAACAATTATTCAATAATTTTCAACAATTATTCAATAATTTTCAAGTATTATTTAAGAAATTTCATGTATTATTCAAAAATTTTCAAGAATTATTCAAGAATTTTCAAGAATTATTCAAGAATTTGCAAGAATTATTCACAATTGTTCAAGAATTATACAAGAATTTTCAAGAATTATTCAAGAATTTTCAAGAATTATTCAAGAATTATTCAAGAATTTTCAAGAATTATTCAAGAATTTCTCTAGAATTATTTAAGAATTTTCAAGAATAATTAAAGAATTTTCAAGATTTATTCAAGAATTTTCAAGAATTTTCAACAATTATATTCATGATTTTTCAAGAATTATTCAACAATTACTGAAGAATTATTCAAGAATTTTCAAGAATTATTCAAGAATTTTCAAGATTTATTCAAGAATTTTCAAGTATTATTCAAGTATTTTCAACCGTCATTCAAGAATTTTCAAGAAATTTCAACCGTTATTCAAGAATTTTCAAGAATTTTCAAGATTTGTTCAAGAATTTAACAAGGATTATTCAAGAATTTTCAACAATTATTCAATAATTTTCAATAGTTTTCAAGAATTATTTAAGAATTTTTAAGAATTATTTAACAATCTTTCAACAATTATTCAAGAATTATTCAAGAATTTTCAAGAATTATTCAAGAATTTTCAAGAATTTACAAGAATTATTCAAGAATTTGCAAGAATTATTCAAGAATTTTCATGAATCATTCATAATTGTTCAAGAATTATCCATAATTGTTCAAGAATTATACAAGAATTTTCAAGAATTTTCAAGAATTATTCAAGAATTTTCAAGAATTTTCAAGAATTATTTAAGAAATTTCAAGTAGTATTCAAGAATTTTCAAGAATTATTCAAGAATTATTCAAGAATTATTCAAGAATTATTCAAGAATTATTCAAGAATTATTCAAGAATTTTCAAGAATTATTCAAGAATTTTTAAGATTTATTCATAATTGTTCAAGAATTATTCATAATTGTTCAAGAATTATTCATTATTGTTAAAGAATTATTCATAATTGTTCAAGAATTATTCATAATTGTTCAAGAATTATTCATAATTGTTCAAGAATTATTCATAATTGTTCAAGAATTATTCATAATTGTTCAAGAATTATTCATAATTGTTCAAGAATTATTCATAATTGTTCAAGAATTATTCATAATTGTTCAAGAATTATTCATAATTGTTCAAGAATTATTCATAATTGTTCAAGAATTATTCATAATTGTTCAAGAATGATTCATAATTGTTCAAGAATTATTCATAATTGAGAGAGAGAACGAGTCTCGCTCGGGGCTCTGACTGAGCGCAGAGGGACCGAGTCTCGTGCATGGCTCGAAGTGTACGGAGAGGGAACGAGTCTCGCGCGGGACTCGAACTACATGGAGAGGGAACGGCTGTCGCACGGGATTCAAACTACACAGAGAGGGAACGAGTCAAGCGCGGGTTGTGACTGCACGGGCAAGGAACGAGTCAAGTACGGGACTCGAACTGCACAGAGAGGGAACGAATCAAGCGCGACGCTTGAACTGCATGGAGAGGGAGCGAGTGGCACAGAGGGAATGAGTCTCGCGCAAGG
The DNA here is from genome assembly GCA_949152435.1 of Gastracanthus pulcherrimus. NCBI lineage: Eukaryota > Metazoa > Arthropoda > Insecta > Hymenoptera > Pteromalidae > Gastracanthus > Gastracanthus pulcherrimus. The sequence continues at coordinate 119,847,913 of OX424573.1, forward strand.
TTTGAACTACATGGAGAGGGAACGAGTCTCGCGCGTGGCTCGAACTGCACGGAGAGGGAAACAGTCGCAGAGATGGGAGCCATTACGCGTGACTTGAACCTGCTCGGAGAGGGAGCGAGTCTCGCGCGGGGCTCGATTTCGGGTCTTGGATTTATTGTTATATTAGTCCAGGTTATTTTTAGGTATATTTTAACTTAGAGTTAAATATAATTATTTCCTTATCTGTATATTATTATGATAGTATGTTTAATATTATTAATTATATTTACTATATAATTGTTAGTAATATTATTGTTAATAATTGTTTTCCCTGTAAGCTAAGTAAGATATAAATATCGATATTTTATGAAATTAGTTAAACCTTGAGAGATTTAGTAGTGTTGTTTGAATATGGGTGATGAGAGGGAGAGGAATAAAAGAAGGTTCGTGTCTTATATTCCTGGTTAGATGTCCGAAAATGAAATATAAGACCGTACTTTGTAAAAGGTAAAGTAAGGAAGAATGGTAATGGTTTTCATGCAGAGATCACAAGTTTCTCTATTTTGGATTAGGCTACATGTCAATATTGTAATAAAAATTATAGACCGTAAAAAGTCTTCAATCATTAGGTCTAAAGTTAGCTTTTTCTTACATTTGGGGGTCGCTTGTGCATAATGGATATTATTTTGATTATGCAGGTTTTTACTACTCTGATAATAGCTGAGAGGATTTATGATTAGATATATTAAGTGGCTAAAGAGAAATGAGATTAAGATAGAAAAATGTAAGTGGTTTTGATATGCTTATGATACGAAAACGCGGTGTATTTATTAACATATTTATAAAATGATAAGACTTAGTTTAGTCAATGGCATTTATTGATTTCAACATTTTTTCGTACCTGAAAGTAACAATAGTTACATTAATATTGCAAGTAAATTTAGAATTTATTTTATTTTTGAAGGATTTTGATTGTAGATAATAATAATAATATTCGTCATCCATTGTTATCGTGTGATAACTTATACAGTCTCTGGAATTATGAGAAATAATGCGTGAAATATTCGGATTTTTAAGACTTTTGTAGAAATTTAATGAGAACGTAGTATCTTTTGTTATATCTTGTAATTTTGAGTCTCTAAATTGAAAGAGTTGGTTAGTTAATTTTTCTCTTAATTTTATGACATTGATTGTGTCACTTCAAATTTTATGACAGTTTCTTTTACATGCAGTAGTTTTGGCTATGTTGACTGAAATTTTGACATGTATTACATTTTAATTCATTCGTTAGAGAATATTTCGTGATAAATATTTTTAAGAATCTTTGAAATTTCGTTCGCTGATGGATACATGATTTCGAAATTGGATGATTATTTATTTTAAGAACTATGCTCCCTAGAAAATTTTCAGTTTGAATATGAGTTTTCAGAAAAATCATTGTTATTGTTATTTTTGTATTAACAGATTTTATGAGAATTTATAATTTTACGGTATTTTATTGTGGACTGAGATTCTGAAATTCTTTTATTTCGCTCAAATCTTTTCTGTAAAACAAGACTGAACGGAAAACTGAGGTCGAGGCGAACAGTGTCTGTCAGATTTGCAATTTCTGATTTTGAAATGTCACGGTCTTCGGGGTTCGGTTTTCAAGAAGATGCGAGAATCAATACTAAAGAACAAGATTCTGGGGAGGCTAAGCTATATTATATAGATTTGGATTCTGTTAAAGCTTTAGAAATTTTGTTATCATAGTAACGAGAAAGGTAGGCACTTGAATGTTCTAATTCAATGTATTGGTGAATTACCGCGGTGAGATTCTATTCTGATTTAGCCACTCTATATATTCTAAACGGCGACTATAATAAGAATATTTTTTGTTATAATTTATTTCCATGTTTACAGTAATGTATATGGTTGGTAATGTATAATATTAAGAAATGAGTTTTAATTTGTAATTTATTAACTTTATTGAAGATATGTAATGGATTATATTCAGTGTTTTTAGTTGAAAAATTAATATATGGTTTATTTATCTTTATTCGTGTAGTAGTAGTTGGTTTCGGCTAGTTCCCCACAAGGGATACCAATTTGTTACAGCCGAATTAGTATTCGGAATGCGCGGGGTATGTCGCGAACAAATATATTTGTAATTCACCGGAAATTAGCCTTTGCTCGAAAACTTTTATCGATCTACTACTTTTAAGCTACGAAGGAGTTATTTATTTGGAGTATAAGAACGAACTGCGCATACTGGTTCCAAGTCCAGCACAGGGTATCGTACCTCGCGCTGGAGTATCCGGTCTCGCTGTATGAGAACGAACTGCGCGTATAGGTCCCGAGTCTAGACGGAGTCTCGTACCTCGCGATGTTATTTTCTGAATAATTATTTTGTGGCATGTAAAACGCCACAACGAAAGAGGTAAAGAGAGAAGTAAGGTTAGGTTAGAGTAGGCAGGTAGGGTTAGGTATCAGGGAGATTATTATTATTTAATTAGGAGGGATAAACAAACTCCGGACGGAATCACGCACGCACCAAACCACCGAACGCACGCTATTCAAAATTGCTTATTGTTTGTTAGAAGTATTAATCGCGAATATTATTATATGTTTCACGGGGAGATCGACGGCGCGACACCACACACACACATACCACCAGCACAAACACACGACAGAAGCAGCAGCCGATTCAGCAAACATATCCGGGAAAGCTGAGCAGCACGAGGAAGCGGCAACGACGGAGAAGAGGTCGAGTCCTATATTTTTACAGGTAGCAGCCGCCTGAAAGAGAGAAAAGCGAGAGACGACACGAGCGGCCGGGAGCCGCGGGGCCGGAGCAGTAGCAGCAACACAGCAGCAGCAACACAGCAGCAGCACACGAAACACACTCACACACATACACACTCGCGTACGCGGACACCCGAGAGAGAGAGCGATCGGAGCGCGAGGAGTCACAGCGGCGTCATCCTTAAGGACGACGACTAGAACAGCTGATGAACAAGCGGGCGCGTGCCATGCGGCTGTAACCGATCGGGAGAGTAGTGAGAGAGCCGAGCGGCAAGAGAGACAGAGTACGGTCAGCCAACAGAAGATGACCAGATAAGCATCAAATAAGATGGGAAGAAAGGCGCGCGGAAGGAGAAGGGAGCAAGGCGCGTTTACAACGAACGCGTCGCGCTCCGGCAATTCGCATGTTGTATGTATCGAGTAATGGGATATAAGTATCGGAGAAGCGTGCAGTATAGAGGATGCTGTTAATATTTTAAATTACGCGCGTCCCCGGGGCGAAATGCATGACGGGTAAAGCTAGAGCAATAACTAACCTCCGGTTACTACTCTAGTGAAAATCGAGTTGAGGGCCTATGCCAACAGGTGTTAGAAAAGGAGAGGAGATCGAGTAAGGCAAAATAGAGGGAGCTAAGTACAGGGACGCCACGAGGAGAGGACTGGAGTCCTTCCGCCCTGCCCATTCCGTCTGTAGCCTGCGCCGCGCACAGTCGCTTGTTACAGGAGCATAATTCTGGTAGAGGTTAGCCGCACCGCGTGGTAACTTTGTAAAGGAGGAGCAGTCGAGTTAGCAGAGAAAGAGTTACTAATTTGTATTCATTTCAACGTGAGTTGATATATTTTCGGTCGGCGAGTATTTGCCCACAAAGCGCCCAGCCTATTAGTATTCAAGAGAGTTTTTGTAAGTTTGACTTAAAAATTACTTGATGAGAGCAGTCCATTATTTTAGTCTGTTTCAGTGCAATCGACGTTCGAGGCTTGGTGGAGAGTCGGAGTTGCTGTGTGTGTTCGCCGTCGAATATTTTTGTGTGTTTTAGGTCGAGAGTTCCCGAGTTCGAGTCATTATATTACAGGTTGTAGGTAATACCTGCAACGCGGTCGGCACTTGGTGCGTGCGAGTGGAGGCGGGGAGCAGCCATTGGACCGCCCACGTGCGACCATAAATCAGTAGCTAAGTCGGGAGAATCGGGCGATAAGTAGAGTCGTAATGGTTATAAAAATTTAACTTAGTTAAATTTCGGGGTTTTATAAATGGGTCAATTCATGCCAAAACGCACACAGCTCTGCCCAAAAATGGTAAAGACTTAGAAAAACTTGTATATGGTCAAAATGTAGGGTTTTTTATGTAGAATCAATAGCTATGTAGCGCTTTTCAAAATTTTCAAAATGGCGGTCCCAAAAACCCGATTTTCTGACCAGTTTTCCGAAAATTTTCCGATGAATCGTTCATAAAAATATAGATAAAATACGAAAATTGTGAGGAAAGTTCATTTTATATGTTTTCGGGTACGCTGAATCCGAATCCGCTGACCGTTAATCTTATCACTCCAGGATTTGCTCTAACCTCAAAAAATACCTCAAAAACGCTCAAACAGGCATGATTATGGCTAGATAAAGGTTCGTGACGATGCATTTGTTCGTTTCAACGGTCGCGTATTTCAAATCCAAGGTCCGTTCAGCTCGTTCAGTCCAAAATTTGCCCCTAGCCTCAAAATATTTTTCAAAAACGCTCAAATAGGCATGATTACGGCCAGATTAAGGATCGTGACCATATATTTATACGTTTTTGGGGTCACTGATTTCAAATCCGAAGTCCGTTTAGTTACATCAGCTAAAAATTTGTTTTTAACCTCAAAAAATACCTGACAAACGCTCAAATGGGTAGGTTCATGGCCAGAAATGGACGGTTATACTCTAAATACACACCCGTACATATAGACGTATAGTTCTCACACGCATGTAAACACAGTATTTGCATTGACTTTGAGCTAGCTTTCCATGATCATGACTTCAAAAAGGAAGAAGTCTTTTCGAACAGATCGCTGTTGCAATCCGTTCAAATTGGTAGCTCACATAGGCAAATCATTACGACCACTACCAGCTAGGCTTTGCAGACATTTCGGGCTTGCTTCTGCTGAGAATATGATTTGCAGTGGATGTAGGAAAATATCATATACTAGTAATGATACTCATAATGAAGACGGGAACCACAATTACAACACTGATGATACTCATGATGAAAACGTGAATGACAATTTGAGCAGTACTTCTGTATATAACAGTGCAAATGAAGATAGCCTAGAGAAGAATGTGCATTTAGATCTTGACAGTTCGACTTCTTCAAATGCTCAGGAAAACCTCCATGAAATCATCGAAGGTTTAAGAGAAAAATTTTCATCGTTGTCAGAGCACGATCCCAACAGGATAGCTATTCTAACCATACTGCCATCAAAATGGTCAATAGAGAAGATTTCTTCTCTATTCAATACTACGACTTACTCTATTAGAAAAGTTAAAGAATTAAAAGCCACGAATGGCTCTTTTTCTAGACCACCCCCAAAAATGGGTAAATCGCTGCCACAAACTACGGTTAATAGAGTGAAACAATTCTATGAATGTGATTCTAACAGCAGAATTCTCCCAGGATATAGAAATAAAAAATCTGTTGAGATTGATGGAGAAAAAGTCCTCAAACAGAAGAGACTTACATTGTTTAGCTTAAAAGAATTATATTTCAAATTCTGTGGAGAGCATCCAGATACTACTATAGGTCTTTCAAAGTTTTGCCAATTACGACCTCAAAATTGTGTTTTACCCGGAAGTAATGGTACTCATATTGTTTGCGTATGTGTGATTCATGAGAATATCAAGCTTTTGCTCGATGCCATCAATTTATCTGACCTGATGGCTAAATCGGAATTCCCATTAAAAAACTATACCGATTGTCTTAATCTCATGGTATGTCGTAACTCAAATAGAGAATTTGTAAAAATTGACTCAACAATTCGCTGCGAGTTAACCAAATTATTTATTTTGCCAACGTTTCGAATCCCTTTTATGGATTCCTTCTCAAGGCATGTCTAAAGAACGGCTAGTTACTGAGTGGCATATTGTTAATACTACTCTAGCAATATAGTTGCTATGAGCCAGTAACAGTTACAAATTGGCAAGTGTGTCTAACCAATAATGTAACAAACACCCACGAGTGGCATTGGATCGGCAGGCGATGGAAAGCCCGATCTTGGTGTTTCACCACTCGAGGGTGGACCGACAGAGAATGTTTTCTTAACGAATGCAAAAACTGCCCTAATTACAATAAGCTCAGATCCCAGCTTGAATCAGGTTTGGAAAAAGCAGACGTAAAAGATATAACTTTTAGCTCTTGGCATTCGACAGATAAGACAACTATTATTACATCAAACACAACTACTGAAAATTTCCTCGAACTTCTTGGTCATCGGTTAAAATCATTAAAACCTCATGATTATATTAACAAACAACAATCAGAATATTTTAAGCAATTGAAGGGAAGCTTAAAGCCAGGAGAAATTCTTGTGCTACCAGATTATTAAGAGAATTTAGCTTTCGTTGTTCAAAAAGCAGCTCAAGCTTTTCACTATAATAATATTCAAGCCACAGTATATACTGTAGTTTATTATTATCGAGATGTAGGTGAATTAAAACATGGAAATATAATCGTGATTTCTGAATCAAATACTCATGACTCTGCAGCGGTGTATGTGTGTAATTCGATGATAATTGATTACCTAAAGAAACAACACAAAGTTATAAAGATTATCTACTTTTCTGATGGAGCAAAACAACATTTTAAAAATCGATTTAATATCCAAAATTTATGTAATCATGAAAATGATTTTGGTATCAAAGCAGAACGGCATTTTTGCGCGACGGCTCACGGAAAAGGCCCACATGATGGCCTTGGTGCAACTCTTAAAATAGGAGCTAGGAACGCAAGCCTCCAAGCATCAGCAATCAACAGCATTTTAACAGCTAAGCAGCTTTATGAGTGGGCATGCCATTCAATAAAAAATATAAAGTTCTTTTATTATTCAAAAGTAACACATAGCAACACTCAAAGAAGATTAAAAAGACGATTTGACGAGGCTCCTTCTGTCTCACAAATTTCAAGCAATCACTGTTTTATTCCACTACGAAACAAGAGTATTATTATCAGAAAATTTTCAAATGATAAGAAGGAAGTTGTTGTAGAGATTTAAAGTGTAACAGTCCATTTCTGGCCATGAACCTGCCCATTTGAGCGTTTTTCAGGTATTTTTTGAGGTTAGCGACAAATTTTGGGCTTGTCGGGCTAAACGGACCTTAGACTTAAAATCAGCGATCTCGAAAACGTATAAATGTATGGTCACGATCCTTAATCTGGCCGTAATCATGCCTATTTGAGCGTTTTTGAAAAATATTTTGAGGCTAGGGACAAATTTTGGACTGAACGAGCTGAACGGACCTTGGATTTGAAATACGCGACCCTTGAAACGAACAAATGCATCGTCACGAACCTTTATCTAGCCATAATCATGCCTGTTTGAGCGTTTTTGAGGTATTTTTTGAGGTTAGAGCAAATCCTGGAGTGATAAGGTTAACGGTCAGCGGATTCGGATTCAGCGTACCCGAAAACATATAAAATGAACTTTCCTCACAATTTTCGTCTTTTATCTATATTTTTATGAACGATTAATCGGAAAATTTTCGGAAAACTGGTCAGAAAATCGGGTTTTTGGGACCGCCATTTTGAAAATTTTGAAAAGCGCTACATAGCTATTGATTCTACATAAAAAACCCTAAATTTTGACCAGATACAAGTTTTTCTAAGTCTTTACCATTTTTACGCAGAGCCGTGTGCGTTTTGGCATGGATTGACCCAAATATATATTTCAGAAATTAATGTTACAATTAATGAATAGAGTAAAGTGCCGGCAACTATTAACTGTTAACGAGCCGACATAGAATTTCTTACAGTTACGATTTATAAATGCAAATTGATGTATATCTATTAATATCGAGAAATAAACGTTAGAAAAGATTATATTCATATAGATATATAGATCATTTACGTAGATAGAACCTGTATGAACTATAATAATTAAATTGTTTATAATTATTTATTTAAATAACTTGAGATTGCATCTCCGTGGGTTGCGCCGTTTGTCCAGGCGTCCGCTCAGTGAACCTCCTCTCGAGATCCGAGGAGTCAACCAGAGGGTAATTTTCGAGTAATAAAGTGCAGTATTGGCTGAACAATAAAATAATTAATGAGTTGTAAGGACAGAATCCATATCGGTTAAAATACAACATCATAATTTATAGAGACAGAGGTTTATTTAAGGAGAGTAAATAAAGAATAAGGTTCTTTTGTATTTGTATTTTTATATAGCTACAAATGTATATATTTTCTGTACCATATTTATTAACCTTTTATTTTATAATTTAAATGATTACGTGCGAAATTAGGGTTCTACGCTGACGTACGCCGTAGTTACTAATTAATTAAATTGTTGATATTTGAACAATTATTCGCTCGCTTCGGTTTTCTGGGCCTAAACTCGCGATATATCTTTAATAATTATATTATATTAATTTACACTCAATTACTATTACACGCTGAGGGTTGCGTGGCAATTTGTATTCGGATAGTCAATTCTCCATTCTCTTCCAGTCAAGAAGGTGACTTCTCGAGGCCAGTGGATGGGTCCTAAAGAGATGATGTCGCTAGGCTAATGCCGTTGACGCCGGAGACTGTAACGGGTTACTCGAGGTCGGTGTAGAGGCTCCAATCTCCTCGTTTCTCGTTGACAAGGGCGGCTGACGGCCACCTTCACATTTCTAGTCAAAAAGCATATAATTTGGTAAGCGCGAGGTATTTATAATCTCGCTTATTGTGTGTGACAAAGGTGGACGTAAGACCCTCTCCTCCAATGAGGAACTGACAACTTTTGCTGTCGCCGACTAGGCCGTAAGGGAACAGTGGTGAGATTGCACATCTCCTTCGCGCGATTGTCTTGGGTGCGGCCACGTATATTTCAAGAGAAGTCAAATTTTCGAGCGCATATATATATGTATAATTGTATATATATATATATATATATATATATATATATATATATATATATATATATATATATATATATATATATATATATTGTGTATGCATGTATATACACCTATTCGCATATAAATAATTATTATAAAAATATGTTAGAAGGGTGTTACGGCCGCAAGCTTGAATCGCGCGCCATAACTGATACTTCAGGAGAAAGGAGCTCCTTTCGCCAGCTCTCTGTAATACGGCACAGCTGAACTACTCTGATGATCATCGCTGGAGAGTTGGCGCGAGGGACTTTACCCCCTCCCCCAGCATGCGGGTCATCGGCGTCGCGTTTTCCACAAAACTGGCGATCCCCCGCGCTCTCGCTCTATTCCGCTCCAACTTCAGTTCTGTCCTGGAGCACCTTCTAACTCGTGCGCGCCTTCTACTTTGCAAATCGCCACGTGTTGCAATTAAATTTTAAATAAGAAACTTTAGTCACGCAGGAGTATATATTTCTGTTCATAAGATGACCACAGAGCAATAAAGCTCAGTTTGTTAATTGATTATTACACAAAAAATCAGCGAGTCGTTCATTTAACTATTCCAATAAAGAAAATCACTTTCTCTCTCACACTCCTTGAACCGACAAATTCGATAAACCCTACAGCGTTTCAATTGAGCCGAAAAGAAATCCTAATTACCCCAGCTACCGGAAGAAAAATGCTACAGGACGAAACATGGTCCTTCGAGCAGGATAAGGTAACTCAAAAGGTGCAAAGTGGTAACTCGTAAACATTCACACAGTGCAGTGACTCTTTCTTCAATAAGTGCAACTCGAATTCGGACAGCTAATTCGCGCCGTAGGTCAATCGATGCCTTCGTGAGAATAAGTGAACATTCTCGAGTCGTGTGTGATTAGCTAAAAAAAACGCGCTCCAAAAATTCAAATTCAGAGTTGAACTTGTCCGAAGGTCAATTTTGTGAGCTCATCACTCCACGACCGAGATGTCTAAGGCTCCACCTGAATCTTCCGGATGCAGCCAGTGCAAGGGACAATACCACATTGCTTACTGCCCTACCTTCACTAAGCTGAGCAAAGAGAAGAAGCGAGTCTACGCTGAAGGGGCACATTTGTGCCTGAACTGTCGACGCCCTGGTAACACTGCTGCTGAATGTCCGCCAAAGGGACGATCTCCCAACTGTCAAGGACTGCATCACACTCTTCTGAATTCAGAGCCACTAAGGAACGAGAACGGACAGCCACAAGACGCCCAGACGAGTATGACGTCAGCTGGTGTGAACATGTACACTGCACAAGTAGGTAAAACTATGTCCACCAATTCTACAGGTAGAACCACGCTACTGCCCACTGCAGTAGTGATTTTGGAGTCAGCTGCTAGGTTTAAAATGACAGGATGAATCCTGGTGGATCCTACATCAGAGTGCTCTTCCGTCACAGAGCACGTTGTACAGACACTCTCGCTCAGTAAGCAAATAACTCAGGTTCCAGTCTCCGGAGTGGGGGGAGACTCCAACATAACCTCAAAGTTCTCTACTAAATTGAACATATGTTCAAGTCAACAGCCTGACTTCCCTCCCTGTTTTACAGCGCTCGTCTTAGGAAGACTAACATCAAAGCTACCCACCAAGGAGAGTCATGTTGTCCGTGAAGCCAGATTCAAGGACTCGAGCTAGCAGACCCACAGTGCCTTCGGCCTGGTTCCATCGACTACATATTAGATGCAGATGTGTACCTAGCACACATCTTGGATGGGATTCGTAAATGCGAAGGAAGTGAACCAGTAGCTCAGAACACTGTGCTTGTCTGGGTGCTCACAGGGTCAGTGGAACAACCCGAAGCAGCACATTCGACATCTCCTGCATGCAGATTCTTCAGCACCACCTCACCTATTACCGAAGAGCTTAAGGGGTAACACCATTCTAGCGGCCCGAAAAATGCCTAATTTGTACGATATTTTACAAGAGTAGGAAAGAAGGGATCAAATATCTTTTTTGAGGGTTTACTATAAATATATTGAGATACAAAAATATATATTTTTTTTACATTTAAATACAAAATGGCGGCTATACAGCGAATCTCGTGAGAAGCCTTTTTCTCAAACCTCCAAACGGGAGAACACTTTTCTCGGAAAGTATGAGATCTGGAACAAAAAACCAAAGAAATTCTTAATCTATATAACGTTAACTTTGGAAGTACGTAGGGTTTTTTTTATTTCAATTTTTGTAGAAATAGCGCACTTCTGAAAAAAGTCGATTTTTCTCGAAAAATCGACGTAAAAAAACAATGTAAATTGTTTATAAAAAAAATTTACATTCAATCGAAAAACGGCTACGTACTTCTTTAGATAATCTATTTGTGAAGCTACAGTAAAAATTTCAAACCAATCCATGCAATTGTTTACAAGTAATCTGTTCTCCCAGTTTGAAAAAGGCTTCTCACGAGATTCGCTGTATAGACGCCATTTTGTATTTCAATGTAAAAAAAAATATATTTTTGTACCTCAATATATGTATAGTAAACCCTCAAAAAAGAATTTTGATCCCTTCTTTCCTACTCTTGTAAAAAATCGTACAAATTAGGCACTTTTTCGGGTCGCTAGAGTGGTGTTACCCCTTAATCGGTTTCGGAAGTCTTTCTCTTCTCTCACAAAACTAATCCGGGTGCTATCATATGTCCTATGAAGGACACGAAACGTTCGTGCAGAGGAAACTGCTCGCACAAGGCTCACCTTACTCCGCATCGTTCAAAGGGACCAATATGCAGCAGAAAGAAGCTGCTTGCTCGCAGGGCAATACATACACCAGCTCAGCCATCTTTGACATTTTTTACCCTTCATAGATGAAGTCGACGTCCTGTGCATTGGAGGCAGATTGTAGAATACTTTCCTGAAAATGGACGAGAAGCATCCTGCTGTCGTGTATAATGGCAGCAACCTTGCAGAGCTACTTATTCGCGACGCATACCTGCGAAAGCTGCACGGAGGCCCTCAACTAGTAAAAAGTTACTTGTTGCGCACGTACTGGATAGTACGTGTAAGAAATTGCATTCTGCGGCTTATCGACCGGCTTAATGACCGTTATTCTGGAAGTGGGTATCACACCAGCCAGGCACTTCTCAGTGATCGCGCCTCAGCTTACGTGAATAGGAATTATGCATATGGACTTATAAAACAAATCTAAAAATTTCTATCATGCTTGGGCTTACGTGAATAAAAAACAATGCGTATGGAATTTAAGAAAATCACCAAAAATTATTCGCGCTCGGGCTTATGTGAATAAGAAGCAATGCGTATGGACTAATACAACAAAATCTGAAACAATTTAAACGCGCTTGGGCTTATGTTAAAAATAAGCAATGTATTTGGACTTATAAAAGAATAACCTAAAAAATTTAATCGCGCTTTGGCTTATATGTATAATATTATTCGCGACGCATACCTGCGAAAGCTGTACGGAGGCCCACAACTAGTAAAAAGTTACTTGTTGCGCACGTACTGGATAGTACGTGTAAGAAATTGCATTCTGCGGCTTATCGACCGGCTTAATGACCGTTATTCTGGAAGTGGGTATCACACCAGCCAGGCACTTCTCAGTGATCGCGCCTCAGCTTACGTGAATAGGAATTATGCATATGGACTTATAAAACAAATCTAAAAATTTCTATCATGCTTGGGCTTACGTGAATAAAAAACAATGCGTATGGAATTTAAGAAAATCACCAAAAATTATTCGCGCTCGGGCTTATGTGAATAAGAAGCAATGCGTATGGACTAATATAACAAAATCTGAAACAATTTAAACGCGCTTGGGCTTATGTTAAAAATAAGCAATGTATTTGGACTTATAAAAGAATAACCTAAAAAATTTAATCGCGCTTTGGCTTATATGTATAATACGGACTTATAAAAAAAATCTAAACCAATATCATCACTCTTGCACTTATATGAATAAGAAGGAATGTATATGAACTTTAAAAATTGTAAGTTTTTCCATCACTTGGGCATATGCAAATAAAGAACAATGCGTATGATCTTATACAAAATTTTTAAAAATATTCATCTCTCTTGCGCTTATGTAAATAAGAAGGAATGCGTATAGACTTCTAATAAAATCTAATAGTTATTATTGGGCTTGGGCTTATTTTAATAAGAAGCAAAGCATATGGACTTACAAAAAACTTAAAAATAGCATCACTCTTTGGTTTATATAGATAAGTTATAATGCATATAGACTCGTAAAAATAATAAAAAAAATTCATGGCTATTGAGCTTATATGAATAAAGAACAATTCAAATAAACTTATAAATAAAATCTACAAAAATATCTTCGTGATAGAGCTTACATGAATAAGAAGCACGGCATGTGGTCTTATAAAAAAATCTATAAATCTGAATGGGGCTTGGGCTTATGAGAATTAAAGTAATGCGTATGTAGTCATAAAGAAAAACTAAAAATCTACATCGTGCTTGGGCTTATGTTAATAAGAATCAATGCATATGGGCTTACAAAAAACTTAAAAATAACATCCCTTTTTGGTTTATCTAGATAATTTGCAAGGCATATAGACTTATAAATTAATACAAAAATTTCATGGCTATTGAAATTATATGAATACAGAACAATGCGAATAAACTTATAAATAAAATCTGCAATAATATCATCCCTTGGGTTTATGTGATTAAAAAACAATGCATATGGACTTCAAAGAAATCCACAAAAACATTATCACGCTTGTGCTTATATGAATAAGATTCAATGCGTGTAGACATAAAAAAATCTAAATAAAATTTCATCCCTCAGCCTTATCAGGGTTCTGACTATTCGTGGGAGCGAATGAACGTAGTGCAACGCCACTAGTCCGCTCGAGCGCCCGCAGATATACTGCCCGTTCCAGCAAGTGCGGTGAGGCAACTTGGTTTTCCCTCTCCTTCCCCCCACCGCAACCTGCACTCTCATCGCTTTGAGAGTCGTTGGTCAGCGCTGGCTAGTACAGCGCGCGCGGCTGCGGACTCCTTCTCTCTCTTTCTCCCACCGCGCGCCGTACCTCTGGCTACAGTGAGAGACGTTTGTCTGTGCATAGCACAGACCTAGTTATCCCGCTCTCTCTCTTTATCTACCTCATTCACGTCGCGCTCACAATGGTTTCCGAGCGGCGAAGCGAACTTCTATGTGCCTGCACATTAACTTCTTGTGGACGCAATTATAATTTTCGCGACGAGGAGCTCTTTCGACATATCCCCAGCTTGTTTTGGAAAGTAAAACTCTCATTAAAAGAGAAAAAAAGAAACGGAACTGTAACGAGGATACTATAACGAATAAAGAAGAGTAAACAAATATTATTGTAATTTAAACCAGCTAAATACTAACTTACATGCCGCAATAAATACTAATTAAATATAATAGAAAATTCCGGAAAATATGCTTAATTAAATTCGTGGTAACAGAGATATCGCATTTAGGAGCTACATTTAGTAAATTGACATGAGGATCCTACAATTAAAATTAAAATTCTACTAATTTACATACCGCGTTTGATAATTAAACCATTACAAGATAATTATACTAAATTTAATATTCAATTAATTAAAAGGAATTAATATTTAATTAAGTAACTATAAGTTGACACATCGCAATTAATCTCCAGCTAACTAACTAGAATTTAAATTATTGTAACTAAATTTTAATATGCGTTGAGTTGTATTTATTTTAAATAAATTAATATTTTGAACATACTTACAGCGCACGGTCTTTTAATATGTCGAACCAGGCGTTTTGTAACGTCCAACTTTAGGACACAGGGTGTATCGCCGATGGTGATTCTTCAGCGTGATTTTAACATCTGCACAATTCTCGGGCCCTTCAGGTAAACGCACCTTCCAGAAATCTGGTCCCGTTGACGATGGTGCGGTTAGCGGCTCCGGAAGGGTCCAGTCTGTGCTGAGGTGGCTGCGCGCGTGCTGTCAATTGCCATAGCTGGGTCGATGGTTACTGCAGCAGTTTTGGTGGTGGTGACTGGGGGCACAGGTGTGGCTGGTGATTGAGCCTCGGCAGTAGCTGTTTCTCGGGCGGTAGTCGTCTTCATTTTCGGAATTTTGAATGTAGCTACTGCTGAGGGTGCGGAAGTGGTCACCATCGTCTTCGTTCTCTTCGGCACCAGTTTACGAGGAAGGCCCAATAGGTTGATCACTCCAACCAGTCTTCCTAATGCTAACCGATGCGCGTTGCTTGCTGCGATTAACGCCTTGACCTCCTCCATCGGCTTCATGGTGGTTAGGTCCAAGGCCTTTGGATTAAGGTCTTTTCCCCACGAATGGCCGACGGAAGTCTGGCAGACACGACGACGGAGGACTTTAGCGTGATGCTCCCTATTACCGCTAGCATCGGCCGTCTTGCTGTAGGTACCGTTATACGAGGTTTGGTCGGCTTCCCGAAGACGCGTTCTGTTACTGTTGGCTCCGTCAGCGATGACAGCAACTCCCTAGATGTCGGCGTGTAGATTGGAACTAGCGTCTTCGGTTTGGGGTGTAACGGCTTTAACACTTTCGCCTCGATTGGAACGGATATTTTTATCACCGGCCGTGGTGCCATCAATGACGTAGTGCGCTCAGGTTGAGAGGTTGTCCTCGGCGTCGATGTAACTGGTGGTTGAACCGGTACAGTTTCGAGAATCTCGTCCATGCCGTACATGGTGTAGCGGAGCAACCTTTCGTTCCTTCTTTCTAGCTCCAGTGCTAGCGCGTCGATCTCTTCTTGTAGGGTGCTGCTCGGTGTTGGTGCCACTGCGGAGTACAGAATGGAACTGATTTTGTCTCGCTCCCGTCATCGGTTAAATATGTTCACAGCACCTTTTCTCCCTTCCGAGAGTCCTCCCGAACCTTTGAGTCAGAGAGCGCAAAGGTTCGATTTTCGCAACATGCCTTTTACTACGCGATTGATGCGTTCTACTGGGTTACATTACGGTGTGTGTAATGGGGTGCACCTATGTTCGATCTTAAAGTCGGTGAGTAATTGTTGGAATTAATTTAATTAATTTAATTAATTTATTAATTTATTAATTTAATTAATTTATTTAATTAATTAATTTCGTAAGTCGTTCCTGCATTACGAGGAGTAGAATATTTCCGGTATTTGACCTTGGTTGAGGCTTAACCAAGTCAATCGAGACCATTTCCCATGGTTATTCGACATATGTGGAGTGCATGACTCCAGCGGGGGCTTGCTGTGGAGCTTTAGCTTTTTGACAGTTGACACAACTGCGCACATAGCTAGCTCTTTGTCTGAGCATTCCAGACCAGTAGTAATAACGTGACAGGCGTGTCAACGTTTTTGCTATGCCTAGATGCCCCAATGTTGGACAGTCATGTAACTCTGCGAGGATTCGTTTCCGTTCTTCTGTTTATATGTATATTTTCCACTCTTCACTTGGATCAGTATCATTAAAATACAGAGTGTTGAGGATGTGGCGGAATAGTCGGCCATTTCTTAAGCAGTACTCTCGATTTTTCTTTTGATTTTTCCTGTACTGCTTTTAGTAAACGTCTGTACCACGTGCACTTAATTGGGGTGCCGATTTCACCCACTTGCAACGGTGCACGGAATAATGCATCAGCTACGGTGTTGTCAGCGCCTCTGCGATAGTGAATCTCGTAGTCCCATTGTCCGAGTTCCATTGCCCAACGAGCCAGCCTACCTGAAGGATTTTCGATCTTAGCCAGTCATTTTAGAGATTGATAGTCAGCTATGACCTTATAATGGTAGCCCTCCAGGTAGTCCCTCATTTTCCGAATGCACCATTTTACAGCGAAACATTCGAGTTCAGTAATTGTATAGTTTTTCTTGACTATGTTGAGCGTTCTCGAGGCGTAAGCTATGACGTGTTCATGATAGTCAATTTCTTGTGTAAGCACTGTCCCAGATCTAATGCAGGGCAACTTCAGTTGGAGTTATTAAGGATCATGGAGTTCACGGAAGTAAAGAAGAGTAAAGAAGTAGAACCAATCATCGAGAGGGCCGAGCAATCCCCATCGCAGACACCCAAGTTGGTGATGTTATTGGAGGTGACAGAAACTGAGGTTATGGAACAACCTGTGGGGAGTGCGAAGCGATCACTCCAGGCCATGGTATTTCGTAATTCAATAGCTGCAGAAGGAGTACTACGCAACCATTGTAGATGTAGATGTCCGGCGCGGTAGATAAATGTGAGGATATGGAACAACTGGTGGGGAGAGCGAAGCGACCACTCAAGGCCATGGTGTTCCATAATTCAATAGCGATATAGAGAGAGAGAGTATATGAAAGACAATCAGCCCAAAATGAAGAGCGTCCCCCGTCGCCACTATTTCAGGTGCAGATGTCTGATGAAGTAGAGAGTCGAAAAATTACTGGGTAACCTGTGGGGAGTGCCAAGCAACCACACCAGGCCATGGTGTCCGAGAGGAGGGTGGAGAGTGGTACTGAACGATTGAAAGAAAGGGAAACGCTATTCCTGTCGCATAGACATCGAGTCAAGGCATTCGGAGAAGGGATAATTAATCTAGGACAATCATCGGGGAACAAGAAGAGATCACGCTACGCCCTACTGTTAGAGAGCGAGTCGCATGAAGATAAGCAATCCCTATTGCAATCATCTCGAGTATTGGTCTCGGAGACAATAGTGAGGAAAAGAGAATGGAGTGAAGAACCCGAAGAATCAAGAACTATTCTTGCAGTGGAAAATGTCCCATCGCCCATCTGTGAAGAGTTCTCGAGACAAGGAATAGAAGCGTTGAAAACCAGAGCAGAAGATCGGAAAGCAGCAGCCACACTTATGATCGAGAGGCCGGCTAGCAATGAAGGAGCGTTGGATGAAAGAAAAGACTGTCCCATGCTGGCAGGAATCGAGAAAGGCTTCGAGATACTACGGCAGGATTTAGGCATGAAGTGGTCCTCTGAGGCACCGGGCACGGTGCATACGGGCGATGTGTCCTATCTGGGGCATTGTAGATCTTACTTGAGCAGCGAGCCGTCACGTGCAGTCCAGGAGGGGGTGAGACTGTACTGCATACGGTCGACACGCACCTGACGCTGACGCAGTTACCTGGAGTCGAGTATGGGTTGGAAGGAGTGACAGAAGATGCAGTGGACACCTCCACAACGGATAATTGGAACTTCATAAGAGTGGTGTTAGGAGGACAAAGCTATACAGCCCTATACGATTTAGGCTCAACGATATCGTTGATAGGGCCGAAGATAATAGAAACGTTGCGAGACAAATGGCAAGACAGTAATACGCATGTCAGAAGTATTACAGGAGACTTGTCGAAGGTGTTGGGTTGTGTTAAGGTCAAGCTCGATGTGGATGGTAAAGTAGGAGATCTGTCGTTCAAAATCAGCCAGAACCCAGTTCATGAGATGGTGTCAGGGATAGATTTCTGTAGAGATTTTGATATCGAGCTGATGAACAAGCAGATGCTATGGAGGATTCCAGATGGAGAGTGGCATCCGTTCCATAATGGCGATGGTGGAGAAACAGTCGAGTTGTACGCGGAATGCTCAGGCATCTCTGCACTGACACTTAGCGAACCGCAGAGACTCGAGATGGTAATGAAAAGGTGGCTTCCTGAGCAGCCCCCAAAAACGTTCGAAAGTACCAATTTAACGGAGCACAGTATTCAGGTAGAAGGCACATCGCCAGTGAAGCACAACCCCCGCAGAATGTCGCCGAAAATGTGGCACGCAGCCAAAGAAGAGGTCGATAAGATGTACAAATACGGGATCATCGAGAGATCGGCTCGTGATTGGTGTAGCGCGACAGTGATAATTAAGAAACCGGATGGAAGTAATAGATTCTGTATCGACTTTCGAGACCTGAATAAATGGATCAGGCAATATGCTTACCCAATACCAAGCATAGATTCCATCCTGGACAAGCTGAGGAAAGTCATCTAAGAAATTGACTTAAGACAGGCCTACTTCCAGATTCCCATGGCAGCAGCAAATAATTGATACACAGCTTTTGCAGTGCCGGGCTCGGGATTGTGGCAGTTTATAAGGATATTCTTTGGTCTAACGAATGCACCAATGACCTTCCAGTGGTTAATCGACAGGTTATTTGGTCCAGAGTTCTAGCCGTTTATCTTTGCGTTCCTAGATGATATAATCATCGCGTCGGAGATATTCGAGGAACATTTAAAATGGTTGGAGATCATGTTAAGGAAGCTACAAGAGGCTGGGTTATCGGTGAATCGGGATAATGCGAATCTGGATGATCGAGAGTACGGTATCTGGGTTATCTGTTGTACCAAGAGGGACTGAGAACAAATCAGGAAAGCATAGCTCCAGTAATCGAGTATCCAGCTTCCAAAAGTAAGAAGCAGTTGAGACGATTTCTGGGAATGATTGGATGGTACGCCAGGGTTATAGAGAATCACTCAGAAATAAAAATTCCCTGGCTGAAATTACTACGTAATAGTCAAGCGTGAATATGGGGAGATGAGCAACAAGCGGCCTTTGAGAGTTTGAAATTGTCCCTGACAAAAGCCCCCAGGTTAGCGAGGCCAGATTTCAAGAGAAGGATCATGGTCCAAAGTGACGCGGCAAATTTTGCGTTAAGGGTCGTGCTGATCGATCGAGTTTTAGTTTCAGATGCAGACCTAGTTGCAGCAAGGGCCGGGGAAAAAAGGAGAAAGTACGCAGCGGTCGAGTTTGGGGTACTAAGAAATGTTGGCCCATGGGAAGTATCCGGAATCGGCTCATAAACACCCCACACTAGGCCCTCTTAAAACAAATAAGAAGTCGAGGGAGTAAAGATTCCCTCCCCAGTGAACCGGAGTTTGCTGCGAATGCAGTCACTCAGAGGCCCCCAGCCCCGGCCATTTCCGAGGAGCTCCCGTTGTCCCCTTGCACTAAAAACCCAAGCGCTGGAACGAATCCCGCTACCACGGATCCATCACCACCAGTCCGCTGTCTATACAGCGGTATGGCGAGAGCAGCTGCCGTCCACCGCCCATTGGGGTCTGAGGTTAGCATCATGGAGTCGACTCCGGAGACATAATTAATTGCCAAAACTTTATTTAACATGAATAACTAAGTTTTAGTTATTTTATTCGCGATTTTAAGAAAAAATTGCATAAGTGCTCTTAAGAAAACCTTAAATTCGAGGTAGCCACCTTTAAATGTTAACGTTAAGCACCCAGCTTGCAAGAAACTTCTTTTTGACAATTACCAACTTTTTAGAGGTTTACCTTTGATATTTGAAAACTTTTGGGAATTTTGAACCACCTTAATTTAATGTTCGGCCTAATCCGAGCGCTTTTGGTGTCGTGGTCGAATACGCATCGGCGAACCTGCCAGTCTTCAGCCCCGTGATCTTAAGTGTAATGTATATATTGTTATTCATTTTTATCATTCTAAGATTGTTATTTTTTTTTAATTTAAGCTATTTCGTACGTGCTAGTTAGAGTGGCTGGAACATTATTGTATATATACTTCCTTATGCCGTTTCTTGTATATAGCCATTCATTGCAGAACATTCGTTTTGACCATTCCATGGCTGTCTACTCGACTCATACTGCTGGGTCTGCGGTCTGGTGGTCTGCGTTTGGCAGAGCTCCTATTCCTTTCCGGAGTAGGTTTTCCGGAGTAGATTTTGCTCTGTATTTAATAAGGAATGCCTTTCTTTAGCTAATTATAACGTAATTATTTATTACGAAGTGTGTTTTAGAATTTAGGTTATTTCAGAGACAAGAGCGGAAGTTTCGTTCCATTCCGCGTCATTGCTTTATTACATTTAATACACGAATGCATATTAATCGATTATATTATGGAACTGAAGGGAATAAAGTAGTTTCGGAAAGGTCCATGCTTTATCTACGGTTTACCCCTTATTATGTGTGCATATATATTTATATATGTGTAGTAGTCTACTAATATAGAATAAAGTATAATTATCTAACATATATTTAAGTAGTTAATAACGTTGTGCCCAGCGAACTAAGTGCTTGCCACTTCACGCCAAACGAACCACGGATTAAAGTAGTCTAGTAATATGGACATAACATTTTCTTTTGGCTGAAACTTTTTATGTGGGTTAAGTATGGTAAAAAGAGTATACATACAAATTTTTAGATCCCAAGACCCAATATACCTATAGTTATGGGCCTATTAAAAATCAGCTGTTAATTATTTTCTACGAAAAGACAAATCTTTAATGATTTTTAACGCAGATAGGGTGAAAATTTGTAACAACAGTTTTTGTAGAAAATTACCTGTAGAATACATATGAATTTTTTCAGACCTTAATTTCAAGATTTCTGATTGGTTGATAAACTATGCATTTATTAGGATAATTTTGAGGCATGTCGGCGAGCTTTATTTTTTCATTTGGTCTTAAAATTTTCCTTGTGATAAGACCTTCAAAATGAGCCCCGGTAGAAGATAGGTCGAGATTTGTAACAAAGTTCTGTCAGTTCAAACAAATTAATGGCTCTCCGTATTAATGAAATGAGATTTCACGTGCTTAATCCCATTTAATTAACACAGACAGACACTGATATTATTATGTAATATATATTTTTATAATATGATTTTATTATAATTTTTTTGTGTCCATCTCAACGAAAATAGACACTTTTTTTCCCTGAAAAGCGAGATCAAAGTAACACTTTTTTCCCACAAAAAGGATTAGGGGGAAAAAATTACTTTTTTCCCGCAAATGTGGGAAAAACGTGACTTCACTAGAAACTAGTCCAAATTCCTTTATTTCATCAAGTTCTACCAATAATCCTGATTTTAGATTGTCTTTTAACAATATAAGTTATGTTTTATCCAATAAAATTAAAACAGACGTTTTATACTAAATTTATTAAAATATTCAATATTTAATACGAACAATTATTACTTAGAGAGTACAGCAGCGCCGTCCACACCGCGCACCGACCACGTTTTCAAACATTCTACGTCAATCCGTTAGTCCCGCTTTCCAAGTCAAAAAGTGGCTACAGTTGAGATGGTCATAAAATACTATACTCGAGAAAAAAGTCGATTTTTCCGACTTTCTGACCTTGTTACATAATGTACTATTTTATATAGATTGATTTGATAATTACTACCCCTTGTGTACCCTTCGGTAATATAGGATGTTTTTGCTAATATAATTTCGTTTGATTTTTATATAATGGTAGTTTTATTTAATCTTGTATTACCTTGTGGGTATTATAAGATTTATTGAATGTAAATTGAAAATATTCTTCTTTAATATTGAATCAAATTAATATTTTATATATTTACATATATTTACATGTAGTTAATATTGAAATAAAGTAGTTATTCTTACTTTTTATTTGTTTTTGAATTTCAAATAATTATACAATATGGCTCTCTTGCTTACAGATTTGTATATTATAATTGAAAGTTAGAGTTCTATAATTTTTTGCTATAGGGCGCAGTTTGTTATCTTGCACTTGGCATGAACGGCAAGACCTTTATTCCGCTGGGAGCTTACAGTGAGCGAGTGCTGCTCGTCGGCTGGACCGAAGCTTTTTCTACCCTTGCGACAGCGGTGGAAAAATGGCGCTGTATCCACACAGACACACACAAGCTTTTCCTCGCTTGCCCTATGTGTTAAACAGAGAGATCCGATGGTGGGGAGGCGCTTTCTTCGCCCACGCATGAAAAGCGAAGCTTTTCATTGGGTCATTCGTTCTTTTGCTCTTAATCAACGAGGAGCTCGACTACGTCACGACGGCGTGTAGCAGGCCATTTTTGCATGTGTGCCGCGAGGTAGTCTCGCAGGCAGCCATCTGTTTTTTGGTATCAGGCGGTAGGCCACGCTAACAATATTTGTCATGAATATTTTATGCTGATTATTTTGCATTCTGCAAATTGGCATAAATATGAAAAAATATTCTCAAATTTATATTAAATTAAATACAAAATATAATATAGTAAACAGTGAGTGAATGCGTGGTGAAGTTTCGACATTTTTTTTCGAGTATTAATTTTGAAGATTTATTTAATTAAAATTCGTGGTAACTATCAGCAGACTCGAAAGTCTTGTGTACTATCAAAACGATAATTTTAGAAGGTAGTTGAAAAATAATTTATTTGGCAATACGTGTTCATTAGATAAAGTATAGACTCTACAATCTACTTCAACATTCTTTTTTAATGTTGGGTTTAAAACTCTTTTATGACTCAATTGTTATTTCATTTGTTTAAAGATTTTAAATAATAGTGTAACAAATATAATTTTGTTTTTAAATTCAAAATATTTACAGAAATTAATAAATTTGATTAGCAATTGTACATAACCAGAGTAATTATAATCAAATTTAAATGCATTTCTTTTATGAACATATGCAGTGGAAATTATTTTAAATTAAATAGACGTTCAATAGATACTTTTTGTATACTTTTCTTTCAAATTAGAATATTCAGAATAAAAAATTCAGTAAATTAACATTAATCATTTCTGAGTAGTATATTCGTTAAATAGTCACGAAATTACGAACAAATTTTTCTGGAACTTAAGTACAATGGTAAAGTCTACAAACCCCACTCACTCGAAAATAAAAGGTAACATTTTGATTACTATTATATGATCATAATTTAATATTTTACGTACATTTTCCGTATATTTTATGTATGTTACGCACAATTTCATAACATATATTCTTTATTTTCTCCGCCTATCGCAACTATAAATTCCCACATTTCGATCAATACCATTTTACACCTATCGCCCATGAATCACTATGATCACTATAGTGATTTAATCGTGTCAAAGGGGATTTATCAAAAATAAGTTAACAACACTTTCTACGAACTAGTGAATAGTTCTTTCCCTTCGATAAATGTTGTCATTTATTACAATTAGATTACACCTAATCTACTTTCGTACATTTTGTATAAAATTTTGTATAAAACTTTTTTTTAATATTGTGTTGAAAATTCTTGGAAATCGTAACTTGTATAGTATATTATTTGTGGTAAATATTTGTATTAAAAATCGAAATAAATATTTAGTATAAATATTTTCTATTTACCTTGTATAGTCGAAAAATTTTTTTGTGTAAAAGTTTAATTTACTTAAAGGACCTGGTTAAAGGAATTGTATAATTTTCTGCTTTCATAGTAATTTATTTTTACTTTAAATTAAAATTTTGATCATTGTAACATTCTTTCATTATAACACATAGTAATTTTTTTCATTATGTAATTAGTTATCAACCCTTGATTACTTTTGAAATATATTCTAATTTTGCAATACAATTTTATATTATTTTACATCAACACTATCTTTCAATAATCCACATTCGTTAAAATTTTTTTTTCAACATAATATTCTGAATTAGGAATATCCCACCTTTCGAACACATACCCCTCAGACCATATCGAATTTGGCAATACCACGACTCTACTGATTGATATCCTACTACAAATTAACCAGTAGTTGAGTTTTTCCCTACCTTGCATACCCTTACTGCACGCATGCAGAAATATTGGTACTGAATTTTAGTTTGGTTTGTTTCGCTTTTACTTGCTAAAATTTATTTTAGTTTTATTACTTTCGCTAATCGTTTTTTTGTACTCTACGTAATAGTATATCCGTGATTTTTCTTTGAGAACTCATTGTTTTTTATTGTTTCTTCTTTTTTTACCTAAATTAAGTTTTATTTATAATTTCTTATTTTTCTCTTATATACTTTTCGTAATATAAAATCGCACTTTATAGTGAGCAAGTAAACGTAAGCTAAACTTAGTCATGCTAACTTCGAATTAAAGAAACGTAACGTCCTTTTACCTTAAAATAGCGACAGCTGACCAATTAGAATTTCTCGAGGAAGCGATAGTGAGTAGGAAAGCAAATTTCGAAATTCTTTACTCAAGTCGTGGATTAGATTATATACTGCGTCATGCTAATATCAACAAAATCAGTACAAATGGAAGCAATAACGAGATACTGAATCTAGTAGTTAAATATCAGCTTAAGTAGATTTTTGGATCTGATGCTGCGCCATGGATTCCATGTAATGATGATCAAATCGCATGTAAAGAGAAACCTTGTTTATGTTTTAATACTAACTCGGTGCAAGGATATTCGTCTAATGTCGCGAACAAATAAGAGATTGTACGATCTGTATTCGCAATATATGATTTAAATACTCTTTTGAATAGCGCGAAATATTGTCAGATTAGTACAGAAAGGACTTATGACGAGATACTTAACCGATTAGTTAAAATCTCGACAAAAGCTTAAAATCACGTTGTTGATACAAATTGTTGGATTAAAGCCATTGAAAATCATATCAGAGAGACAATTGAACAAAACCCTGCTGTACAATCTGATAATGTCTCAGAAATACTGATTCACCTCATAGCATCGTATAGATGTTTCGCCCAACAACCCACACTTATCTCATAAATACAAACCTACCCGACCGCACAGCAATCACAACTTTCACAAACACCAACTTACCCTACCGATCAAACCTCACAACCTTCACAATTACAACCCGTCTCTATCGCACAACTCGCACATCCTACATCAATACAACCCTATACTACTACACAAAATCTTCATACACAAAACCCTAACACACAAACCCCTCTTTGTCCACAACAATGTAACTATTATACACCACAATATAACACAATATCCGAAATCCAAATATACAGTATCGCATCGAAAAGCTACCACACCGTTATACCATTTCCTGATCTCCACCCATACAAGTACTATTCCTCCATATCGCAAATTACCGGACAACAGAACGCCATCGAATTGCAAAAACATCTCGAATCGTATCCCGCACAAGGGTCATTGTCGTCGGTAGTCATCGAACCACCTCTGTCGGATCTAACGGTATCTTCTAACACAGTTGATAAAACGGAGAATGAAAATTTGTCGGCATCTCGCGGGACTTTCACAATTGATTCTTCTGTTGAATTAGTGACAACAATTGTATCGGTATTTTTAAAGAGTGAAGAAAACTCGTCGGTTCTCACCTCGGAGGAAACTGCAGTAGAGCATTGTTCATCGGCTGTGAATTACTTCGAAGCTCAAAATACAATTGCGTCAAACGAATCTCAGTCGAATCACCTTTCTACATTCTCAGGTAACGGAATCGCAGAAGGTGTTAAGGAAAATTGTCCAATCGTAGCTACCCCGAGTAAATCTGCAACAAACTGTTCGAAAGACCCTGTAAGGAGTGATCGTAACTTGAATCGGACTAAACTTTCGAAAAAAGTATCGAAAACTTTGAATAGTGACGACATGTCGGATTGTTCATCGCTGGAACAATCATGTCGGTGTTCGAATAATAAGAATGTGAACATAGTAGAATCTAAATTAGCGGAAAGATCCGGAAATCGAAATCGCAACACACCCAACTGTTCAACTTCGGAACAGCAGGTTCGTAGTCGTATATTATTGATTCATTGACGAATGAATCACTCGAAACCCCAAATCGTAAAACGTCGAACGGAAATCGTAAAATCCCGAATGAATCGCGAATGTTAGATCGATTGACATGGTGTCAATCGCATGGAACATTGATAACTCGGGAAGTCAAATCCTTTTCCTGGAACTCGACAGCAGAAGAATTAACTTCGTACCAAAATCGTAAGAATAATTCGAATTCGTCGAACTCATCGTATATCGGTAGACCAGCGTATAGCAAATTTTTATATGTTTGCTGGGCCTGTCACTTTACCGGACACCAGGCAAAGCTCTGCCCTAATAAATCTGGGATTTTATGCTACAAATGTGGCCACCTAGGAGTTATAATTTCCAACTGTTCTAATTGCAACGCACCTCGAAATAAAAAGATAGGAA
The DNA here is from genome assembly GCA_949152435.1 of Gastracanthus pulcherrimus. Lineage (NCBI taxonomy): Eukaryota > Metazoa > Arthropoda > Insecta > Hymenoptera > Pteromalidae > Gastracanthus > Gastracanthus pulcherrimus. The sequence goes on from OX424573.1 coordinate 119,874,576, forward strand.
ACTCCCCGGTAAAGAAGACCATTGTGGCACCTGTAAACGTGAGTAAACCGTCAAAAACTCGGCTTTCAACTCGGAAGCTTGTGCGTGTTTCGGTTCAACGTTTACAGCCTCGAAGCCTAAAACAAACAGCGCTAAACGGAGAAATTCGAAGACAAGAGATCGGGAAATCTCTGCGGAGTAGCCGCGGAAATCAGAGCCCGTATCGGAAGTTATTCGCAATACAACTGACCGAGTATGTTGGAATTGTAATTGTTCAGGACATTGTTATCGTGATTGCAAAGAACCACGTAATAAACGATTTTGTGTTCTTTTTGTACGTTTCGCCATTATTTTAAAAGATTCGAAAGTGTCGCTACAAACTTCGCAAAATCCCGTATTGCAACTGATAACTCGTAAATGGTTGTATCAGCCACATTAGTAGACTCCGCATCGAAACTGCTAGCAGCATCACGGCAATCATGTATTTGAAATTTTTTCGAACTTTGACGCATACGTTAGAGGTGTGTAAAATACCGATATCGCTTACCCCTCCCATACTTTACCGTAAATATCGTTAATCCCCCTACCGTTAACACCAAAATTGTTTCTAACGCAAATGCTACAAATTTCCCTACCGTAAATGCCAAAAAAATTCCTACCAAAACTGCCCCTTAAAAACTATGATATAAAAAATAAACTTCCAAAAATATATTTATTCAGATGCCTAGTCAATATATTCCTGTGACGCATTTACACTAAAAGCCGATGCTTTCTCTGCTAGGTACACGTCTGAACCTATCGAGAGTCAAAGCTGCACAGCCTTGTTATTCTCCAGAGCGTCAACGCTGGCCCTTGTTTTACGAGCTTCTTTCGTGAAAATGCACTTGAGATAAAAACACATACTCAACCTTTACGCGTAGCCAGTTTCATTCTGTTCTCTTTCTTTCATAATGCTGTACCCCTCTCCGTGGTTTTTTCGCGGTTTTCGCGAAGGCATAGAGAAAATGCCGGGGATGAAGTGATTGGAAAGCCCGTGAACAAAATCGTTCTCAATCACAGGCAAGAATCTACTGCAGCTGGAGTTAGTTTAGTGTTGGGAACAGTGATATGCTATTTTAAAAACTGGTAATTTTTTGTTGTGTTTAAGAACTTGTGTAAACCAACTCCTCCTCCGCTTCGTATAAATGTAAGTTTTAGTAACGTAAAATTTTCGAGTGACCATATAAATAAATTTTATTATTAAGAGAAGATAAAGTGAAATGGATAAATTATATTTTTCAAATATTGCTCAAACTATTCAAAATTATTTCTTGATTCTTATATATATATATAACATAAATTACATTTCAAACTTAATTTTTAATATTTTATTTTAAAATTTTTAAAAAAATTTTAATGTATCACATTTATCTATAAAATATAATGTTTGGTAATTATTATTATTATAATTTTATTTTAACAGTATTGTTAAATATTACTATGTTGGCAAGATAAATTAATCATATGCCTAATAAAATTGCAGTAATCAAACCGCAGAAACATTGTTAAAATTTAAAATATAGCAAAATATACTTGGATACCTAGTTTTTAAAGTAGATTAAATAATATTGAGATTATACTTTATCAAAATCTACTCTTAATTCTAAAAATCACTATAAAAGTATAGATAAATAGTTTAGTTTATTTGCGTAGTATGAGTGAATGTTTGAGTGCGTATAACAAGTTCCGTATTTTTATTGTTCTGACAGTTATACTTCATAGTTTAAATATAAAGTTATTTTATGTATAAATTTAAACTACATACATATTTAAGTTCAGGGTTATTTTAGTCAAATTCATTGCTAGTTATTTGTCGTTCAGAAAATAACAAGTTACTATAGTTATTTCATATAGTAAGTCTAATGATTATATAAAAGTCTCATTAAAATAATATTCAAGATGCTCAAACATATATAGATGTGTTTAGTTTTATCCGTAGCTTTTACTTTATTGAATCATTTTATGTTAAATTTATCTGAATAAGTTATTAATCCAATCATAAATTTAGCGAATTTCTATATGGTACTTATTTTGATATCACATTTTATTATTATTAATATTGTTGATTATATTAAATAGGAACAGATACGAAAGCACTGTAGACATTTTCTAGAATTTGTTATTTGAATGGTTTAATTATAAGAGGTTGAATTAATATAATTATAGTGTATGTTGGTATTTAAAACACAAATTTTCATTCTCATAAAGTATAGTTTAATATTACTTTCAAATTGATTACTTCAATCGTAAGATATATAATTGAATAAGTAAAGTATATTTTTATGTATAGTAAACATCAGGACACTATTTTTATATTTTTGTATATAATGCGATTTTGTATATAATTTTTGTATACACTGAATAATTTCAAAGTACAAATTAATAATTAGCGTGAAGGCTAAACTTTATTCATACACATTAATTTCTATAGTGAATGATAAATATATAATTATCGTCACTTCAGATTATATTTTTTATTGTAAAAGAGCTATACAGATAGACAAAAAAATATAACACTTACTTTTGAAATGTTTATCAAGTTTCTTGTATTGTCGGGTTAACCACTATTGTCAAGAATAATACTTGAATTTTTAATTAAAGTGGTTCTGTCAGTTACAGAGTTATTACTACTATTATTTTATTATTATTTTATTAAACAAGAGATATATGATATATGATTATCAGTTATCTTATTTTTCCATTTTAGCGACTTTAACATATTAATTATCTGCTTGAGCAATACAAATTTTAGATGCAAACGTATTGAATTTTTACTTATAAACGGATTACATAGATTACGCAGTAATTTAAATAAAGGATACATTGCCAACAAATACATAAAGCAACACTCACATTTTATTTAGTTTTGTATCCATAGAATTAAATTAACGGAATAAGATATTATTTTCCGTGAATGGGGTAGAGTACCTATAGATCATGAAAAAAACGATTTTTTTTATAATTTATTTTCGATTTACAAGTTATAAATAACTTGAAAATAAAGTTTTACTTATGAATAATACCATAAAATTTTTTTTACGGGCTTTAAGTGATTATTTTTAAATTACTATTGTTTTAAAATTCACGTAATTTTTGGTAGTTGCACAGATCGCAGCACCGTACTGCGTTGAAAAGGCGTAACCTAATCATATGTTCTTGTGAGTGTTTACTTCCGAAGCTGTCAAGAAGTTTAAATGTTTCCAAGATCATAAAAAATACTAAAACTGCCAATTGGATTACTGCAATACATTTATTCAATCAGATAAGTCATCTTATTTTATCAGTAGCTAATGTAATTTTTTAATGTATTACTTTGTGATATTTTTTTTCAGTAAATCATACCGTACAAGGGAAAAATGAAAAATCTTAGTCAGCTATATATGAGGAAAAAATAAGTTTGACTCAAAGAGATTGCATCTAGAAATATATTCAAATCTATTACTGGTATGTATACTATTTTACTTCTAAGCGTATGATTTTTCTATTTGATACTGAAGTAACATTAATTTCTTTCAGGTTACAAATGGTACGCATTGCATGATTGAGATAATGAAATCATGTTTTGTATTTGAGAATAGCTGCTGAAGTGGATCAAAATGTTATAATATGGACTAAGATGTAATGTTTGAAGAAATTGTAACACTAGTGAAGTGTAACTTTAAATGCAATTATCTCATATCTGTGTTTTCAGACCTTGCGCGACACCTGCAGAGTGAATCGATGCATGACTTTTGATGATCCAGGTCTTAAAATGTTCCTTTTGAATGCTATTTTGGATTGAAGCTACTTAGAAACCTTTAAGAATTGACTATCATGTAAGTATTCTAGTCTAAATGTGAAAAAATGAGATCTTTAATAATAATTATAATTATTTTAACTTTCAGGTCTTCAAAAAGTTTAAATATATTAAAATTAATTTCTTTAACTAGCTTTAGTCCAAAACAACATACAAGAGGACTAAAATCCATGCATCGCTTGAGTCTGTAGGTTACGTGTAAGCAAAAAATGTGCATAAACTGATATCACCCCCTGGAAGGGGTGGAAGGGACTCTTAAGGATGATTTTTGTAAGAAATGTATTCAACTTTAAGAATCTATTCATACTTATATTTTAATTATATTCTTATTACTTTTACAGATGGAAATCTTCAAAAAAGTGCTATAGGTATTCCACCCCCTTAAATGAGGTCAGTATTTGCATAAATTATTAAAAAGTTCGATTTAAAAGTTTAGAGAAGTTAAAAGAAGTTAATGTTTAGAGAACATTTTTAGATTTGTTTTAAAGACTTCAATATACACAGAATTTAAAAATATTATTATTAGTTTGTTATTTATTTGCCTAAATTTGGTTTTTATTGTTATTTGTTATAGATTTTATATTATATGATAACATAGGTTTATGGTTATTAGGGAAGTTCTAGAAACACTATTTTGATTTAAAATCACTTCGTTATCAATATATATCACGTAATAACACTGTATAAAGGTTTTTCGATAATTAACACTGCACACAATTAAACCAGGATAATGATGATAGAATAATCTTAGTGATTGCACGTAAATCCTTTAAAAGTTATTGATAACTGCTAGTCTTGAATCAATTCTCCTCTTGTAAAGAACTCAATCAAAAGAACGATAAATTAAATAATTAATCTAGACGTTATATAGTAGCTGAACATTATATATTAGCTTTCGCGACATATATAATAAAACTATAATTTAGATAAATAATTTTGGCAATCTTTAACGTCAGTTCTATATAATGTTAATTTAATTAATTAGATCGGTAAAGCGAGTTTGATATTTTATTTTTTCTAGATGCAATAATACATTTGTTTAGCATGTATTAAGTTTAAAATCGTCCGAGACGATTTTCTCCGCAAGGGCAAATGGAATATTAGATATATGTACATCTTTTGAGGAACAAGAGGCATCGTGTAAAAAAATAAAATTTTAAAACATTAATATCGAGCTGCAGTGTAATAAACCTTGCAAACAAATAGCTTTGTTACTAAAATTTTATATTAGATATTGTATATCTTATATCAGGGTGCTCAATTATTAATAATAATTTTTCCACGAGGATTCGGTTTCGTGCCGAGTTTCTTCGACGAACTAGTTTTCGCGACCTGGAAGGAGTGCGAAAACGCGAAGGCTAATTCTTTCGCAATGTGAATAGCACTCTAGCCTTGCTTGTCGGCCTAACTAGATACGGGGAGCAAGCGGATCCGGGTTTATATATGACACAATGATTTAACGAGAACAACAAAACTACTATATTCTGAAAGAAATAAATTAGGTAATTTACAACGAAGTTAACAAAAACATAATAACAATGAATTTAATAGTAACGCGTAGGTCGAGCGTCGGTTGCGTGTTCAGCACGACCGTTGCTAAACACGCCACCGGAGTCTGAGAGGGTTACGAACATGCACGGACCTCTACTATTGCGGTCTATTCGGAGCCCTTATCTTTTTGGGGCACGGCACACTATTCGCCGTGTGGCCCTTACGCACGTCCGCGTTTACCCCCGGGCTAGCCCTTACCTCTGTTCACCAGAGCGCAGTGTCGGAGTCAACGATGTCACAGTCCAAGCTTCTCTGCTTCTCTCTCTCTCTCTCTCTTTTTCTCGTTGCTGGCCGCTAGCTCCGTCGTTTTTCCCTCCGTTGCCGCCGCGGCGCTTGATGCTGGAGGCTTCTCGCCTCGCGTGCGGACTCTTCTTGTTGCTATACAAGTTAAATATTTATATTATTATTGTCTGAATAAAATGAGAAATTCGGTTAAAAGAACTTCCATAAAGAGATAATGAAAATTAAATTGAATTTTATTTAATTAGTAGAACTAGAGAGAAGCTGCGCTTCGGTTTAGTAAGGGGGAGTTTGTAACACCACATTTTGTGTACGATAAATGTTAAGAAAAACGAGTCAAAACATTTTTTTGTGTATATTTTCACAAATGTTTTTTTTATAGGTTTTGGTATATGGATACTTTATACATTTTTTCAGATTTTTTAAAAACTATTAATCGGTCACTATAAAGGATATAAGTCACGTTATTCTGGATAAAAAACAATATTTTGCAGATGTTGAGGAATTACCTGAATTACTAGAAGTCGGGAAAATACAGAGAAATAAATGAAGCGAATTTCGAGGCGAATGGTGGCGTTTATTTCCTCTCAAGTATTATAGTGCGCGAGGTGACGGGAGAGGCAACTATCTGGCTTGCGATTCTCAGAGAGCCTGACTCTCGAGCCGAAGATGCCGCGCGCGGTCGGAAATGATGACTCACGTACTGCATAGATACAAGCCTAGTGTATCGAAGTACACCGTATTACAACATAGAATCTATAATAAACATAAACAATGCAAATTCATATCTTTTTACAAATAACAATAGTGAAATAATTAAAAATTCTCAAATAGCGTAACAATTGTGTTGTAACGAAGTTAAAGCAAGTTAAAACTTTAAGGAGCGTGAGCTCAACTAATACTACCAAATTCAAAGCAAAATTAATAATTTAAAGCAATTTAAAATGCAATATCAAAAATTCAAGTCTTCTGTACTGCGGCTTCTTCTTGAAGTAGTCGAACCAATTTCGTAACCAGTCGCCATAGAACCATTGTAGCAGTACGCACCGTTACTACACGGATCAGGCAGTCCTGACCACGATGAACCTCAGTAATGCTGGCAAGTGGCCAGCGTGAAAGTAGAGTCGTCTCGTGTCGCAGTCAAATCAGAACGCACACTTGGAAGAAAGACTGCTTGTCAACCCATTTGACTCGCCGTTGCAGCTGCTGCAGATAATCATGAGACCACTTGTCCCAGAGTCGTTTGGCGCAAGCGCTGAAAAGGGGGAATGTTCTCCTCGGTGATCCTCGGTTCACATATTAACAAAGAAGATTCTCCTATTAGAAAACTGGCCGGAGTTAAAGCGGATAAATCTGATGGACCACAAATTTACTAGACTCTCAACCTTTCTTCAACATTTTACGGAGTTCAGCATCTGCACCTATAAAATTAGTGCCACTAAGTCATTAAGCATTTGAATACAAGGCCCCTTTCGAGAACCGAAACGCCTAAATGCAGCAAGAAACGACTCAGTATCATAGCCAGATACAACTTCAAGGTGTACATCATTTGTACTTAGGCAAATGAAGATAGCAAAATAATCTTTGAAAGATTTATACCCTCTGTAACTTGAAGATTTTAGCATGTAGAGACCCGCATAATCTACTCCAGAATTCGTGAAAGGTCTAGCAGGTTGTACTCGATACTTTGGCAAATTTCTCATCAACTGATACGACTGAGCAGATTGATATCTCTTACAAGTAATGCAATTACGAATTACAGTTTTAACTACAACTTTACCCATTACAATCCAGAACATTCGAAGAAGGCACGTAAGCGTAAGTTGCGCCCGGCCGTGCAAAGAAAGCTGATGATAGTACCTAATCAACAAAGTAGTCAACGGAGACTATCTAGGTAGGATAACCGGATATTTTTCATCTTCGCTAATTAAACTACCTACCAAGATAGGGTTCAAATTCAGTAACGGATATGATGTGGGAAGCGTTTTCCCCTGTTTTAAAGCAGTTTCCTCTCTTCATTATAATAAACCCGTAGAACAAAATAACTCCATACTAATTTTGCAACTTCAGAAGTTAAAGGAAATTCTACAAGAACACTAGCCAATCTAGTTTTAAAGGAAATCTTCTCTATCAGATGACGAATAAATCGACGAACATATATCGTAATACGCACTAGTTTAGCTAGACTAGAATATTTTTCGACTAAGTCACAACGTACCAATTCATATTTTTTAGTTGCCACAGCCAGTATATTTAACGTTAGGGTCACTACTTCGATGTTTTCTTCACTAATACTAGGTTGTAAATCATTTTGTTGCACCCAAGGAGTAGCAGATTCCACTAAGGGAACGGGACCTTTCTACCTTAATTCTTTTCTAAGTAAATCATATGCTGGGATGCCTCTAGAAGCAACATCTGCAGGATTATCCGCTGAATTGACATAGTGCCCAAAGGCTTTCGATACTAACGTATGAAAATCTGCATTTCTGTTTACTATAAAGGAAGGCCATTTATCTGGAATCTCTCGTAACCAGTAGAAAGTATCTTTCGAATCCAATCACAGATAAATTATTACGTCTAATATATCTAAGAGCGCCATCACAGTAGACTGCCCCGAAACGTTCGCTTACCGACGTTGGATATCAAAAATTATAAAATTGCATGACCAACTCATAAAGATTGGCATCGGATGTTAATGGTATGAATCGCTTGTTAAATGATCGTGCCCGCCGCAGGAGGTGGTTGCATTTACCTGCAGATAAGTTAGTCCGTGTATTTATTTAAGTAACAATAATTAGTTACGTAAACAGGCAAATATGTTAAAGTATTATACTTTGTCAGATGTTCGATAAAGATTGATATTGAGAGCCATACTTTTCTCACGCACAAATATATAAATGGATCTACATTCAGGGTTTCTATTTGTCCACACATTTAAGTCAGGATACGTGAAAGAGCGGTGATGATCAGGCAAGAAATGACTGGCTATCTGCTTGCGTAACGGCTCGGCGGTGCATGATTCAGGAGATGTAAGTCAGAAAAGGGCTGCATTATTCTACAGTTTTAAGATAACTTTGAGCATAAAGAAGTTAGTTACAACATTGACAATGAACATATAACCTTCTATTGCATCTCAATATCTTGCAAGTGTAAACCCTGCAATTTGTTACTGCTGAATAGATAGATAGGTATATGATATGATATTAGATCCGTCAGTAAAAAATATGTATTTAGAATCAAGTCTCACTGATTATCAAGGTGTTTGAGTTCAGCAATAACCCACGGTGGAAGTTCTTTTTTCTTTGGTCTGACTGATTTAGGTTATCGACAGCAGCCATTATCTTCCGGCTAAGATGTTCTACTCTACTGCCGATTGCCATGCCCGGACAACTGATTGACGACGACTCGTATGCATCGTGTAGAGTTAGGAGCTCCTTCAGCCCAATAAATTTAAAATCGCTGTATGAGAAGCTGGAAAAAAAGGGAGGGGCTTCGATGCTTCAATGTCAATCGTGTCATTAATAATGTTATGTTTGTTAAGAAAGGTCAACATTACGTTATTCAAATCCAGCACTACGTCATTGTCGTTGGTAAAAATTATATAAATCTAAGTTGGAGAATACTAACCTCATATTGATTTCAAATGCCTTCAAGTACCTTAATAAAATTCGCACCCTGAGACGCTGATAGCACATTCGCGTTCAAATCTCCCATAACAATGCTACGATCGTAGTCTACCGAATATGATTTCAAATTATCTACAAGGTTTGAATTTTTTAACAAAACATTGTAGACATGTTTCCCTTGTGCACCCTACATGTGAGATATTCAGAAAATCCCGGTTTCCCTTGGTCTACCATTGTCTACTATATAAAGGACAACAACTTCTTCCTGCATATTTCCATGTCGCCTAATTATCAAAAAACTATCAACCTGAACGCATACGCCATCACCGCTCTGTGCCTGAAACGCGTCTCATTCCTGCCGAATGTTTGGTAGAAGGCGCGAGCTGTCGTAGTAAATTGACGGCAAATTTAAATATGTCTTTTAGGCGTGGACGTGTTTATGAAACCTGCCCTGAATCCCGCACATTCCGCCTCTCCTCTGATACTTCTATCTAGTTAGTCTTGGCCGACCAGGACCAGTGATTGCCCGGATGTTTTTAAATTTTCCAACAGCGCGAAAATTTTAATCTTCCGTCCGTGGCAGTATCTTGCTGCTGACAATGCTGCTCTGGGACGCAACGATTGCGTGCAGATCAGTCGCAGAGAGAATACTTTTCTTAATAACAATTTTTCTTCGGATTAGGCTGTTACTCGTTTCCTGATCCAGAGACGATATGTTGATGTGCCTTGACTTAAGTCCAATAAATTTACTTTTGGCTCGCACATATTCGCGTACAAGTTCCTGGTTACATAGGCGGACAACCCATGGCGAGGGACGACGCATGTGTTTTTTCGTTGGCACGGTAGCGGGAACCTGACCATCTGGCCGAAGCTAGAGTGTTGACACAATTATTTCCAACCCGATGGACGGCAGAACAGTTGTGAGCAGTTGCGAGCACCACGTCCAAACGTTGCTTTTCATTGCCGTTCTTAATATTGGAAGTTGTTATTTCCTTTGATTCTCCATTACCATACCCGGCTCGTCCACGGGGGAACCACGCTCGCCACGAGCAGGACAATCACCGCCGCGATTTTTCACACGGTCCCGAATTTGACGATGGCGACTACTTTGAGTCAAGAAACATGTTATTTTAGAATTTTATGTATATCAAAACGAAAATAACATGTTTTGACAGCAAATGTCAAGTGATCCGCGAGAACCCCGATATAATTCTCTAGTAATTTTGTTGTACGTTTGAAGGATATCAGCACATAGTAAATGTTGTACACCTTCGGTTTCTTAAAACCGGGCAAAAATATAATCTGCGAAGAAGAAGGTTCAGGACCATTGTTGTCTGACTTGTAACCCACTGGTCCATGGATTTAAAAAAAATGAATCTCATTAGTTTAAGGGCATGCCATAGTCCTCTGTGTTGAAAATAAATACGTATTTTCGTAAAGTAATTTTATTACGTACAAAATTTGAACGTTTTAATATGTGTGTAGGGTACGTATTTTTGGTACATATAAAAATTTTAAGCTATTGTTTTTTTTTTAATTTACACTGTTTTTCTATATATGGAAACCATTGACTGGAAGTACCGTGTGGATGATAACACCAAAAATAGGTTATATGTCTAAGTTATTTATCATTTTCCATTGTTTTGTATAAATAATTAAAAATGAATTAAGCTTGAAAATTTGATATGTACCAAAAAAAACATATTAAAACGTTCGAATTTGTTACCTACCGAAAATACGTACTTATTTTCAACCGGGCTGTTTTGTCGACCCTAGCTTCGTTTTCACTTTTTGGCGAAACGGCGGCTCGGCTTGAGATTCCTTTTTGGCGATCGCGTTCTGAAAATCTAATAAAGGGCGCTTAACCGATTTTTTATGATTTTTCGCCAAAAACTTAATTTATTTCTAAATGCAAATAAGCAAATCAGTATTTGTATTGATTTCCATAGCAACCGACATGGCAACCACCACAATGAGTTCCTATAACAAATATTGATTTACCTCGATAAATTAACATTTTGGCGAAAAATAAAAAAAAAACGGTTGAACGCCCTTTATTAGACCCTCAGAATGCGATTCCCAAAAGGAAAACTCATTTCCGGTCGCCGTTTCGCCGAAAGTGGAATGTAAACTAAGGTCGATAGGCCGATAGAACAGGACTATGGCATGCCCTTAAGAATGATTTTCGCATGAGAAATCTGGTCTCATGGCTTGACTCAATAGCATTGCAAGCTATGATGTTGTCGTAAGTCAGTAAAATATAAGTACGATATTAAAGATGAAATTCTCGCTTTATATAAATTTATTTTAAGTGAATTTTCATAATCAAATAGGGCTACGTAATGGTTTAGGTAAAATTGCAAAAGATTACTTCAAGTAGTTTAAAAGAAAATGGAGTCAATGAAACTTTCAAGTTATCCATACACAAATATTTATTTATTTGAAAGTAACACATAATATACTCATGTTCAATCCAGATATAAAGTCAACGCTGGGTTAGAAGAGTTTCTTTTATGTAATTATAAATATGAGCTTGCAAACATAGTATTAATTATAGTTTTATAACTACATTAAGAGACCCTTCTGAGCCAGCGTTGACTTTATATCTGGATAAAACATGAGAATATTATATTTTAGTTTCTAAGAAGTTTTTTTTAAATTGGTTTTCATAATCCATAAGGCTAGGTTATGGTGTGGGATAAATTTCAATAAATAACTTCTTGTAGTTTAAGAGAATATCAAATAAATCAAACTTTCAGAATAACCAATACACAGATATTAAAAGTGAAAATATTAGAAAATTTAGATAGCTTATATCTGTGTATAGATTTGTCTTAAGTTTGACTTACTCTATTCTCTCAAACTACATTAAGTAATTTTTTAAAATTTCGCTCACGTTGTTACCTTGCACTATTGATTATGAGAAATTACTTAAAACAAATTTTTTTTAAATGAGATCAAAAATAACATATAAAATTCTTATTTTTTATTCAGAACTAAAGTCAGCGCTGGGTCAGAAGGGTCTTTTTAATCTAATTATCAAACTGCAATTATAATACTGTTTGCAAATTCAGTTGTTTTATTACATTAAAAAGACTCTTCTGACCCAGTGTTGACTTTAGATCTGGATAAAATATGAGAATATTAGGGTTATGTTTAGCTTGGCAGTCTCGACAGGTTTCACCAACCTATGGCGGGGAACATTATGGCCGAAATTATGGGAGCGCTACTGAGCTATTGTTGTGAGAACGTGATGGACTCAAAAAAAGAGCACAGCTCTCTCATATCCTAGTCCTATAGTGCTATAATTGGCAACATAGTGGTACTTATAGAGGCTATAATGTTCTAAAACATCTTTCCGTGTAGGGTCTACGACTCTACGCAGTTCGGCCTGCCCGGCACTATGGTTTCCGATGCCAGCACCGGTCTACGGAGCCCGGCGCTGGATTAAAAAGCCAGCGCCGGTCTACGGAGCTCGACGCTGGATTAAAAAGTCAGCGCCGGGCTACGGAGCCCGGAGCTGGATTAAAAAGCGAGCGCCGGTCTATCGAGCTCGGCGCTGGATTAAAAAGCCAGCGCCGGTCTAAGGAGCTCGGCGCTGGATTAAAAAGCCAGCGACGATCTACGAAACTCGACGCTGGATGAAAAAGCCAGCGTCGGTTTACGAAGCTCGGCGCTGGATTAAAAAGCCAGCGTCGGTTTACGAAGCTCGGCGCTGGATTAAAAAGCCAGCAAAGCCAGCGCTGGTCTAAGGAGCTCGGTGCTAGATTAAAAAGCCAGCAAAGCCAGGGCCGGTCTACGGAGCTCGGCGCTGGATTAAAAAGCCAGCACAGGTCTAAGAAGCTCGGCGCTGGATTAAAAAGCCAGCGCAGGTGTACGAACACAGTAAACAAAAACTATCTTAAAGACATGTTTTTGTATTGAAAAGTCGTCTTAAAGACAGGTTTTGTTTACTGGGAAGTTTGGCGCTGGTTGATGATGGCAACGCGCCCGTCGGCGCAGCTCGGTGCTTGCGTAAAACGCCAGCATCAGTCTACATGAGCTCGAGCGCAAGTTGGCATGTACATACGAATAGCGTGACGTAGCAGATCTCGGCGACTTCGTGCATGCGACCGCGCTCACGCACTCAAGTCGATCTTAATGCGGGGATGATATACTCAAGCGAGATAATCTCGGCGCGGGTATACGCGTGGCGTTGCCTACGCAATCACGCGCATAGAAGCTATTCTTGCAGGTAGTATTATCGATTCTGGTATTGATGCATGCATATTACACCAGCATGTCAGGAGTAACTCGTGCGCGCACAAAATATTTTCGATACTCGTAAATGCGGTTCTGGATCTTTGGCCCTGCAAACAATAAGTACATTGTGGGCATATGAAACCAATGTGTCGGAAGTAACGCACGCGCGGGCAAGAGATTATCTCAACGTTGGTATATGCAATGCTGCATCTCTTGTCTCGCACGTAATACGCACGCTTGTGCGTATCATACCAGCGTCTCAGGAGTTATAAGTTAAAAAAGCAAGCGTGCATGTACACCAACGTCAAGAGTACCCTGTGCCCAATTTATTCCCAACACAATTAATTGGTATAAAATAACATGCATGTACGCGAGTCAATCGTAATAGTGGTGTATAATACGCGTTTGAGAGTAATTTATTTTGACGTGCGTAAAGTGCACAAAATGATCATTAACGCGATGTTCATGCTGCAAGAATCGTCTAAAATTGAAGAAAATCGTTAGCCTGGATTTATTTTTGCGCGTCACATCACACGCGTCTATGGAATAATAGATCCAGCTTGAAAATAGTAGCGTGTCTTTTGACCTAAAAAGCGAAGGACAGGACTAAATCCAAAGAATTTTTTGACAGGTTACGATTGTAATTGTAGTGGAATGTGCGGGATTCAGGGCAGGTTTCATAAACACGTCCACGCCTAAAAGACATATTTAAATTTGCCGTCAATTTACTACGACAGCTCGCGCCTTCTACCAAACATTCGGCAGGAATGAGACGCGTTTCAGGCACAGAGCGGTGATGGCGTATGCGTTCAGGTTGATAGTTTTTTGATAATTAGGCAACATGGAAATATGCAGGAAGAAGTTGTTGTCCTTTATATAGTAGACAATGGTAGACCAAGGGAAACCGGGATTTGCTAAATATCTCACATGTAGGGTGCACAAGGGAAACATGTCTACAATGTTCTGTTCAAAAATTCTAACCTTGTAGATAATTTGAAATCATATTCGGTAGACTACGATCGTAGCATTGTTATGGGAGATTTGAACGCGAATGTGCTATCAGCGTCTCAGGGTGCGAATTTTGTTAAGGTACTTGAAGGCATTTGAAATCAACATGAGATTAGTATTCTCCAACTTAGATTTATATAATTTTTACCAACGACAATGACGTAGTGCTGGATTTGAATAACGTAATGGTGACCTTTCTTAACAAACATAACATTATTAATGTCACGATTGACATTGAAGCATGGAAGCCCCTCCCTGGTTTTGCCAGCGTCTCATACAGCGATTTTAAATTTATTAGGCTGAAGGAGCTCCTAACTCTACACGATGCATATGAGTCATCGTCAATCAGTTGCCCGGGCATGGACATCGGCAGTAGAGTGGAACATCTTAGTCAGAGCATCATGGCTGATGTCGATGACCTAAAGCAGTCAGACCAAGGAAAAAAGAATTTCCACCGTGGATTGTTGCTGAACTCAAACACCTTGATAATCAGTGAGACTTGATTCTAAATTATATTGCAATTGAGTTATGACGTAGCGGAACTCAATGGTGAAAACAACTTCGTGATAAATAATCTGTGATTATTTTAAGCTTTTTCTAACTTTGTACATATTTTTTACTTATAGATCAAATAACATATCATATATCTATCTATTCAGCTGTAACAAATTGCAGGGTTTACACTTGCAAGATATTGAGATGCAAGAGAAGGTTATATGTTCATTATCAATGTTGTAACTAACTTCTTTATGCTCAAAGTTATCATAAAACTGTAGAATAATGCAGCCCTTTTCTGTCTTACATCTCCTGAATCATGCACTGCCGAGCCGGTACGCAAGCAGATAGCCAGTCATTTCTTGCCTGCATCATCGCTCTTTCACGTATCCTGACTTAAATGTGTGGACAAATAGAAACCCTGAATTTAGATCCATTTATATATTTGTGCGTGACAAAAGTATGGCTCTCAATATCAATCTTTATCGAACATCTGACAAAGTACAATACTTTAATATATTTGCCTGTTTACGCAACTCATTATTGTTACTCAAATAAATACACGGACTAACTTATCTGCAGGTAAATGCAACCACCTCCTGCGGTGGGCACGATCATTCAACAAGCGAATCATACCATTAACATCCGATGCCAATCTTCATGAGTTGGTCATGCAATTTTATGATTTTTGATATCCAACGTCGGTAAGTGAACGCTTAGGGGCAGTTTACTGTGATGGCGCTCTAAATTACGAACGTGATGATCAACTAGTTTCGCTAACAGCTGAACAGTGCAAAGTTCCAATCGTGGAATTGATAATGATTTTACCGGAGCAACATTAGTTTTGACTCCAAGCAACGTAACTTTAGCATCCTTGCAAATAACTCGCAAATTGATAACTGCTGCATAGGCCCACTAGAAGCGTCAGCAAACCCTTAAATTTTGTAAATTTGTTCAGAAGACTGAACTCCTAACCTCCTGGGGATGTGAATGTCAGCAGTAGCATCTATTGAATTATACCATCCTTTCCAGAACTCTTCCTTTTCAACTGGTACATCAGAATCTCATTCTTTGCCTAAAGCCCACAAAGACTACATGAAGATTTTTAACGTTATAATTACGGATGCAACCTAAAGGATCGAAGAGTTTAGCAATTTTGGACAAAAACGTTCTATGTGTGATGCACCTTCGAGAGTTTCTAAATCTAATTTGAAGAAAAAATAGTCCTCTGAAGGACACCAAGAAACTCATGATATTGAAAATCCTGAATCCATATCCAAAGAATTATCTGAAGTGAGCCTATCCGACGGTAACCAATCTAACAATTCTCCGCTGTTGGACAACCGTTTTTCAAATTAAATCCTCCTTTAGAAAGTAAATTATAATAATAATAATAATAATAATGCCTTTCTGCTTGACTTTAGTATTTTCCAAAGAATAATAAGACAATCCTTGTCATCATACTGTTTTCTTTAATAACCCCGTGATGTGGAAGAATGAAACATTTCTCGAAATTCATCTCACCAGGACTAACTTGGATCATGTGTGATTTCAGCACATGATCTTTAGCAAATCTCCTCTCCATGTTATGCATCATACGAACAGCTGATGAATACGAATTTCCTAGTTAGGCTGGAAAATTAGACTTAACGAGTAGTCTTACAACGTATCTACCGTCTTCAATTCGACTCACAATTATTTTGTAGAACTGCTCACACAATTTGTCATGCTCTGACAATACTTTTCTTCTGCTCGGCAGCTCCTCAATTTACCAGAATTTTCGAAGTAGGCTATGTAGATCGATGTCTGTTGTTTGGAGGTTGATGGAAATTCGAGGATTTCCGTAGAATTTCGCAGAAGTCGGTCTGGAGATGATCTATCCCACTGACGTTTTGATGGCGATAGGTGAATCCCTCCTTTCCTAAAAAAGCTATTTTTTAAGAATTTTTTTGGAAGGGAAAAAAACATCTGAGTCTAGCAAACTTTTTGGGATGCTTTCATGTGTATTCAAACGTTACAAACAAAATTTTTTAACATGAAACATTGAATTACAGCCGATTTATAAGCACATTCGTAGAGCGCCTCGCCAATGAAGCCTCCAATTGGCGGGAAAGATACAGCTCGTAATTCTTGTCTGAAACAGAAACATCAAAAACAATTATAATTTTCATGTATTTTTCTACTGGGTGACCTAATACAAACCGGAAAAAATGATGAAATTCTAACTTTTTCATGGTTTAAAAAAAGTGCTTTTTGAAAAACAGAAAATTACTTCAACTTGCTATAAAAGTTATTTAAAGAAATTTTTTCAACAATCTTAGTTCAAATAGAAGATAAAATACTGAAGATTTCAAGCTTTAAATCATTCCAATAGAAGATAGATTGGAGAAAATGTGCTTCAAAGTTTTCGATAAGAAAAAGTATCAATTTTCGATTACTTACCTTAATAATCCGCTAATCAGCTATTCCTGGTCCATATAATAGATCTTCAGCTAGCTCAAAAAACTCATTTTGATCAATTTCATCAATCAATCGAGCAGGATGCTTAAAAGATTCCAGTTGATTCGTGAATTCAGCCTTGCGCCATTCACCCCAGCTGTCGGGGCCTGCCGGACAATTCTCGTGCCGACGAGATTTATCTGTGGACCAATATTGATCTAACATTGCTATTGTAGCTTTTTTCATCTCTTGGTCAGAATTAATATTTCTTCTAATTGCCAAGCCATAATAGATCATTAGCTTTTTAATGAGACTTTCCGTCAGGCGCTACTTACCTCCGAGCTTCTCTTGCTTCTTTTTATTTCGGAGTTGCGAACCCATACGTTTTTGTACGTATCCCAGGCACTCATTTTTTGTAACAGGGCAATCGTCACCATGTGGATTTATCTTCAGAATACCCGCAAAAGTTTTAGAATCGCCACTGCCGATGTAATTTGTATATTTAACGTCAAATTTTTCTTCGGATCTCGAAAATATTTCCACAATAAAATCCACCTCCATCTTCCCTGTTGAACCTTCGTGACTTGAGGAGCGTGATTCTTTGTGTTCTTCGTACCATTCTTCAAAGTCGTCGTCGTCCAATGTTTTCTTTTTTAGGGTACAAGAGTGACAGTATGCACCTTTGAAGATGAGGTCGACTACTTTGCTACTGTAGTAGGCAACGAGGGTTTTTACATCGTACAATGAAGTAAAGCCACGTTTTTTCCAGGATCCATCGCCGGACACTTTCAAATAAGTTTCGGTTTTCCCATTTTCTGCATTCTTTTCTCGTTCCTCTTTGACAGCTTTCTTACTCACAATTTTGAACATTGATTCCGACGCTGAGTTAAGATGCTGCACTATCTTATCCTACATTGATTTCGACAAACCTTGACACAGATCCATGAGACCACAGACTTATTGATGCGTTCTCGTCCAAACCCAAGAAACCTCATAACGAACACAATCCGTCTATTTATTTTGCAAGCGGTATTTATCAACGGTCTTGAATTGATTTCTCTTCGACCGCACATACACGATAGAACAATTTTAAAACCTAAGCCTCGATGTCCACTCTCTGCAAATGTTACGTTTTGTTTGCACGATCCGTAGATTACAATATCAGTAATCGCATGAAAAACTGTAAAAAATTAAATAATTCTATAACAATGAAGTGGATTCACAATTATATTTTCGGTGATCAGAATGTACAATTTTCTCGCACTACTGCTTGTATCCAACTCTTCATCGTCTGATCGAGTTGTTAATCGATTTTTGTGAAATTACCATATACGCGGCTTCGAAGCACGTTCGGAGATCGATTTTTCACCTTTCGGATAACTTGCCATGATATTCTTACGACGTGTCCTCGCCAAGTATCAGAACAAATCTTACCGTTGATGCTAGAAGCAGCAAAGTAGAAACACGTACACAGAGAGGTATTATACACCTTTATACGTCAATAAACCGTATTATGGCTCAACATGACACTACTACAAACTCTAAATTTTGTTTTGAAAGACCGTTGAACCTTTTAAGGTATGAAATTCGGAGTAGAAGATCGATTGGCGGAGCGCGCGCTCGAGTCTGGCCGAGCGCTCGCACACCTGCTCGATGCACCTCTGCTTTTGGCTCTGTATCTTCGGAAATATTTAGAATTAGACTCTAACTTTGTGTACATATTCTTAAATATCTTAGGTATCGATTAAAACAATAAAAAAAATTGATTTTTTAGACCTTCTAAATCCGGATACTCCCTTAATCCTTCTTCAGAGAGGTAGGCATGGACTCTGGCTCCCAGAAGAACGACCATTTTCCCACGTTGATCAAAGTACGGGTCGGCCAAGCTGGGTTCTTGTAGGTGAGGCCACTCCAACAATCCTCCTGTGAAAGCAGTATATGTAGTAATTTATGGCAATATAAAAGCTGATATATCACAACAAAATTTAGAAGTAAAGTTTGGTTTTATAGCTAAGGTCACTACGCTTTTACAAACTCCCTGAGGATCGGGCCTCTATCCAGGCTGTAGCTAGCAAGACCGTATCTAAAGCCTCATTCCAAGAAAGTCCACAATGCAATTGGTACTCGTTGTTGCTCTTCCATCCTTCGTCGTCTCTCGGGCTGAAGCTATATTTGGTGTGGAAACATTATTGTTTCTATCCTCTCTATTTTCTAAAGAAGGGGAGAAGGGATAGCATATATTTATTTACAAATCATCCAAGTGCACTATTTATAATACAGAGAGAGAGCGAGAGAGATACATTCTTAAATCTGCAGACATAAATAGTACAGACAGAAATACATTCTTAGATATGCAATCATACATAGTACAGATAGAGATAGATAGAAGTGAACACCATGCTTAATAAATTTCAAAGAGTATAGTGTGCTATACAGTTTTTTTTTTCTTTTTCTTCAACAGCAGGAAACTAGATATATTTTTAAGCAGCAGAAAAGTGAAAGAAGGTAACCGCACTCACAGCAATAACTGAGAACGACAAGAAAGGGAGATAATTAAAGCAAGAGTATACAGCAAAGCAAGAGATACCTATATGGATTGAGGTTACCCGCACAGTCCTGTATGGCCTTATTGCGTAACCTCTCGAGCAAGGTGCAGGCTGCTTTGCCGACACAGCAAGATGGTTGCGCGTTGTCTGATGAGTCTCACCTCTCGCCTATCTCGCCACGCCTATCTGGCTGCTTTCTCTGCCGTTGCATGGGTCTCGCTGTGCCTCTCTCGGACCGATGACGGCTCCGTATTCGGTGCGAGCTTCTCTCTACCTCTCTCTCGCAGCGTTGATGGCTTCGCCGTGTGCGCAATCTCTCTCTCTCTCTCTCTCTCTCTTTCTCTCTCTTTTTCGAAACGCTGATGACTTCGCCATGTGCGCTCCGACTCCAACGTCCCTAACGCACAATCTTCTCTCTCTCTCTCTCTCTCTCTCTCTCTCTCTCTCTCTATAAATTAGTAAAAAATTAAAATTTTAGTAAAGAATGTTACAAAGTATCAGTTAAAACGTGTTTCTCGGTATATCATAACATATATTTTTTATAGTTTTTGATTTCCTAAATCAACCGAGGAGCAAGGAAAGGGGAGTCCACTCCTCCCCCCCCCCCCCCAGTAGCATGTACTCAGTATTATTTACGTTTTCACATAGTACTCAATATCATGATTTTCATTAGTTCTAAAATTTTGCGTGTGTGATCTAAAATACTTGTCTAATAATTTGCATTGGTTTTATTGCTCCCATAAGAGCCGGTATATAAGAGTTTAAAGTCAGTTCAAAATTTAAAATCAATTCATTTTAAAACGGTGTTGGTTTATGTCTTATGATATCACATGCTGTCGTACATTTCATAGAAAAATAACTTATTATATTTTTAGAAAGATCTTATTATTTTGATTCTAGTATCGAACCTTCTTATGATAATAATAAAATCTACACCAATGTTTTGATAATAACCCGAAAAATTGAAGAACAAAAATCAATACTTTAGAAAAGTAAAAGTCGAATTTTTCAGTTGCGTTTGAAGTTATATTATAGAGGGCGATAAATGTGTTATTTATTTTCTATATTTGTTATACGTAAAGAATAAATTTGTAATATCAATATGTGTTTAAAGAATAAAACAAATAAAAACTATATTTTGTTACCTTAATTAATTAACTAATTCTTTATTGATTTATTTAGCTTTGTGGGGGAAATTCCATCAAAATGAAGAAAATAAAGGAAAAATTATTTTTCTGTTATAAAATATATGATGTACAAAGTAACTACATAGCAATAATTAGATAAAACATTTTTATTCACAAATAAAATTTAATAACCTAATAATAAAAATTGAAGTTTGATAGTCACAAAGAAAGGTATTATCCGTAATGATAAGAATATGTGATAACTGTAATGACGCGATTGATGTACGATATATATAATATTGTGCAATATATGTAAGTTAATGACGAGTAATGACGAGCTGTGATATGATTGACTACACTAATTATCTCTGTAAATATGTATATGTATAATTATTGAATGTAGTTTTATTGTTTTTGTCTTGCACAGAATAAACATCTAATCTAATCTAATCTAATAATAACAACAAATGAACTTGTACCTGGAGTATGAAAAAATTAACGCTCATTTACAACCCAACACATTTTTATTTGTAAACTTGTAATTTTCATATATGCTCTTTAGAATTCTTAGACAATCTACAAGACCTCCACCGTTTCAATTAAAGAGAATAATTGATCAGTTAAGAACAATGAGCATTTGTTTATAATATTTTTGACCACATTTCTCATTATCGTACGTCATATTTTACAAACAAATACTTATGGCTATTTATTGGTTAAGTATTTTCTCAAAATTAAAACGATGGAGGTCTTGAAAATTGTCTAAGGATTCTAAAGACTATCTAACAAAAATTATAAATTTGAAAAAACAGTTTGTTGGGTTGTACACACGTCTTAATATTTCCATACACCAGATAGCTGCTCATTGGTTGTTATTTTTTGGTTATCATATTTTTTTAGTAAATAGAAACGGGATATCTAAACATTGCTGTATAGTTATTTTACTCATTATACTTCATGATAATTAAATAATTGTTTTGTATTTCCCTGATTTCGACGGAATTTCTACCTTAACCGTCTATATTTCCAGAAAACTTACATGAAAGTCAATTCAACAAATCATTTGATTTCGCGAGTAAAAACTATAAAAACTATTTGTGATGATATACCGAGAAACACGCTATCACTGATATTTTGTAAAATGCAACGAAAAAATTTAAATTTATTACTGATTTATAGCATTTTTTGGCTTACACCATAAAAGAACGTTACGATACTTTAAATATAAGATTCTTTTCATAATCAGCATATAAAATACATAAGAAAACGCTGCTTTAACATGATTTTAGGGATAATCATATTTTTCTGCAAAATATTTCTCTTTTATCCAGAGCAACCTGACTTATATCCCTTACAGCGAACAGGTAATATTTTTTTTAAAAAATCTGATAAATTTATAAAGTATCTATACATCAAAAACTATAAAAGTTATCTGTGGAATTATACCCAAAGAAATGTTTTCACTATTTTTCTTAACATTTATCTTAGAACTTACAAATTTTTACAGTGTTTTTGCTATTTTTGGCTTGTAACGTTGATACACATTAATTATTATTTTATTTTTATATTCAGCATAAAAAATACGTAATAGACCATGTTTTCAAATATGATTTTATAAACTCTAACATGTTTTAAAAAATATTGTTTTTCTTATGCTCACCAACATGACTTATGACCTTCACAGCGTCTTTTAATAAGGTTTTCAAAAATTTTAAAAAATTCATAGAGTATTCTTTCATTAAAACGAACACAAATCCACTTCAAGGGTCTCAAAAACAAAAAATATTTTATTTTTGTTCTACCCGTAATTTCGCTCTCGAGGCTTTGAGTGGTACGGATACTCATCCATGTAGGTTCCAATAATTCGGGTATCTTTCTAAGACTAAAATTTCGTTCCTTGATAGGTGAAAAAAGATCAAAAATTGAAAATTCTACAAGGTTTTAAATAAAAGCAAAAATCTAAAAAAAAACAGTTTTACATTTGAGGCTGTGCAGTAACTTAGTAATTATGTAGCATACTGTTATAATAGCTAGTTTAAAAGCTTGAATAAAGATGAAGAAAACTGTTTTTAGTACGTTAAAAAATATTAAGAATTCGAGTTTTGACATGCATTTGAAAGTTGCAAAGAAACAGATAAAAATAGGCCATTATTTTACCTTTAAATTGGTATATCTCAGCTTCTAGGGCACCTAGAGAGCTTAAATTTTGCACCGTGTCTTGTTTTTTATATACTGTGAGCCCCTAAAATTTCAGCAAAATCCTAGAAACTCGTGCGTGGACTTTTTTAAAAAGATATTATTTTGAACCATATGTAAATGAGAAAGATTCATGTACTATATATATATATATATGAGTATTTCTCTGGGAAATCAAGATACATTTTTTTTATTTTTTTGTTAAAATGTTCCTCTTGTTATGTAAAATGAACGGTAAAAGCACTAGTACCTGGAAAAATAAAAAATCCAAACCTATAGTGGGATATGGACGAAAAGTTTTCATAAAAAATACAGCCACAAATCGTTATAGTAATTTTTTTATCAATTGTCTAGGGTATCAACTATTCAAATGAATATGAATTATTCCAAATCCATGGCAGAAATTATATTCAACTTCTTGTTCAACTTAAAACCTAACAGTTTAAAAAATCTGATAAAATTTACATACATTCTACCTACCAAGAGAAACATTTTTACCGAAGAAATAAATTTTTTTTATCTTGTTTTTCCAGAGAATCACTCATATATATATATATATATATATATATATATATATATATATATATATATATATATATATATATATATATATATATATATAATTACAGTTATATAAGTGTATTGGAAGAATTAATTTTGTTTATATTGTTTTATTAGAAATCTCAATTAATAAATCTATAATTATTTAATTACAAAAAGAATTGTTATTACTTTATAAGTTTTTAACTACTTTATCCATATAACAATATCACGAATTCAAATTCTTTGATTACCATACTTTTTAATATTTTTGATTTTGTTCTTTCATCAAAATTGATCGTATATTAAATGTTTTAAATGATAATTTAAACATGATAATTCGAATACCATAGATACAGATGTAGATAGTCTATCCCGTTCTAAAATCGGACCGCACAGCAGAGCACAACACATCGCAGCATGTGATTGAGCTTATGTGGACTCTCCCTAAGGGTGTGTCCAGATGAAGGACGAAAATATGGTCTG
Source organism: Gastracanthus pulcherrimus (assembly GCA_949152435.1). Taxonomy (NCBI): domain Eukaryota; kingdom Metazoa; phylum Arthropoda; class Insecta; order Hymenoptera; family Pteromalidae; genus Gastracanthus; species Gastracanthus pulcherrimus. The sequence goes on from OX424573.1 coordinate 119,898,886, forward strand.
TCCTCTCCGGTCCATGTGTCATTGTTGTTTCGCTGTTCCGTTTTGAATTTAAACGTTAAAGTGCATCTATATACCTGAACTCTCAATACTCCACTACAAGGAGTATTTTTCTCCGAAAATCCGGAGTGACTATAAACAATTTTAACGCATTAAATCTCAACGTTTGAATTCAAAACGGAACAGTGAAACAGCGATGGAACACGGACTGGAGAGGACAGACCATATTTTGTCCTCCATCTGGACACACCCTTATGGACAATTCTGTGTATGATCAAAAGAAAGATGACATTAAGGCTGGAAATTATAATCATTATTCAGTTCTCAGTTCTCAAGCTGTTACTGGAGACAGAACGCTTTCTCTTGTTTTCATAGCCTACGTCTGGATAAAATGTACAGAACATAAACTATGCAAACATAGAAAACGTGTTGGCTTGAGAAAGTTTTTGAGAACTAAGCTCTGAGATGTGAACTAAGAACTGAGTAACCACTATAAATTTGAGCCTAAGGCCATTAATTTGAGTGGTCGAAGCATCTTTGATGATATTTGGATGAAAAGTTGCGCCTGATTCAAAATTACTAAAAATTGCTGGCAACTTGCGTTTTCCCATTTGGTCAAGTCATTTTTTTCGTAATTTTGAATCGAGCGTAACTTCCCAGGCGGAAATAATATTGAGCAAATAATTATTAATAAAAATATATAATTTTTTATTAATTTTAAAAAAATTTTATAACTGTTAGTAACTTTTTATAAAGATAGGATTTGAGACTATAATATCTGTTAATAAAATTTATGAACAGTTTTTTCCTGTTATTAACAGCTAAAAAAAGTTTATAATAGTTATAAACTTTTATTTACTTTTTTGTGCTGCGGCGCAAAACCACGAAAGCAATCTGTAAATAAAAGTTATTATCAGTTATATACTCTTTTTATTTATTGGTTATAATTAAAGCATAAAACTGTTAATAATAGTTTTTAATAGTTTTAAATACTTTTTAATGAATTTAAACTTTTATTAACTGTTAATTAACAATATTAATTGTTAGGAACAATTAATATTGTTAACTAATTTGTATTAATAAGGCTCCATTACATTTGTTAGGAAACAATTTAATTTAATTATTTACTAAAATATAATAATAAAACATCAAATATGACAAGACATTTTTTTATTAATGTATAAGAAATAAATATGTCATAATATTTTAATTAATGCAACGAGCAATCGCACCTTTAACAATAGAGCTTAAATAATAATAATTGTTACATTTAGATATAATACAAGGTCTGTGAAGTGTAGAATAGTTTATACATTGAATATCATTAGAATGGAGTGAACATTTCTTTAAATTAAGTAATTCTTTTACATCACTATCTGTTACGATGGAAACAGGTACAAGTTTTAGCAATTTGAAAAATACAAATACATCATACTTGTCATCATGTTTTATAAGATACATAGAAGTAATAATCCCAAATCTATTATCTTTAGTCTGAAATACTGAATCATTAGTCTTTTTACCTTCTGAATAGAAACAAGAAGTAAATCTACAACTTTGATATATGATTTTCTTATACTTTTTACATTCAGTTATGCTATCGACATTAATGAATGGACGAAGACATATAATTACTTTTTCGGTTAGTATATGACGTTTTGCACTTCCTACTAATGTACATTTGCCAACTTGAAACACTTTTTTTAATCGCTTACTATTTAGTTGGTCACAAAAATCTTTTGTCCGTTGAGAAATGAAATTTTCTGTTTCTAATTGAGGAATCTGTTGGTATGTTAACAATCGAATAGCTATCTGTTTCGCAATGTGATAATTACTTTTTTTCATCTGTAAAATATTTTTATTTTCATTTTCGAAGGGAAAGGTATTGATGGTACATAACGGTCCCCAATTCTTAACAGTATCTGAGAGATGTAATAATAAATGAACGTTGTAGTTCATATGCTTATCTCCAAAATATTTGTTAAAGTGAAAAACAAATTTTACCAATAACTTCTTTGCCGTCTTGAATTCATCGATTGATATACTGTCTTGCAGAAGAATATTGAGAGCTGTAACAAACAATGCCAGATGATTCAAATACATAATATGCAAAAGTCCACTTAGGCTTGGTAAAGCGCCAACTAAAATCCAAATGAGATAATCAGAAGCCTTCCAATTATTACGGTGACATATACTTCTTGGTACTTTTGCAACGCATGTTGGGGGTTTGATCGATAGCAAACGTTTATCTATTATTTGAATGGAAGCAGGATATCCAACATAATAGTCAGCCCCTGTGGTTGTGATGATGATATTGGTGTATAATTCAGCAACTCCAAGCAAACATGAATGCATGAAGTCAACAATCATTCCCTTCGAAAGATTAAAGTGCTGTAAATTCATCAGACAAGAAGTTCCCCATACTCCCACAGTGTCTTTTTTACTTTGAGTAGCCTTAATCATCTGAAACCTTATACTTTCGTCGGTTCTTTTTTTAGGAATATTTTCTAACATGGGGTACTTTCTCACTCTGTCAATTTTAACAGTTGGATGTTCGCAGAAAGTACATCCATTAGTACCATTAAACTTCTTCATATTTAATATAGCACATCTTGCGACTGAATCCACGCAACATCCCAAAGGAAACAATTTGCTAATGTTCTTCACACCATCTTTAATCCACTCAAATCCTATTGATGATAGATGATTGGCGCTATCCACAAATGGTTGTAGAAAAATATTCATGGTTGGCTCAACTTGGGCAACCCACAAACCTGTAAGAAGCGTGAATTTTTTTCTTTAATAATCGGGAAGCTCATGCAACATCAAAAATATGGGCCATGCCGTGATTCTTGATTTTTCTGCGGGTTGACAACCGTCGGTGTTAAAAGTATACGAAAAATTCAATTTATCTTGTAGAATATTTTTCAAAGATTCTTTATAATGAAATCCATCATAAATGTCTTCAAAATTATTAATATTTTTCTTCTGGCGATTGAATCTTTCATCAAGACTGTTTGTTATAATTGGATTAGAAAATAAATTATTTAATTGATGTATTATGTCTATCTCAATAAAAAATGAGCCCATTGACGAAGGCGATACTGTATTACCACATTTGCATTCTAAACTAGATTTTAATTCTGAATGTTTTCCTAAATATTTCTTACAGTTTTGGCATATAACATGATATGATATTGAATCAGTATTTACTTTCATTAATTTTCTAATCATATACTTAGTTACAGGAAATATATCTTTTTTAAAAATAAAATTTAATGCTAAAAATATATCTAAAACAGCAGTCCACGTTAATGAATGCTTCTTCATAATATTCATAAATATTAATAATACTTCTCCAACATTTATGCCATTATTAATTTCATTTTTTAATGAGTAAAAACGCTTCTCATTGTCAGATTTAGTAGTCTTAGGATGTGGCTAAAAATTAAAAAAATAAAATTTTTTTTCATGTACGCGTTTACCAAATGTTATTACAAGTAAAATTAAAAATTACTTACAATAAATGGTTCTTCAGTCACAGTTTCTTCATTGGAACTGTTATAATCACCCACAAGAAATGTACTTGATAGATGAGATGTACTCTGTAACAACAATTAATAAACTCAAATAAAACTGCTTCTAAATGAATATGAATAATAAAGTACTATTCAACTAAAACTTCTAATAAAATACTATATTGAACTTACTAATAAATTATTTGAGTTGATATGGCTATGAGTTATGCTGTAAACAGCATCAGCAGATGAGTGTAAGTCAGAAAAGTTCAACTGCAAGAAAATGTAAAATCTGTATTTAAAAATGTGTTTAGCATGCAATATAATTAAGATTCTGTACACTAAAACGAATTGCAGTCCATTAAAACATCAGTATGAAGCAATATTATATTTTCACAACTAATATTATACAGTTTATGTATTGATTAAATATTAATTTAACGGGGTAACATACCTAAAAAAGACGAAAATATATTTTTTTTATAATGTATTTTAGATACCAATTGTCATATATAAAAAGATATAGACTATAATTATCATTTTTGAATAGCAACATTTTTTTTAATTTTTGCGTGTTTGGCTCGCAGTGCCGCGCTGTACAGTACTACTGAGTATAAGTACTGACAGTCACTTTTAGTGTTTACTTATATTAACCTAACATTTTAACTTGATAGTGCAGAATAGTTATTATAAAAGTGAATCATAAAAAACAATTTTTTAACCAGATAAGTATTTTTGTTTTACAAGTAATCTAAACATTGGAAAGAATATATTACTTTGTGGTATACTTATTTGTTTTTCAGCAAAACTAGCATACAAGGGACAAGCAGAGTAAACAATACATCACTATTTCAATATCAAGAAAATTAATAGGCTTTTAAAAGGTTAGTCTTATTATGTACACAAATTATTTAAACTTTGTTTGAATCGTATATGTTTTTTGTATTTATACTTATGTGATATCATTTTTTACAGGATACACAAGTATTAAATGACATATTTTATGTCATAATAGTTACTTTAGTGAATAAAAACGTTATAGTATTGTTTCAGGTAGGTTATTCACAGATATTTATGATATTAATACACTTTTACTATAACTTGATATTGCTCAACTTTGTATTTTCAGATCGTACGCATAGGCTCCTGATTAGCCGAAAGCATGCAAAATATTCTTCCAGGGCTTAAATCATTCGTAATTCATTCAGCTAGTGGATGATGCTAATTAGAATACATCAAATTATGATTAATAGGTAAGTATTGTTCAATCAACAGAAAAATATGTGAATTTTCAACTTTTTTTTTGTTTTAGATACAGTAAATAGATTCAGAAAATTGTGTAAGTGAGAATAAAAAAAATTTAAATAGCTTTATCCACTAGTGGTTTGTATTTAAAGTATTTTAAACTCTGGTAGACCTAATATCATGCACATGGGTAGTCTGGAGCCTGCGTGTACAAAGAAAATGACACTGGTCACTTATCTACCATATTTCATCGATAATAAAATACTGTATTTACTTGTAAGAAATGAAATTTATAATATAATTTATAATAATTAATTTTGTTTACAACTAAAAAATAAAAAAAAATCTGTTTTAGGTATGTTATCTCCTTAAAAGATTGTATTATTAATAAAAAAATTTCCCACGTATTAAAAAAAAGAAGTTTATACCTAGAGCGTTAATATTTTTATCAATTATTTGATTACATTGTCTATCGAGTTACTTATTGGATCAACTATAAAGAAGAATTAAAAAAACAAATAAATAATAAAAGTTTTATACTTTTTAGCAGACTTGCAATAATAACATCTGATTATGTTACATTCACACGTATGATCACAATCAAAATTTTAATTAAAAAATATTCTGAAGGTAAGAACTTATTTTTTGTATATAATAAGCTGACTACATACTTACATTCTGTAATGAATCAATTGATTCCTGTTGTGACTCATGATCTAGAAACTCTTCATAATTATGATTGGGTTTTTCTGCGTTATGTTTTCTTTTGTAAAATGTGGATCGAGGAATGCCTTCTGTATTACTGCTGTAGTATTTTTTGTAAGGACCTCTTTGAAACATAATTATTTAATTAAATAGAAGTACTGAGAATAGCACTCCTAATTCTACCTGGAATAAAAATTGAAATAAGAAATGTTTCATTTTTGTCAAATAGGTTTTGAATATCACACTCATTTTACAGAATATACTCGTGAAACTGCTTGACTATTTTTTTAATAAATCAATGTAAATGATGTAGCAGACATAGAAATGATGGACTCTTTTATGATCACTAACTTTATACTGCCACACTACTACTGACAATGATCACTCCACTGTATACGATGTAACTTTCATGGCCATGTAAAATAGTACTTTGTCTCTGAAAACAAATAGTATATTGAATTTTAAATTTATATTTCAAATAAGTTTGTAAATTGTCATTGAAAGGATAGACGCATGTAATTCTTATGAAAATCAACAAATGTTGGCTTATTTTTTTAGAGTTTTGATGTATAAAAGTAATCAGGGTGTTAAAATGACTATATTATAAAATTGTCTTTTTGTACTTTTGTTGTATTATATTATGGAATGAAAAAGACTTGAAAGGAATAAAGTTAATCAGAAAAAATATTTTCAAAACCCCAGTGTCATACATTAAGCATGTAAAATTAAATAAATAATTAATATATTAAGATAAACAGAAATATAACAAACTAACCTATTATAACAGTCAATTGACCTGTACGGTATGTAATTACACCAAACTATTCGAGCGAGAAACGCGTGCCAGCACTAGGGTTTTTCTAAAATTCGCTATTCGTTATTCGCCTTGGTAAGAGCACACTAGCGCCAAACAGTTAGGTGTAAATCAAATGAGGTGGAGAAAATTGGAACATAAATAGTTAGAAGGAAATACATTGCTCTTATGGAAGGTCTTACCAACGAATATAAACTTGTATAGAAGCGCGGTTCTGTAGTTGCGCCGGGGTCTCGCTTTCTTATACACGTAAAGCCTATACTATACTATAGGTGTTACCCACAGATCACATGGAGTAACCTATAACGTACTATACATGTTACCCGCGATTTTGTTCCCAGGTGCAGCATGCGAACTGTTCTTCTATACAAGTCGATATTCGTTTGTCTTACCAAGGCGAATATGACGATTCGGAATGGCTCTGATTGGCCGTTGCTCTTCCGTTCCGAGTTTTTCCTTCTCCTTGATAGCACACCTCTCTTTTTTCCACCATGCATATAACTAAAAAATATACATACCTACATTGTATCAGCATTCTTTAGTAGAAATTGCATAATAGCTTAATCGTGCCTTATTTATTTTTGTTTACCTTTTTCAAATAAATAAAAGTAAAAAATGGATGAACTGTCTGAAGATAGTGAACCGGTATGTTATATATACGTTAATATAGTTGGATCGAAAATAGGAGAATCCCAAACAAGGGAAATAGTACCATCAACTTGTGTAAAAAAATTTAATTACGATAATTATAAGAAAGATAATAACATTTACAAGAACAAGCTACTTAAAATAAAAATTCATCCTGATGGAAAAAGGAAAAAGTGTAATGTGTTGTATGCTGCAAGTGAGTACAATGTATTTTAAGAGTATTAAATAGGTAGTATTACTTAATTATTATGGTATAGCAAAGTATATTTAATAATAAAACACTCTTGCATTCAGTTTCATAAATTTACTGCAGACATCTGTTTATGTTTTATATTAAAACCTTAAAAAATAATAATATAAAGAGAGCTCATCACTTCATAACCCCTATTTTATATTTCAGCCGATCAACAAGACGTGATGAAGAAAGTTAACGAAAAACGATTTGCACCTCCACGACTTTGTGAAACTCTAACTGACGAAAGCACTTTGATGGAACAATACAGTACTGAAAATATTTCTAGAGAAAAGCTTCTAGATGATATAGAGGTTCAAACAGAAGAATCTCACAAAGAGAAAACAGAATTGGTTCAGAAAGCTAAAGCAACAAGGAAGAGAAAAGCTGAAATTACCAGAGAAAATAAGAACGATAATGAGGAAATGATTTTGAAAGCCTATTTAGATGATGTAGATAGCAATGAAGATGAATGGATGACATACAACCTGTAGCGTCAACCCCTATACATAATAAAAAAAAAACGGTAAGTGCAAATTCATATTAATTCATAATATTTCATAATTTTAACAAACTTTATTAATTAACAATATGTTATTTTCTTGCTTTTTTTGACAAAGTGACAAAATGACTATTCGTCAACAAGAAATTAGAATTAAACATTTAGAATATCAGTTGAAACAAAGCAGAAAAGAAATTAGAGATATAAACAATGATTATGAAGAACGTCTGAGTGGAAACGAAAATCGTAACACACTCAATACTAATTCTAACACGGGTATATTTTACATGCATACATTAACAATATTTTTTAGTCAATTTATTAATTTATTTTAATTTTATTTTAGCATGTTGCAGTGGTATAGATCACTTCAAAGTACATGACAAAATGTATGATTTTACCAAAGAACAGGCTCAACAAGAGTTGGAATATGATGAAAATGGGAATGTACGAGGGTAGTTCAATAAGTCTTTAGAATGGCCAACAGATGGCGCGCGAATCGCTCCAAATCATCTGTTTTCAGTCAGCACCACTCCCGACTAGATATATGGTGCAGTCACAGTCCACATCTTCTGAGTTTACGTGTTTTTATAACCAATTGAAAAAAAAAAATTGCTTGTTAAGAAAAATGGAAAAAAACGAGTTCAGAGCGGTAATTAAACATTTTCATTTAAAGGGTTTAACTCCATATGAGATAAAAAATTAATTGGACTCAGTTCATGGCACATCTGCCCCTGCCTTAGAAACGGTTTATAACTGGGTAAATGAATTTAAGCGTGGTCGTACATCAATAAGTGACGAACCACGTTCAGGAAGGCCCGTAGAAGCAACTACTCCCGAAATCATCAATAAAATCCACGATATGGTGTTGAAGGATAGAAGATTAAAAGTGCGTGAGTTAGCTGAGGCCACAAGGATATCTATAGGTGCAGTTGTTTGAATTCTACATGAAAAATTAGGCATGAAAAAGCTATCGGCAAGATGGGTGCCGCGTTTGCTCTCAGCTGAGAATAAACGCAATAGAGCGGTCGCCTCTGAGGCTCTTTTGGTCCGCATAAGTCGGAATCCTGAGGAATTTTTTCGTCGATTTGTGACTGTGGATGAAACATGGATACACCACTACACTCCTGAGACAAAGGAACAATCCAAACAGTGGATTTCCACAGGCTAACCAGCTCCAAAGAAGGCAAAGACCGTAAAGTCAGCTGGTAAGGTTATGGCTACAGTTTTTTGGGATGCACGTGGAATTATACTTATTGACTACTTGGAAAAGGGTAAAACAATTACTGGTGAGTATTATGCATCATTATTAGAGCAGCTGAAAGAAGAAATTAAAAAAAAACGACCACATTTGGCGAGAAAAAAAATTCTCTTTCATCACGACAACGCCCGAGTTCACACATGCTTCGTTTCAATGGCTAAAATTGAAGAACTAAAATTCGAATTGGTCGAACACCCACCGTATTCACCAGATTTAGCCCCCAGTGACTTTTTCTTATTTCCAAACTTGAAAAAATGGCTCGGTGGACAGAGATTTACGGACAACGAAGACGTCATTGCCTCTGTAAGTGCTTATTTTGAGGAACTTCCGAAAACGCACTTTTCTGAAGGATTAAAAAAACTTAAAAAGCGATTGACCAAGTGTATAGAGCTCCAAGGAGATTATGTTGAAAAATAAAAAAAAATTTACCCAAAAAAAATTGTTTTTATACTTTATTCTAAAGGCTTATTGAACTACCCTCGTACATCTTGGATCACAAGTTTACTGTAATCCTGTAGCATTCAATGATGCTTTTAAATCTAAAAAGCCATTCAACTATTTAAGTTTACTTACTGAAGGCATATATGGGTTAGAGGAATTGTCGCAAAGATGTGTGCGAAAGCAAGCAAATACACATAATCTTAAGGTGTTGTCTCCCACTAAGCGAATAGTAATTGAAAAGAAAGTATACGCTTTTATGCGCGTCAAAGATCAAACCTTAAGTCAAATTGATGATTTTCTAGATAATATAAATGCCCATCACCGCAGGGTAATTAATGGGGCAAAATCCAGGCTTGAGTATTTGAAAAATGTACAAGAAACAGAAAACCAGATAAATGTACAAGTGCAACATATGTAAGAGTAGAAAAACTAATTTTTAGCGTATAAAATTGTTTTGAATATTAGTTGCTAAAAAGTAGCGTAATATTTTGCTATAATTAGTTTGAAAATCAATAAGATTGAAAATGAATCAAAAAATAATATTTTTAAAAGCAGAGATTACATAATAGGTTATATATTAATAATTTTTTAATAAAAATAATTTATAATGAGATATAAGATTATGATATGTTTTTACGTTCTACCTCGTATGTAGTATTTTGAAAGGGATGTGTTCAGTTTAAAAACAACTTGAGGTTGTTTTGCATATTAGATGCCAAATAGTAGTCTAATATTTTTCTATAATTATTTTGAACATCGACAAGATTAAAAATCAACCAAAATGTGATCTAATATTAAAATTGTATAAGATAGCTATAGGTTTTCAGATTCTACATCTGTGTAGTTTTTTGAGAGTTTAAGTGTTTTTTAGAAACTAAAGAATATAATAGTAATAATGCAAATAGAAATATATAATAAATATAGTTATTATAAAACTAATATTCAACCGAATGAGGGTATTATTGTGTTTAACATTGTAATTGACAATAAATATTATTAATTAATTTAGAAAGTCTGTATGGAATGTTTTAAAAAAGTGTATAATGTTTTTATATTGAAATAATAAAATACATTTAAAAAAAATGTTTTCTCCTAATTATTTAATTATGGGCCAAATATAAACAATTTCTAACTAGTTTTAAATTATTAACAGTTATTAATTAACAAGTATTAGTATCCCAGACAAAAATATCCAAGAGGTTTCCAGATGCATTCCAGTAGATAAACAAGGGGTCGAATTCCAGATCTAAAAGGGACCAAGAGTATGTATAGACCTGCTGAGTGTGCAGGTGTCCCGGGTGGCTGTTTTAGGGGTTCAGGTGTTACGCACCGTAGGTCTTAGCTTTTTCGTGTAGACCATATATCTATAGTGAGTGTTATCCAGAGTCGTGTTTAGATGACAAAGTTAAAGACGAGCAGTGTGCACTACCGGGACTCATGAAATGGCCACCCAGGGTACTTAGACTCTCACTAGCTGCATGCATTAATTTCAATTAGTACAAATTAGTAAAAATTCGTAAAAGTTATTATCAGTTATTAACTTTCTTGACTGTTTCAATTATGGTTAATTGGATATTGAAAAATACAAATAATTATTAATTACTATTAGTAACAATAACTATCTACTATAAATCATTATAATCAATTATTAAAAAATCATAATGATTATTATCAGTTATTTACTTTTTTACTGATCGAAGACTCATACTTTTATGATAATCCAAATAACTTATATCAGTAAATAACTACTTATAACTATTTATAACAGTTTTAAACAGTTTTAAACTTTTATATTCTTTTATAAAAGTCTCAAATCCTGACTTTATAATCTGTTAATAACAGTTATAAACTTTTTTAAATTTTTATTATAGAAAATCATTTCCGCCTGGGCACCTAAAGAAAAAAGTAGGAATTCTTTGTATTTTCTTGGTATATACTTCATTAATAATTCCTCGTAAGCTTGTGTGTCTTCTTTTCCTTCCCATAAAGAGCAACTCTTACAAAAACTATTTTTTATAGAAACATCCAGCACTCACAGGAGTGAGGAAAAACCTCTTTTTCTCCAAGAACCATCTCCAGACACTGGAAGTTTAGCATTATCTGAAGGTACGGTACTCATTTTTTCTATCGCACCATTACTCATAGAGCCTTCAGCAATCACTTCACAAGCTTCACTCAATTAATCGCTGATATTGTCAAAATAGCTGTGCGACATTGTCTGTGGCAAATCCATAATTCCACAAAATGTTGAAAGTCCAGCATGTCCATGACCAAGAGCACGCATAGCCAAAATAGATCATCTATTAACTTCATATGCATTACTTTTTTGCCAATGAATCTACTTGAATTAATTGATGCAATTCTTGGATTTGTACAATTTGAACAAGCAATGTCAATTTTAAATCCAAGTCCTCGTACATCAGATTCAGAGAAATTCAGTTTCCCATGAGATATCTTGCAACATGCAATTTTTTGCAGTTCAGGAAATAGGATCTCAATGTGAATAATTCTATTCCTGATTTCACTGCCTTTAGTTATATTGTCCTGGAATTTTCTACTGGAAGTTGAAATTCTTTGCTACTTTGGAGGAGGACCATCGCCTTTTCTTTCATAAAAAATCTTCTTTCTTTTTGTTGGTCTTCCCTAAGTAAGTTTTCCAGGGCCGCCCGACACTCTACCTTGAACATCCCTTGGTCTGGCACTCGAAAGCATTACACTTGCACTGAATACTGATTTGACACAAAAAATGTATAAATATTTATACGCAACCCACCACAAACAACTTTTCTTACACTTTTTATAAAAAAAAACACTTATGCACTTTAACACTTACATATACTTATATAATTATTCACTTACATACTTATACACTTATACAGTATCGCACAATAATTATAAAGCCTTGAAAACGGCTGGTGAAAATAGGTTTTAATTTAAAAATAATGTACAATATTTGTATACAAAAATTGCACAGATATTTTGAGAGGTTAATCTGAAAGTAAACAACATTAAAGAGCGTTCACAACGATTGCACAGAAGTTGCGGATAGAGCATATTGGCGTTCTGGTCAGTGATTGGTCGAAAGACAGTTCCAGAGGAACATTCTGCACTACCTTACTGCATTGGCATCGAAACGATACCGAAGCGCCAAAAATCTCATGTAAATTTCACCTGGTGGCGAAATTACAAAACCGCGAGAGAGTATAGTTTTTCAGTCAATTTCGCTATATATAGGTATACTGTACGTGTTATTCTCTGACAGCTTCGAGTTTTATCGAATATATATATAAATACACTCTTTGAATTTTGAATTATTTAAACTTATTTAAATAGCATTTTTTACATAAAATTCGCTAAATTAAAAAGAAAGCTACTTTGAAATTTTAGCTATAATTCTGTTACAAAACTTAATATCATAAAATGGGTTGCAGGAGCTTATTGTACAAGAGATTTGCTATCAAAATATGTAATAAAAAAATAATTTTTTTGACTTTTTAACCTAGGCCTGCCCCCTTAAAGTACACCTAAAAAAATTGTCAGCAAAAAAATAATTGATAGAAGAAAGTTACAGGGGTGCCAACTTAAGTTTTTTTGACGATTTATGAAAAAGTACCTATCTTCTAGAGGCTATATATTTAGTTATACGTAACGAATTTAAACGTTCCAAAAAAGAAATCGTTTTTTCAAGACGAAAATTTTTATGTGTCGTAGAGTTCAAGTCGTATTGAATGCGCAAAATGACAAGCGATGAAACATAACTGAAAACACAAAATTTCGGGTTTACATTTAGCTCGATAGAGGCGATCCATTAAACTGTCAAGGGGGTCTTATATTTTATTCTTATAATTCGAAAAAGACGAAGATATCCTGTTTTGGTACGTTCAAATTAGTAAAAATGGGAGGAGGAATTTTAAGAATTTGGTTGAAAATATCCGTTTTTTGACCTATTTTGACAATTAAAAAAGTTCTACTGGGCCACACAGCGTGGCTTAGGTACTGAAAGTTCTTTGACAGCTTCTTTTGATAGATACTTTCATATAAAATATCGGTGCCCTATGTCGGCGACCCCGTGTGCGAACTTTTTTAAAACGATGTTTTTTTGATCCATATATATATATATATATATATATATATATATATATATATATATATATATATATATATATATATATATGGATCAAAAAAACATCGTTTTAAAAAAGTTCGCACACGGGGTCGCCGACATAGGGCACCGATATTTTATATGAAAGTATCTATCATATATATATATATATATATATATATATATATATATATATATATATATATATATATATATATATATATATATAACATTATATTATTTGTATCGGTTAAATTTTGGAAAAATATTATATACTTGAAATGTCATTTAAAATTCTGGAAAAATATCTTTATTTTATTATTCTTTTGTCGCTTATTTACTTTGATAGTTTGATATTTTTATTTAATTTTGTTTATATTGTTGGAGAATATATATATTTATTCACGTCTTAACTATAATGACTACCTTATTGACCTGGAAAGCCTGTCGAAAATGGCACTTTATTCCCGCAAATTCGGGAGTAAAGTAAATTCTCAGTTTCTCTGGCTTTCTTTTTTTTTTCAATTTTATTTTTAATGAATATTAATATAAATTTTCAATAAAACTCAATAAAGTGGCCACGGATAAGACGGAAATAAAGTTCTATAAGCAACACGGGAATAAAGTCGACTTTATTCCCTCGTTGCATAATGTACTATTAGACATTTCAGAAATACTTAAAATGTTATTAATAAGTTTAAACGAAAGATTCCTTTTATTCGCAATTTACTTACATATGGAATTTGATTTCTTTTAAATTTATACATTTAATAGAATCTTATCTATATACTTGAAATGTTATTTACAATTTTGGAAGAATATTTTTATTTTTGTTAGTTATTTATTTCTACAGTTTGATTTCTCTATTTAATTTTATTTATATTCCTGAAGAATGTCTATGTATTCATTTTCTTGCAATTTTAAATGATGGATTCATTCTCTTCGTATTCGTAATTTGATTTCTTTTAAATTTATATATTTCTATTTTCGTAATATTTGTGTGAAACAACTAATTTATTTTTTTCTGATAGAGTCGCCACTTACTATCTTCATTTACATATATGTGATTATACATGCAAACGTATACGTATGATTATTCATCGTAATACACTTACTATAAAATAACATAATATTAACTGCACACTTTAGCTTCCTTACTTCGGCTGCCGTTGCATCCGAGGGCCGCGGCCAAAACTTTTTTAATTTTTAGTTATCTATATTACCGATTTGCTATAAATTATCAGTTACTTCAGCATTAATACACATTTCGAAATTATTACGTTATATTTCGACGCACTTGTGATTATTCGGCCCTGCTTTATCGATATGTCCGTACATTTATCATAACGATAATTTACTACTGCTCGCGTTATTTATCTATATTTATTCCCTATATTATTCTATATGTTATTATACTTAGTCTTAATTAATTCTTACTTATAGTGTTATAGTTTCGTCGAGCGAGTTCACGTGATCTACCGCCCTTTTTACTTTATTAAAGTGTACAATCTTAATATCATCTCCCATTTTCATTGTAATGTTATGATGCTTGTTGTCTACCTTAATAATTTCATAACGCCCTAGGTATTCGTCGTCGAGTTTACCCTTCTAGGGTTCCTTGATTAGATATACTATTTTGCCCTCACGAAAGTGTTTCATGTTTAATTTCCGGTCGTATTAGTGCTTCGTTCGATATTTAGATTGCACTAAATTCATTGCTGCTAATGTTTGCTAATGTTGGCTAGATTCGCTAGATAACCGTCATAGGTGGCTAACTGGTACCTAGGCGTAAAACTAGATGGGATACAGGCACGTGTTCCAAACACGAGCTCATGAGGTGTATATCTTGAACTATTATGGATGGTGGTGTTGTACGCGTGCTAAACTCTTAATGTATTCCGTGAGGGTGTGATGCATTCGTTCGACGCTTTCGCTGATCTATCAAGACTACGGCGGGTAGACCAAGTGGTAGCGTGGTGCAGCGGAATTAGGATGAAATATTTCGTAAGGGCATCCTAGATTTTGAGGATGTGTCGTCATCCTCGCTCATACTCGACTGAAGGGACCGTAAAAATCCATTGAAATTTTGTCGAAGGACCGTGATGGATATCCATTATAAGCATTCGCAATCTGGTTTTACACGTACTAACTTTTTGGATTGACAAATCAAACATCCATTTACAAACTGTCTAACGTTTACTTGCATGTGTTTCCACTAATAGTGTTGTGCCAGGCAATCGTAGATTTTGTTTATGCCCTAGTGCCTTCCTATAGATGACTTAAGATATTCCTTAATTATGCGAAATCGATCCTCTGTTTCTTATATGTTATGAATTAGGCTGCGGATCAGTTCTGGCAGTTGGCTGCATGTGTCCGTCATTGTAGATTTTTGTAGACTCATGTCTGACTCATCTGCTAAACATGTCGATATTATTAGGTCCTTGTTCATGTGAATACCTTTCGCTACTTATTATATTTTGGTGTTCTATTGGATAGCCGCGTACGCATAGAATGCTCGGTCTCGGATTATAATACGACATTTGCGAATTATACACGGAAAGAAGTTTTGTACAGCCGTTGCCGAGATTGGGATGACAGTTGGACAAAACTCATAAAGTTCTGCGCTCCCATACGTAACGCACAGCTCCTCTATCATTTGTGTACGGCTGCTGCCCAAAAGTCGGACATGCACAGTAGAAAATTCATGTGCATTAGCGGGTTATGTTATATAAGAACGCACTGCACAGGTGAATAGTACGCTTGATATACATCGTGTTGTTCTATCCTTTTTAACACACCCAGTCATAAAGTACGTACTTTATCCCCGCCGAGCCGGGAATAAAGCGCTACATTAAATCCCTACCTCCACTATAGTCCCCGCCGCTACGTGCATGTGCCCTCGCCTAGGGAGTTAATATGTAGCACTATTTTCCCTTTTCGGCGGTGAACGAGTACGAACTTTCTGGTAGATATGTTAAAAAATTGTATATTGCACGCGTGAATAAAGTGAGCCAGCGATTGCCAGCGTGTATGACGCCCTCGCGTCGAACCCCACGCAGGCAATTACTGGCTCACTTTATTCCCTAGGTGCATAATATACTATTTATCGCTATCATGCAAGATAGATCATTTTATGAAGAAATATAATAAGTTTGAGGATCTGCATTCCACTTTTGAAAGTATAAAGTGTAAAAAATGGACGTATTAAAGGGCTTCTTAAAAGTGTTGAATATTATTTAGCCTCAATCTTAACTTCAAATTTAATTTTAATTTTTTTTCTTTAATTTATTTTACTTTGTTATTTGGTTGCAGGAATACATATGTTACTTAAATTCCAAATTTAAATTTGTAAATGATTTACGTGTAAATATGCTGAAATTCTTAAATAAGAATTCTCTTTCTTTTTAATTTGTTAGACACCGTCACTGATTTAATTTGTATTTAGCGACAGCTTAATCAAACATTGTAAGTAAAAAGTCTTATTTCAGAATTTGTATGTGTTATTTTAAAATTTAGTTGTTAGATAAGACGGTAAAATTGGCCAAGCTGAACCTCAAATTAAAAAAAATACTTTTTGAACATATATTCTGTTATGTTGTTACCTACATTTATATGGAAAATTTTTAGGAGGGATGTATAAAAGTTATTGAAGAATTTCTATCGAAAGTTATTCTCATTTAGATATTGATAAAGTTATTGTTAAATAGGATGAAATTAGTTAGACTTTATATTTTAACCTAATAGTAATATAAGTTTTAAAATGCTTATTGTTATTTTTTCACCATCTAGTAAGAAATCAATATTCTTATTTCCTTTAGACCACCCTAAGCCCGATCGATGACTTGTTCTATTGCCAAATTCACTTGCTGTAAGGTATCTTGAGTAATTATCAGCCAATTGCCTGCAAATTTTTCACATGTTCTACACACATTCCCTACACTATCAAAATCATAAGCATTTATCAAGTATAAAGAGGGAAAATTAAAGTTAACAATGTTAAAATCAAGTTTATAACTGGTACGTACTGAATTTAAGATTATTTTCATAATAATCTTAAATTCAATGGTGGATACTCATGTAACATTTAATTTAAGCTTATCATGAAAATAATTTTAAATTCAATTTTACGAAGGTCGTTCAATGAGTCCTTAGAAAAAGATAAAAAAAAAATTTTTTTTGGGTAAATTTTTTTTTTATTTTTTATCATGATTTCCGTTTAGCTCTATACATTTTTCCAAGCGTTTTTCCAAATTTTTTAAGCTGTCCAAAAAGTAGGATTTCGGAAGCTCTTTAAAATAGGCATTTGTTTGGGCGATGACCTCCTCATTCGACGTAAACCGTCGTCCACCAAGCCATTTTTGAAGTTTGGAAATAAGAAAAAGTCACTGAGGGCTAAATCTGGTGAATACGGTGGATGTTGTAATAATTCGAACTTTAATTCCATAATTTTGGTCATCGAAACTGCGCAGGTGTGCACCCATGCATTGTCTTGATGAAAGAAGATCTTTTTCTTTTTCAAATGAGGCGTTTTCCCTTGATTTCTTCGATCAACCGGTGCAATAATGACGCATAATACTCTCCGGTTATCGTGTTTCCTTTTTCCAAGTAATCGATGTAGACGTTGCCGCGTGCATCTCAAAAGATCCACTGGTTTGACTGTTCCTTTGTCTCTGTAGTGTAGTAGTGTATCCATGTTTCATCTACAGTTATGTATCGACGCAGAAACTCTTCAGGATTACGACGGAAAAGCGCCAAAACAGCCTCAGAGTCGACCACACGATTGCGTTTATTCTCTAATGTGAATAAACGCGGCATCCATCTAGCCGAGATTTTTTCACACCCAATTATTCATTCCAAATTGAAGCGACTGTACCTTACGATGTACCTGTGGCCTTAACTATTTGGCGAACTTTCATTCATCGATCACTTAAAATCATATCGTGGATTTTGTCAATCATTTCGGAGGTAGTCACTTCCACTTGGCGTCCCGAACGATGTTCATCTTTTGTCAATGTACGGCCACGTTTAAACTCATTCACCCAATTATAAACAGTTGCAAATACAGGTGCAGATGTGCTATGAACTTCATCCAACTCAGCTTTGATTTTTTTCATTTTTAAGCTTTTTAAATATAATGAATAAACGAAAGTTGTTTACTTCAATCGACAATAAAAATGAAACTATGTGCTGGATAGACCTGAAACTTTAATAACTGTCTAGTTAATAGTGCTGCTCACTAAGAGAAATTCGTTCTCCATACTACGAGCGCCATCTCTTGGATTTTCTAAGGACTCATTGAACGACCCTCGTACATGAGTACGTGCCAGTTATAAACTTGATTTTATCAATATTAACTTTAATTTTCCTGCTATATACTTAATAAATGCTTATGATGTTGCTGGTGTAGGGAATTATATGTGTGTGCAACATGTGTGAAAAATTTTAAGGCAATTGGCTGAAAATTACTCGAGGTACCTTACGGCGAGTAAATTTGGCCATCGAACAAGAGTCATAGAATGGGCTTGAGGAGGTTTAAGGGGAATAAGCATATTTAACCACTAGATGGTGAAAATTCTTCATTATATACAACATAAAATTTAAATTAAACAATTTTTTTAGAAGCAGTATTAAAAGACTTTTTTATTTTATAAGAATTTGGTACATTGAAATATATTCTTTATGTATATAATGAAGACTTTTCACCATCTAGTGATGCTTCAACATGCTTATTTCCCTTAGACCTCATTAAGACCATCCGATGACTCCTGTTCGATGGCCAACTACTAGAAAATTAATCTTCGAACACTCAGTAAGTATTTTGCTCCACAATCTCTTAAAGAATTGCGGTTTAGGCATCTTTAAAATTAAAATTTAATATTACAATTACAGTACATAAGTTGTACTGTATCAACAAGTTTTTCAGTTTTTAGAAATTAAAACAGGTTTTCCCCCTTAAAGGATATTTTATAACATCACATTAGCGGCTTAAAATATATAAAGTTATATTCGTCAGCCTTTAATACTATTTTATGAATTAATTGTGGAAAATTGTAACGAATAATTCCAATAATTTGTATATGATATGTACGAGCGTACACTCGTAACGTGGCTTTTCGTTACAACGGCTTATTTATTAGACTTCTCTCGACACTTTACCGGATTTTTCTATGTTAATGGGTGCCAGGTAAAGCGCGGCTAACTCTGCACGAGCCCTTTCCCAGAGGAAGTTCCGTGAAGTGGAAAATCAGGAATTAATAATTATATAATAAACATACAAATTTTCTCTTTAAATACCTAAGCTTTATTGCAGTTAATATACGCACGGTCGCCACATTTACAATTTTCGCGCAATGGATCTATCGGTCGCTATACAATATGGCTACGTTAGCCCTCGCACACGTCTCTCGCGATGACCAAATCACCACGTTTTCCCGAATTTTCTGAGTCGCGTAATTTTATCCCCAATACTTTTCGTAAATCTAATGCTGGCCCGACGCGCACTGATTCTATATACTGGTGTCACACCACCACAAATTTACTCGCCTAACCCCGAGCATATGGCGGCGATGCACGATAATTGTTCTACAAAAAGATTTTTACTTGTAAGTGCCGAGGGAAGCTCGACAATTCCAATCCACTCACCGTCGTAAATCCGGCACGCCTCACGAGGCTCCTCACAAGCTGGTCGCAAAGATTCGTTTGAGAGAATAAGCTCGCTGCTATGTAAAACGTACGGTGTTGAGCGCGTCTATCTTGGTCACGAACGGGCAGGCAAAATATGCGTCTATATTCGCTGACGGACGGGCAGGCAATATATGCGTCTATATTCGCTGACGGACGGGCAGGCAATGCCCAAAATCGGAGAGGACGGAAATCTCTTC
Organism: Gastracanthus pulcherrimus; assembly: GCA_949152435.1. NCBI lineage: Eukaryota > Metazoa > Arthropoda > Insecta > Hymenoptera > Pteromalidae > Gastracanthus > Gastracanthus pulcherrimus. Next base: position 119,919,232 of record OX424573.1, read on the forward strand.
TAAAATTTTCGATCTTCTTCTCGAACAACTTCAGCCCACACACTTGTTGCTTCCGCCCCCTTCTTCACGGTGATTGGCCTTGATTTTCCCTAGATGCGAAAATCAAGGCCAAGTCTGCGGCGATTTGAGTCGCTAATTACCATTGGCCCGCTCCGCGAATGCCGCCCTGTCCACGCAGCGCGGGCAATATGAATCGCTAGATATATACGCGCGGGCAACCCGGCGTGTATATCTATATCGGGCGCTATCGGTTTTGTCGCTACCGGACCATCACAGTTAGCAGCGGCGACGTGCGCGCGTCGGCCTACGCTAGGATAGGCCGGCAGCTTCATGCGGCTCGCGGCGCAGCGGCTGCTAGCTCTCCCCTCCGTCGACAGCCGTGTCGGTATCCCTCTCTGTCTCTCCCTCTCTCTCTCTCTCTCTCTCTCTCTCGTGGCTACAGCAGAGATGGTGTGACACGAGGAAGCCGCCGCTGCTGCTGTGACTCCTCTCTCCTCCCGCGTCTGCGTGCATCGGGAGAGAGGGCAGTTGCGCGCGCGTGTGTGTATGTGTGTGCGCGGGCAGCGGCTCATCATCCTCGAGAGGTGAGGAAGAAAGAGCAAGCGAGAGAGAGAGGGTCGCGCGTACAGTGTGCAGTGGTGTTGGTGCTGTGCATGGTTGTGTAGATGTTCGTCGTCGTTGCTTGCTCCGAGCAATCGTCACTGCGGCGATCAGCTGGTGCCGCCGGTATGGGTGTGTGCGTGGGTGTGCCGGTCTGCGACTCTCCTCGGTCGCTACTCCTTATCCTCATTCCCTCAACAAATAAATAACAATTCCCCCCATTAATAACAATATTATTTAATATAAAAATGCTCGGCTCTGGCGACGGGTGACTTGGTCGCGATTGACTGCCCGTGTTTTAATATCATTGGGACGTGAAATACACGTCACAAACTCTCCTCCCCTAAACGGGACACACCGCCAGGAGTGGACTGTTTATTCTAATAATCAAACGAGACTCTAATTGGGCCATTGTATCCCATCAACGCGATTCCCGAACAACCCTCGGCACCAGAGCTTTTGCAAGAAACAATATATATATACATATCTATACTTAGAACTAATCAGGCTGAAAACAACCAAAAAATTATTAATACCTCCACCTTACTACTCCCAAACCGACCACAGAGCAACGGCGCTCATAGATCGCGCGACCATAGGGGAAATTATAAGATCCTAAATAAAAAAATTCATTAAATAAATAAATAACAAGACTTTTAACAACTTACTGGGCATGGGTATGCCTCCGTCACTCCAGGTTTCGGTCGCTAGTGGTTCTCAGGTTATGCCCTTGGTCGCCGATGCTTAGGGTCTCGGATGGGACGCTATATTTGTGGTCGCTAGAGTGTTCGGAGTCTCCATCTACTGACCACTTCGATGAATAACCACTTCAAGGTCGCTTGGAAGGAGGAAGTCGCTACTACGGGGCTCTCCCCCTTGGGGGAATATATCTCTTCAATTCACTCACGTGCACCTCGGGTATTCTTTTATCCTCCCCCATATTTAGCACATATACCAGCGGAGACTTGACTTCTTTGATGGCAAATGGGCCGTCAAACCGGCCGGCTAACTTAGCCGAAAAACGCTCGTCTTTGTTTGACAAGTGATGGTTTGCCCTCATTACTAAGTCTCCTACCTGGAATGTCGCCTCCTTCCTGCCACGATTGTAGTATTTGGCTTGTCGCTCCTTTGCAGAATCAATATGCCTGATTACTAGGTCACGTAGGACATCCAGTCTTCTTACTCTATCTAACCAATCTTCAGGGTCGCTACTAACAATTGGTCGCTTTGGCTCTACATCTCTTCGTAAACTCTTCACCGGCCTTGGGTTTCGTCCATAATTCAAGAAGGCTGGTGATACCTTGGTGGTCGCTTGCATCGCAGTGTATCCAAACACATGTGGTTCATACTGGACGCCAAACAAAGCATCGATCAGGCGTTGAAAGGTCATGGGCGCATTCGTTAATCCGAAGGGCATTTTTACGAATTGCCAAAGCCCTGACCCCGGAACTGCAAATGCTGTAAATTTCTTGCTGCTTTGCTCCATCGGTACTTGAAAATAAGCTTGCTTAAGGTCAATTTTGGTAAAATATTTGGCTTTACGCAATTTGTCCAATATGGAATCCATGCTCCTGATAGGATATGCATCCTTCCGGGTCACTTTGTTGAGGTCGCGATAATCTATACAAAATCTATCACTCCCGTCTGGCTTCTTGGTGATTACTGGGGCGCTACTCCATTCGCTTGCCGATCGCTGTATTACTCCACTCCTGAACATCTTCTCTATCTCTTCGTGTACTACTTGCAGAAGTTTGGGTGACATTCTCCTTGGCCGATGTCTGATGGCGGCTGCAGAAAGGACATCTATGTGATGTTCGGTCAGTGTGGTCGTTCCTAAATTTTCCGATGGCGGTGGTAACATCCTGGTCACTAGGTCTTCTATGGCTTTCCGCTGCTCGTCGTCTGCCTCGGTAATTCCGGCACATTCGGCGTATGCTGGGGTCGCTTCGATTTTCTCGTCGTCCCAAGATTGCTTCCACGGGCCCTCGTTAGTCCTCCACATCCGTCTGCCGTATCTTACATCAACGTCCCATGGGTGGTAAAGTCCTGTCCAAGTAAAATGTCGTGGTCGCAAGGATCTACGGCTCTTACCGTTAGCTTCCTAAACCTGCCATCCAATTCCATGTTGATATTCAGATACCCCAATACTTTCTTTGTTTCACCGAACACACTTCTTATAACAGAGTTCGCTGGTCGCAATCGGTCCTTGAACTTAGCCGCTATCGCTGGTCCTACTAGGGAGACCGTGGCTCCTCCATCAATGAGGGCTCTGTACGGCCTACCACCTAGTATTACCTTCGTGCAGATGCGGTTCTCTGCGCTCATACCTGCGACTTCGTCTTTCCCTGGTTCCGGAACCTCCAGTTGGTCGGCCTCCGGCGTACGTAGTACGCTGCTCTCCCCCCCTAGACTAGATGTGGGCAACCCAACATCTAAGTCTGTAATAGAGGTGGAGGGGCCCTCCAACGAGGGAGTGGACACCTGTGACCGTTCCAGAAGGTCGACCGCCTCTCGTACGAGGGGTAGGTGCTCGAAATCCTTCTGCTCGTCAGCTGTTGGATTGAGCGCCATTACGTCGGACCCTTCGAGGATCGGTAAGGTTGTCATTCTTTCGGTCACTCTTTTGCTCTCATGACTCTTTCTATTCTCTATTTTTTTTCTCTCTTCTCGAATTTTATTGCTCTCACTATTCTCTCTACTCTCTACTTTTTTTCTCTCTTCTCGAATTTTGTTGCTCTCACTACTCTCTCTACTCTCTACTTTTTCTCTCTCTTCTCGCATTTTGTTGCTCTCACTACTCTCTCTACTCTCTATTTATTCTCTCTCTTCTCGCATTTTGTTGCCTCTCACTACTCTCTCTACTTAATGGTCTTGTGGTCGCTATTGATGAGGTCCTATTTAATCCTCCGCTGTTTGAGGTACTACTCCATACTGGGTGAGTCTCCCCATCTGACAATATGGACTTAATACTTTTAGCTGCCTCGCCTATCATCGATCCACTTTTCTGTTGGTCGCTGCTAGTTTTCGCTTTCTCTGGGGTCGCTATTCTCTTCTCCTGTATGGTCGGTTGGGCGCTATGCTGGCTTCCCTTTATTGTTGCCAATTTCGTCCTTTTGCGGTTGCTGGAGAGGTATGGGACTCTTCTGCCTCCCCTGCATTCCGTTTCCCATGGCCTGATTATTTAGAGAAGGCTGCCATGCCGGCTGTCTATTGGGACATTCGTTTGCATAGTGTCCCATAGCCCTACACAAGTAGCATGTCCTTTGTGGATATTCTCTTGCTCGGTGTCCTACCGTCTGGCATGTATAGCATGCACCATATACTGGTATATTTTGGGCAGGAGGTCCATTTTGGTCTCTAGTTCCTCTCATATTATAGGCGCCTCGTGCGGTGAATCCTTGGGCCTGACCACCTCTACCCTGAAACGAGTTAACATTCTGGGGAGGAGACCATTGCCAAGCGGGTACAAAACTCGGTCGCAGTGGATTCAGCGGTGTGCTGAGCGTCATCGTTGTGGTCGCGTTGTGCGAGGCTGGCTGTACTGGGGTCGTTAGTACGTTGGCCTTAGGCCTTTGATTCTCCTTGGCAGCGGCTACCGCATTTATTTGTTTTTGTTTTTTCTTCGCTTTTCTATTCCAATTTCTCTTTCTCGCAGGTTTGGTTGTCGCTGATGTGCTGTCGCTAGTGTCGCTTTCTGGGTTCAATTTCTCGTAGGCTGCCGCTACCTTACGGACTGAGCGTGTCCCAGAGTATGCTGCACCTGGTATGCTCATCTTCTCCTTTGGTGGAGGCTCTTCAAACCGGTCGTCTAGTTCTTTCTCCTTTTCCCAAATTCTCCCTAGTTTCTCTATATCCTTGAGCGTCTTAATTTCTTTCCCCGCCATGAAGTGTCGATAGTCTTTCCTCAAGCCCTTGTAGGCTTGTTTTACTATTGTTTTCCTGGATGGGGGTCGCTTAAAATGGTCGACAATGTATTCCACGCAGGATATATAATTGGCAATCTTTTCTCCTTTCGCCATCGATCGGTTCCGTAAGTCCGCCATCGTGTCTGCTTCATCTCTGTGATCCAAATACTGCCTTCTGAACGCTTTTTTAAAGTCTTTCCATGATTTTAGGTCCAGTCGCTTCGATCGATACCATCTGCTAGCATTTTTCGAAAAGATCGATGGTAAAGCATTCAACAGCTCCCTGTCGCTCATGGCTAGGCTTGCTTTGCAATCATGCAGCCGGTCCAAAATTTCCTCTGGCTCCTTATCTTCCCCATTGAACTTTAGGTTCCAGCTCTGCAATATTTTAACATTCTTCCCCGCCATGTCTGCATTCGAATGACATTTCCTATTTTTTTTGTTTCATTTTCTTATCTTCATATTCCGAATCGCTAGTCGATGTCGACTGGTTCCGTTTGTGGCCTCTCCTGTGTTTTCTACTGCTTTTATTGTGGTCGATATCTGAGTCTGATGACGTTGTATTACAGTCGCTACTTGTGGTACTATTACTCGAACTCCTTTGTCTACGGTTTTTCACTTTACGGCTATCTATCTTCTTTACTGATCTTCGGTCTAGTATGCTACTTTCCGAGCTACTCGATGACAGTCGCTTTCGTTCTCCTCTTCTCTGTTTTGATGCTTCGGTTTATTGGTCTGTTAGCCTACGAACGGTGTTCACCTTAGGACTCCGAATCTCTGCCACTTCGTGATTCCTGGGTCGCTCCCTTCTCTCTTGAGATCCCCTCGGTGGTCTCGGAGTATGTACGTAATCCTGTGGGTTTGCTACCGGAGGTGGGACTACCGGAGGTTGTGGCGCGTATACCGGTTCTCGGAGCAGAATTGGTCTATGTTGTGTCATTTTCATTTGTTCAAACTCCTGCAGTATCCGTTCGTATGGTCCTGCCCCTTGTGGAATGGCATCTTCTTCTCGATTCTCCTCATCTTCTTTGTTGCTTACGTTGCTACTGTCTGTTGAGTTCCCATTTCTTGGGTTACTGGCTATGGGGTCTCTATGTTTTACTTGTCTGATATATTGAATATTGTCGTTCAGGTTTATCCCCTGCTGTGGCGTTTGGCTTTGTGATGTTCCTATCTGATTGTAACTTCTTGCTAGGGGTTGTCCCATCTGACTAGTTCCTGGACCGGCCCGGACGTTCGTTGCTTGTGCCATTGCAGGAGGTCGTATGACCGACTGCGCTGTGGTGATTGGCATTGAAGGTAACGTTGATTCCGAAGCCGTTGACGCTGGTGTAATCAATTGTATTGGTCTTGGGATCATTGGTACCGCGGAAGATCCCGTACTGGAATCCAGTGATGGATGATTTCCTGTATAATGGAAAAGTGGCTCTGGCAGCCTCCATTGGTAGCCGGTTGGTATCATCTTCATTAGTCTCGGAGTATATGCCAACTGTGTATGACTGCTCATCGCTAAGAGTTGCGGTGGAAACCCTGTTTGCACTCTTGGTCGTGTGTTTGCAGACACCATCTGCATCGCGAAGTTATCCGTTGGTCCCCATGTACGAACTGGTGTCGTCGTAGTGAGAGTGGTGGTCGCTTTGCTTATTGTTTTTAGCATAACTACTGGTGCATCGGTCGCTTGTTGTTGTGTTGTGACTTCTTGAATCTGCTCTGTGATTGCCTGTCCCTCTTCTTGGCTATACTCCGTTTCTGTGCTTTGCAACTCTACTTCCTTGGTCGCTCTCTTAGGCTTCCTACCTCTTTTCTTCTTCTGAGGTATTTGTTCAAAAGATTACTCTCACATTATGGCCGCCGATGTTGCTGGTACTTGGTCCCATGGTCTCTCACCCAATACTGTATCCCAATTTACTGCTGCACCTGGTTCCACTGTCCTTATACTGGCCCGCAAGAGTCTGTCTCTAAGTTGGGCTGTTGTCCCAGATACGCTAAGTCCCATCTGATCTAGAATTATTATTAGTTCGCTCGGGTCCATCCCATTTATTCTACTTGATACTGTCATTCGGTTTGGTCACTAGTTACTCTCTACAGTTACTGCAGTATTCGCTATGTTGGGAGGGCCCGCCCAAGTCTTTGGAATCTTTTCAAAGACGGGGATTTAACTTGCAATACCTCGTGCACGTGAATGGAGAGGTCGCTAATAAAGGAATCAGTCTTAACTCTTTTACGGGTCAATTTTCCTGCCTAACTACTGTGTCACTAATTTTCAATTTTTATAATGATTTATAATAATAATATGTATATTTATATATGTATGTTATTCTGGAGATTACCGTATGTACTTTTGCTAAAGGGACAAAAGGAGATAAACAAGAATATAGCTTCTTTTCTTGAGGTCTTCTTTATCGGTTCCTTTAGCTGAAAATGCCTACTCGAAATTTGTTTGCCTAGCTCTTGAGTAGCTGCCGAAATACCCTGACGCGAATCTAATAAAGTCGCTATTCAGTCTTCAGTAGTTCTTGGTATTCTCTTCGTGTTTGTATCTGGAGTGATTATCTGAGGTTTCTTCTTGGTCGCAATCAATTTTCAGTAAATAATTCCCAATACAATTAAATAATTATAAATATGTGTAATATTCATTTACATCAAGTTAATAATCAATTTTTCCTTTGACACAGTAGTTATAATATAAAATACAATAACTTTAGTTGTTGTATTTTTATACCCAATTTCCAGTAGTTGTTAGAAAAATTTTACTCTTAACAAATTTATAAATCGTTCTTACTAATCGATTTGTGGGTAGTAGCACAGCAATTAATATTTTGTGGAGGTGTTCCCAAAATGAATTTTCCTTATACGGTGGTGTGACTCCTACTCTACTACTTTAAAGTCATTGAGGAGACTTGAAAAATAGGTCGAAATTCAGAATAATTACACACAAATTAATTTATCTATCAAGATTATTCTCAAAGATATCCAAAAAAATTTTCCGGAAAATTCTCAAAATCAAAATATTTTCACAAATAATTTCGGAAAATTCTCAAAAATATCCAACAAAATTTTCCGAAAAATTCTCAAATTCGAAAAATTTTCAAAAAATAATTTCGGAAAATTAACAAAAATATCCAAAAAAAATTTCCGGAAAATTCTAAAAATCGAAAAATTTATATAAAGTCCTACTTATAACCCATTAGCTCAAGGGAAAAAATTTCAAAGTCCCATTTATAACCCAATAACCCAAGTCAAAATGTTCTGAGTCCAATCTATAATTTTCTTAAACACAAAAAAAATAATTTTTCCACTTTGCTTAAATTTTCATACGACACAAAAAAAAACGTTTTAGTCGCTGCACTTTCGCTTGGTCGGGTACTGTGTAAAAAAAAATTTTCCGACTTTTCCCGAACTAACTAATTAATTAATTTATTCTGTCGCTATTTTTCCTGATTTTCCTGTTTCACTAAACCCCCATTGGTACGTCATTTGTAACGTGGCTTTTCGTTACGACGGCTTATTTATTAGACTTCTCTGGACACTTTACCGGATTTTTCTATGTTAATGGGCGCCAGGTAAAGCTCGGCTAACTCTGCACGAGCCCTTTCCCAGAGGAAGTTCCGTGAAGTGGAAAATCAGGAATTAATAATTATATAATAAACATACAAATTTTCTCTTTAAATACCTAAGCTTTATTGCAGTTAATATACGCACGGTCGCCACATTTACAATTTTCGCGCAATGGATCTATCGGTCGCTATACAATATGGCTACGTTAGCCCTCGCACACGTCTCTCGCGATGACCAAATCACCACGTTTTCCCGAATTTTCTGAGTCGCGTAATTTTATCCCCAATACTTTTCGTAAATCTAATGCTGGCCCGACGCGCACTGATTCTATATACTGGTGTCACACCACCACAAATTTACTCGCCTAACCCCGAGCATATGGCGGCGATGCACGATAATTGTTCTACAAAAAGATTTTTACTTGTAAGTGCCGAGGGAAGCTCGACAATTCCAATCCACTCACCGTCGTAAATACGACACGCCTCACGAGGCTCCTCACAAGCTGGTCGCAAAGATTCGTTTGAGAGAATAAGCTCGCTGCTATGTAAAACGTACGGTGTTGAGCGCGTCTATCTTGGTCACGAACGGGCAGGCAAAATATGCGTCTATATTCGCTGACGGACGGGCAGGCAATATATGCGTCTGTATTCGCTGACGGACGGGCAGGCAATGCCCAAAATCGGAGAGGACGGAAATCTCTTCCAAAATTTTCGATCTTCTTCTCGAACAACTTCAGCAAACACACTTGTTGCTTCCGCCCCCTTCTTCACGGTGATTGGCCTTGATTTTCCCTAGATGCGAAAATCAAGGCCAAGTCTGCGGCGATTTGAATCGCTAATTACCATTGGCCCGCTCCGCGAATGCCGCCCTGTCCACGCAGCGCGGGCAATATGAATCGCTAGATATACACGCGCGGGCAACCCGGCGTGTATATCTATATCGGGCGCTTTCGGTTTTGTCGCTATCGGACCATCACAGTTGGCAGCGGCGACGTGCGCGCGTCGGCCTAGGCTAGGATAGGCCGGCAGCTTCATGCGGCTCGCGGCGCGGCGGCTGCTAGCTCTCCCCTCTGTCGACAGCCGTGTCGGCATCTCTCTCTGTCTCTATCTCTCTCTCTCTCTCTCTCTCTCTCTCTCTCTCTCGTGGCTACAGCAGAGATGGTGTGCCTCGAGGAAGCCGCCGCTGCTGCTGTGAATCTCTCTCTTCCCGCGTCTGCGTGCATCGGGAGAGAGGGCAGTTGCGCGCGAGTATGTGTATGTGTGTGCGCGGGCAGCGGCTCATCATCCTCGAGAGGCGAGGAAGAAAGAGTAAGCGAGAGAGAGAGGGTCGCGCGTACAGTGTGCAGTGGTGTTGGTGCTGTGCATGGTTGTGTAGATGTTCGTCGTCGTTGCTTGCTCCGAGCAATCGTCGCTGCGGCGATCAGCTGGTGTCGCCGGTATGGGTGTGTGCGTGGGTGTGCCGGTCTGCGGCTTTCCTCGGTCGCTACTCCTTATCCTCATTCCCTCAACAAATAAATAACAATCCCCCCCATTAATAACAATATTATTTAATATAAAAATGCTCGGCTCTGGTGACGGGTGACTTGGTCGCGATTGACTGCCCGTGTTTTAATATCATTGGGACGTGAAATACACGTCACAGATATTACCTAATAATTGTAAATCCTTATATATACAGTACCTTGACTACATATCAGGCTATACGTATTATATTGTTTCTTATTTTTTTTATAGTTAATGTTATATGTAAATATGTAAATATGTAAAACATAATTTCGCTGTAAAAGACTGCGGTACCTCTCGATTTCAGCAAAATTTTACGTATGTATAATGGACATCAAAATAACTTTGTGTTTATTATATGTACATGAACGTTGTAAGTAACATCAAAATGTTAATTCTAACCTTATCCTGTTATACAAATGTTAATGTATGAAAATTAATGAAAATTTACAACTTGTCCTTAAAAGTTCTTAAATCTCACAAATATTTTGTTTCAGCATATTATGTTAAAAGCGTAAGAAATTAATTCGGTAAGTGAGAGTTATGATTTTACTCATGGGGCGATCTTTGTCCTGTGTTTACATGCATCAGCGGTATGACGTCACTCGGAGAGTGGCTCTCCCGTCCGATTTTATCCGCAGTTACCCAAAATGTCGAGTCACTGTCGCACGAAACTACAGAGTTTCGCGTTACTAGCGCTAGTGGTGGGGCTGTGCGAAACTTGTTTCCGTGTACATATCCCACGGGAAAGCTATAGGAGAGAATACTGATGGATGCATCATTGGCGAAGGGTATGCGTAACCCTGACCAAAGGACGCGGCACTATCTCCACCAGGGTAACATAGAGGGCCATACATAGGGTTAGCCTTTATTATTACAATTGTAATATGCGGGTGTTTGGAAGGTATTAGTATATGTGTGGGTAGCAGTTTTAGTCGTCATGTCAGTGATAGGATTAGTGTCCTTCCTTATAGGTTCGTTCGAATTTCTTTGAGACGCAGCGCCCTATTTAACATTAGGATAGACAGCGTTGTTATGATTTGAGATATTTTATTGAGCTCTCAGTGTCTTTTCCGGTGCTAAACCCACAATTACCGGCGCTGAGTGACGGTTTTTGTTGCTTTGATTGTGTAATGGTGTTGTTATGAAGGGCCGCATTTCCCTGAGCGCGCCGTGTTCCTCCCGGCTCTAGGTACAACTATACGCGCCTGACCTGAATAATAGCGTCGCCTTGAAGGGCTGAATCTTCCTGGGCGAGCAATGATCCTCCCGACGCAGTGGCTGCAACAGTGGTTGTGCCAATGCTAGCCTGGTCGTTTTCCGGCGCTGAGTACGGATACTCGCTGCCTGAAATAACATCGCTTCGTAGGGATAGGTTTCCTTGAGCGCGCTTTGCTCCTTCCGGCACCGGGGCTGCAACAGCGATTTTACCCGAGCAAGCCTGAGTTATTCGGCGTATAGTATGAGTACTCGCGCCCTGACTGTGTGTTTTCTCGAGTGCCCAGCTCTTGGTTTTGTGTAGAGTTTTTACTGTCAGTGTTCATAGTAGTCGAATGCGTCAGTCTCGGATTTAAAGCTGGATCGGTATTCCAGGCTATGTCTTTATCGTAGTCATGTAAGTCATCTTGTATGTATGACTCGATGAGTTCGAGTCGAGTCGAGTTTTAATTCGAACTTATAACGTGGTATTTTGCCGTCTGTGGGGGAGACACCAAAATCCCTCGTATAATGCGAAATATAAAATTAAAAGAAGATTCAAGAAAGTACGTATATGCAAAAGCAATTAACGTTTTAAAAAAGAATGAGCAAATTGATAAAATAAATAGGGGGTTTATTTTATTTAGATATAAAACCAGATGGAATATGAAATTGTAGGATAAAATTAAAATTAAAATCAACGTGCAATCAGAAAACTACTGACTTATATGAAATAGTCTAATATTATATCACATATCCTACTCATTTATGCTTAAGTACAAATATAAAATAATATTTTATCTTTTCACGTTGCATAGTAAGCTTAAAAGCTCTACGCAAAATTTGTGATTATATAAATTAGTTCTTCAAACAAGCAGTAAGTTTGAAAAGTACTGTTCATTAGGCTTCCGACAGAATATCATTTTATTAGGAATATTATTACAATAGTTCAATGTGACGCGATATGTATACCAATTTTGCACAATAAATTTTTTAAAAACTGTGATTCTTATTATGCATATAATTTTTATAAAATCATTTGATTTAACTGAAATATACATTGATTATGCATTCATGCGAAGTAAGCTCTCGAGGTACTACGTGTGATTAATGCTAAAAGGCTTCACATTAAAATACCAAGAAATATGTGATAATCCAAAAGTCATTTCTGTAAATGAGTTTTGAGTTTTTATAAAAAGAAATAGATACAATTAATTGAAAGTTAATCTACAAGAAAAATATAATACGCATAGTACATTTTACTTACTTATCATGTCAATTGCTTATTTATGATAGACATAAAGAATTATACATTTTTGAAAGACATAAAGAATTATACATTTTGAAAGTGACTATTAATAGGCTTGTCAAGTGAATTTAGATGCTGATTATTTATGAAGTAATCCCTTGAAATATCCTATAAACAATTAACACTCTATTGGATCTGTAAAGGATGGCTGTCTGCAGACTCCCCATCAGTTACAGAATCAAAAAATAATAATACCTTAACAACTCCAAATTCCATTTCTCAAAAACCACTAACACTGCATGAAACGGCAAATTATAGTCATATGAAATATACGTGAATAAAATGATATATATAAAGTACTCAAGATGCAGGTTTATATCTAGAGAAAAGTTGATAAAGTGACAGAAGAATCTCAAAATCCGCAGTCGCAACGGTCGAAGGGGTTTGAGTACCCTGAGATGCCAGGTAGCGCAGGTGAGAGAGTGGCTAATGAAACTCAAAATCCGCAGTCGCAACGGTCGAAGGGGTTTGAGTACCCTGAGATGCCAGGTAGCGCAGGTGAAAGAGTGAGTAATGAGAAATGAAAGAGCCAGAGAGCCACAGGTATTTAAGAGCCAGGTGTGTCAAAAAGAAATATTGAACGCAGCGATACTTCAAAGGTTAGCTAGCCTAAATGTCAAAATAAATTTCGTACGCAGTGACAATGAAAGCTTTTGCGAGCCAAGAGTATCAAAAGAGAATCTCGAACGCAGTGACACGTACTGACAGCTCTAAGTACCTACGAAAAACGAAATAGGCAGGCATCTTGAGAAAAATGGTATTACAGCTATGTATGAAATAAAATTGTATTTATGGGACATGTAAGTCCATAAAAGTCCATGATAATGAGATCCCAAGAAGGATGCACATTTTATTCACTTTATTTCGGCATATTGTAAAGATATTGAATCAATGTCTTATGACCAAAAATTCCTTGACAATCATTTTTTTAAAACTACTTAAAGCTTTAATGAGACCTCTAAAAGTCTTTATTAATTAGTATTAGAAAACTTTACAAAATTATCGTTATGAAAATATTTTAAAGTAAATAATAATTTGAGAAGTAAAACATCTGGATAAATACTCATTATAATCTCTTTTGATTTAATTGGATCTATTTTTTTTATAAATGACAATTATAATTAGGCCTTTATAAAATCAAAATTAATGATTATAAAAAGTTTTTCGAAACTTACAGAATATACATCAGCTCTTGAAAAACTCGACTTAATATCCAGAATCTAACATAATTAAAACTATTAAATTCAATGTAAATCGATTACACGAAAGAATGTTTTAACCGAGAAAAGCTGTTCCTTACAAAACATCTTTTGCATAAGGGAAAAGGTGCAACCTTTTGATAAAACCATTCGCATAGTATACTTACATTAAAATTTAATATTCCTTTAAAAATAGAAATTAGTGATCAGAAAATTTCAACTTTAGACGCATGCATATTGTATATACTATAGTGGAGTATACATGATTTCCCAACAAAAAAAAATTAATAAGTAATGTAGAATAGTATTGATCCAGTTTACCAAATTGTATTTTCCTCATAATCAGAAAATTCAATCCTCAAAAATCTTTAAGTTTAAAATTTTAATACATCATGATTTCAACATTAGAATTGCAATACTATAATTAGTAATCATTGAATATATCGTATCATATATGCATAGCATATTATAATTATAGTATATAAATTTTACTTAATTACAAGTTGAATTTGTATTTCACTGCTACAGATTTACGTACCAATCTATGTTTAACCTTTAGTTACATCACGTTAATATAATTTTTTTTTAGATTGACCAAAACATTAGAATATTATTTTAATTTGAAATATTTACTTAAAAAGATGTCTCCTTATAGTCAACATCTTTTTTGCATAAGGGAAAAGGTGTGACATAATAATACGTCACGTGTTATTCGCCATTTATACGCGCAAATATTCAAATAAAATAATACGTATTCATTTAGAAAATATACAAAATATATATAATCACTCGATTCTCGAACAGGCTCGAGCACAAATATTCAATTTTAGAAATGGCAAACAAAAGTAAGTCCAAGACAAAGAACCGCTGTTCTACGCGATATTGGGGAGTCCGAGTTCAAGTGCTTTTCCGGGAAGAAAAACCTGCCGTTCGCACGACAACAACATGTGGCTGGATGCAGCCTTTAGACTACTATAGACTGCATATATAAAAAATGGAGAGCGGCTCAACAGGGCTACAGTGAATTTGTAAACGACGAGTAAAATCAGTCAGAGTCCAAACGTGCTAACGGACACACGGGTTTTTCACGCGATATTCATTTTATTCATTATTCTCGTCATTTGTCGTTTCAAACACTTTTAATGCGGCCGTAGCCGGTCTCAAGCCCGGATTAGACGCAGAGAGAAAGTGTCGTGCTCAATTAAAATATTCTTGTTTCAATCCGCATTTATTACCTTTTGATTATATTTTATTTCATTTATTTATTTATAATTTATTTAAATAAACCGCTCTCGGGTCACGCGCTACCTAACCTAACCCGACCTGGGTCATCACAGTGGTATCAAGCGGTGCGATATTTTCGACCCACAAAGTGCACAAACATTAACAGTGCGCTAATTTTAAAAATATTAAGCTTCGAAGAACTGCCAAGAAGGATTTTTTTTCACTTTTTTTACCCTTGTTTCCACTTGAGGGAAGAAAAGGCCAAGAAAGTTTTGTTTCAGATATAACACTTCACCATCCAAAAACGAGAGAGGAAACTTTACATCGAGATATATAAACATTTGAAAAGCGAAACCAGACAGTGGTCATATACAAAAAGAATATACAAAAAAAAAACAAAGTGAAAAATGATTGGTGTGTGAAAGACAAAATTAGAACATTGAACTGTGAAGTTTTTGACTGTGCCAGCTCTCTTATTTGGGTTTTTGTCACGTTTCCCCAAATGCCAGAACGAATGTTGGAGAACAAATGACACGCAAGGCGTGACAGCATCCTTGGAGATCACGGGCAAAGTCAAGAAAACATCTACAACTCTACAAAGTACAAGTCTACAAAGTACAAGTCTACAAAGTACAAGTCTCCAAAGTAGTAAGTCCGTAGCCTAACAAAATCGAGTGATAAAATAAGATTCGGTTATTAATTAATAAAATTATTTTCAATAACAACGACGAGAGAATCTAGTTATAAATAAAATTATATACCTTTAATATTAGTCAAAGTATTACTACATTATATCAAAAAATCACATATTATAACATTTTTAAAACAAAAGGTCCTGTGTTAATTTAACGTTATTGCTAGTAAAAATTCAAAGACAATCAACTAATCGAAACATCGAAACTACTTATGTAAAGATTTGAAAGACTGATGTTGGATAATTTTACATGTAAAAATAACTCATGCATTTCATTATTTAAAACTAATTAGAGAACCAAAATCTAACTCGTAAGCTGAAAATGTTAAGATTCAGTACGTAGAGATAGTTTCATATACACCGTGGTCAAGCTTCAATTAATTTCAAAATACAAAAAAAAATTATTATTCACCAAATAGTTTCTTTCTTTTGGATTATTACCATATTCAATAAATTGCAATGGTATTGTTATAAAAAAATTACAGAAATTAAATACACAATAAAAGTTTACGTTCGCATATTATAGTTTAATAATGAAGTAATTCTGTAACAAAATGTAATAAAATAAATTAAAACATAAGAAAAACATATAAATGTTCTTAAAGATAAATCTGTTAATTAGTTAATAAATTATGCAAGAGTTATTTAGCATCCAAGCAAATGTAAAAGAAAACATGAAAAGAAAATAATTACAAAAACAGTATAGTTCATCGATAAAAAATCAATTGATGATATTTAGACTTCTGCTACTTTGGGTGATCTCATCTTAACACAAAAATCTGCAAGAACAAACAAAGATCAAATCCTTATACGAGAAATAAAAGATTGCTTCATTTATTATATAAATCTAAAATTAGGTACTTATCTGATCATTATTTTCAAATTTTGTACGCTCTCCTTGGTTTCAAACATTTCCAAACTTTGTTTTCTTTCTTCTAGAATTCGAAACCTACAAATAAAACATATACATATATATATATTAATAAATTTACTGATAAAGAATTAAAAGGTATCAGTAAGATATATTACTATTATAAAAAAAAAGAAAAAACAATGATTGTTACACGTAAAACTAAACAAAAAAAAACTGTTGGAAACAAGAGTAAAAAGAGCAAGCAAAAATCTAACCACAAAAATCCGGTTAATACAAATGTTTTAATAAATGAACTAATTGAACAAAATAACAGTAATCAAAGCGATAATCAATCCGAACACGAAGTAACTATCAATAATTCTTCTGAAAATAATAATCAGGCAAAGACGCAAAGAGGATTGAATATAACTGTAATATCACAAGGAAATGCTCCGAATTTAGACATCCGTACGGCAATAAAGATTGTTCCTGAATTTAATGGAGATCCAGACTATGTCGATGAATTTATAAGAGCATGTAAAAGGGCAAATGACGCCATTGCTTTAAATATGCAACCATTTTTTACGGAAATGATTAAAACAAAATGCACCGGTAATGCTAACAAATATTTATCAGGGCAAAATGGTCATTCGAATTTAGATAGCCTACTCGATGATTTAAAGAATACATTTGGGTCAAAGGATAATTACGAGCAACTTGTTGGGGAATTAGTAAGAGTTTATCAAAAAAAAAGGGAAACAGTGAGGGATTATGGCATGCGTGTCAACGTTAGTTTAAAGAGGCTAATCGACTCAATTCATAGAACTTATAGTATTAACACTGCAATAGGTGTAGAAGCAGAAGCGCGCGATACCGCGAAAAGTTGCTTCCTTGCTGGATTAAAAGATCCAGAAGTCACACATAGAATCGAAAGGGAAAAACCAACGAATTTAGAGGACGCGATACACAAGGGATTAAAAGCAGAACAAACGATCATTTACAGGTAAAAAATACGGGCGCAAAATGATAATGAACAAAAAAATATGTTTCAAGAAGAAAATTTCCGCGAAGAAAAATTTCAATTTCAAAAACGAAAATTAAGTCCTATGCGTGTTGCTCATACACAAGTATGGAATACCGGAAAACTACGCGAAACGCGAACATGCCATAATTGTAGAAAACAAGGACACATTCAATATAATTGTACAATAAGATCGCCGCGAGGTAAGTTCGCCAAAAGGCATCACACACGTAGAGAAAATCGCGATTTAAGCTGTGAACAAAATCAAAACAAACGGAGAAGACAGGTAGATAACCAACTGCCGCATAACAATATTAATCATTTAAACTCAAAAGAAAGTCGAGCAAACGGGGCCACATCTAGTTTCGAAAATAAGAAGAGCCCTGTAACATACGTGTCTACTATAACGCCGAAAGATTAAAACAATTAAAATTGCCAGTAATAAACTTAGATAACATATTTATAAATAACACTAAATCATCATTTCTAATTGACACCGGTTGTTATTTAAATTTAATCAAAAGAAAAGAACTTAGGAGTGACGTAGAGATTAATAAAAATAAAATATACACATTAATTGGTATCGGTAATAGTATTGTTAAAACTTTAGGAGAAATAGTACTTAAATTTGAGAATTTAGAAATGAATTTCCAGATAGTACCTGATCAATTTCCTATTGAACACGGTGGTATTATAGGTGTTAGCTTTTTAGAAGCAAAAGAAGCTCATTTAAATTTTAAAAAATATGGGAATGGAGAAATGAGAGTAGAATCAAATTCATTTCCTTTTATAAAAAATACAACGATTCAACTACCACCGAGATGCCGAAAAATATTAGAAATCCCTGTAAATAGTACCATAGATGTTGGACCGGACGTTTATTTAGGTGAGGCCCTGGTTAAACCCAGAAACGGATTTATTAGAGTATGTGCAGTGAATTGCTCCGCAGAAAAGGTCACTGCAACCTTTCCCATTCCAACACTCGAAGAAATTCCCACAAATTCTACTGAACAGAATAAGACAGAAATTGATTTAAATTTAGCAGATAAAAGATTAGAAGCAAAAAGAATAGCCACATTATTAAGAATAATAAAATTTGATCATTTAAACTCAGAAGAAAAAATAAAATTAAAAAATTGAATAAGCAAGTACTCGCATCAATTCTATTTACCGGGAGACAAACTTCAAGCTACTGATGTTTTAACACATAAAATTGAGACTACTGACAACATACCCATAAATATAAAACAATACAGACACGCGCAAATACATAAAGTAGAATTAGAGAGACAAATACAAAACATGCTTAAGGACGACATCATCCAACCTTCCATATCTCCTTATAATGCTCCTTGTTTTCTGGTCCCAAAAAAAATAGACAATGCTGGAAATCGAAGTTGGCGTCTGGTAATCGATTACAGAGCTTTGAACGAAAAAGTAATAAATGTTTCCCATCCATTACCCAATTTCTCTGATATACTCGATCAACTCGGTGGGGCAAAATACTTTTTCACTCTAGATTTAGCCTCTGGATTCTACCAAATTCCTCTAGATCCCTCTTTGACACACTTGACAGCTTTTTCAACTCCATATGGTCACTGGGAATTCAAGCGAACACCAATGGGTCTGCGCACTAGTTCAGCAATATTCCAGAAAACAATCAATAAAATTTGTTCAGGCCTTCAAGGTGTAGAAATGCTCATTTATATGGATGATGCCATTTTATATTCTAAAACATTAACAGAACACATACAAAAATTAGAAAAATTTTTAAAAATTATGAAAAAGGCAAACTTAACCTTAAAACCAGAAAAATGTAGTTTTTTATGCAAAGAAATTTCTTATCTTGGACATATAGTTTCTAGCGAAGGAGTGAAACCAGATCCAGGAAAGGTCAAAGCTGTCAAATGTTTTCCCCAGCCTAAAAATAAGAAAAATGTTAAACAGTTCTTAGGATTAATTGATTATTATAGGCGATTTGTAAAAAATTTAGCAAAAATTGGTAAACCTTTATACATTTTATTAAAAAAAGAAGTCAAATTCGAATGGGCTCCTGATCAAATAAAAGCTTTTGATACTTTAAAAATCATTTTGTGCAGTCCTCCGATACTCCAATATTCAGATTTTAATTCAGAATTCATAATTACCTCCGATGCCTGTAATTTTGCAGCTGGTTCGATTTTGAGCCAGGGTCCCATCGGTGCGGATTTACCCATAGCTTTTGCTTCCAGATTATTTGGTAAAGCTGAAATGAACTATTCAACCTCTGAAAAAGAATTATTAGCCATGATTTTTGGAGTCGAACAATTTAGACCATATATTTATGGTAAAAAAATTACATTAATAACTGATCACAGACCTTTAGTTTGGCTACAAAATATTAAAGATCCCACTTCTAGACTTGCTCGATGGAGAATTAGACTTCGAGAATATACATTTAAGGTTTTGTATAAAGCTGGTCGAGTGAATTCCAATGCTCATGCTTTGTCGAGAAATCCTGTAACTAACGATCCAATAGAAACTAACTCCGACATGGATCAGGAAAGGATGGAAGTCTGCGCAGATTCCCCATCAGTTACTGATCCAGCTGACAACACCCTTTTGATCGAAAACTCCCTTTTTAGAACCTTCCTCACCCTGGATTCATCTGTAAATAAAGAGCCAAACGAAATTAGCAAAATAAAACCAATAAAAAAAATTAATGATACAGAAAGAAATGTGATTTATGGTCATGCAGGTAAAGTGTCTCGTACTGCACTACAATTAGATCTAGAACATGAACATCGATATTCGCAAGGTAGTGGTACAGTCGAGATACTTAAGAGCGGGTGTCAATCCCGAATTCCACAGCAGTCGCTAATAGCTAGCACCAAGAGGACTGAGCGTAGGACACTGCATGCATCCCAAAAGTCGCAACACTCAAAAGAGCTTGAGAGCTTGCAGAGTAAAAGCGATGAGGGAAGATTGTTGAATGAAATAAATGAAAAATCCATAGATACATGTGAGCACTCAGAAAGTTTTGACAAAAGTTTTGGCAAACAGAAACATATTGGAAATGACAAGAATGAAATACAGTTGGAAAATCAGTTTGTGTTTTTTATGGCTCATAACATGTTAGAATATACAAATGATCTGTTACTTATGAAAAGTGATCATTATGTTCATTTCATTACGGAAGATTGTGAATTATCAACACTAACAAGCCAGGAATTCCTCGACAGCAAACTATTAACGAAACAAGGTCTAATTGATTTAAAACCCTCCATAGGTCAAGCTATTTCTTTCAAAACAAATAATAAAACATATATTTTTAATCTAGTTGTTAAGAAAGCAATTGAAGATAAGACTCTTATTGAAAATATTAGCACCTGCTTTGATAGCCTAAAAATTTCAATGACGCAGTTTGGCGTGAAATCATTCAGAATATCTAGCACAGATAATGGTATTGATGATTGCTGTTGGCAAACAATAGAAAATATACTTTTTGAAAAATTTGCCGGAGAGGAATATCGATTCATTATTTGTTTTAATGATCTTTATTTCCCAGATATAGATGAGAGAGAAAATATACTCAAAGAATATCATGATTCAACAACAGGTGGACATCATGGGATAACAAAAATTTATAAAGCTATACGCAATCATTTTTATTGGAAACACATGAAAGATGATATTCGTGAGTACATTCGCACATGTAAAAGTTGCCAAGAAAATAAAGCAAATAGGAAGAAAACTAGACAACCAATGACAATCACAGATACACCAAAAGCTGCTCTAGATAAAATACAAATGGATATTGTTGGTCCATTACCGGTTACTAGATTAGGAAATAAATATCTACTCACCCTTCAATGTTGTTTAACAAAATATGCAGATGCTATTCCTTTAAAAAGTATAGATTCTATATCCGTTGCCACTGCGTTAGCTGAAGAATTTATTTCTCATCACGGTTGTCCAAAGGTAATTCACACAGACCAGGGCAGTAATTTTTGCAGCAAAATAATGAACACAATTTGTAATATCTTCAAAATTAAACGAATCAAATCTACAGCTTTTCATCCACAGTCCTTAGGATCACTTGAACGTGCACATTATAGCTTCATTGAATATCTGCGTCATTATTGCAACGTTTGATACTTGGGACCAATGGGTACGCTTTGGCATGTTTTCCTATAACACTCATTGTCATAAAGCCCATCGTTTTACTCCATATGAAGTATTCTTTGGTAGAAAAGCTCGCAAGGTACGAGTAGCAGAAAATCTAGAAAAATCCAAAGAAAAATATAAAAATTATTATGATAGACATTTAAATGTTAAAGACTTTGCATTAGGTGACTATGTGCTAATATTACATATAACAACGCGCAAATATTTGAATATACAAGCATGGATCTTGAAATGTAAATTTGTTAAGTCGATCCGTTCCTTTAACTGTAAATCACTCGATAGGCTCGGACAGGAAACTCATAAATAACAACCAAAAGTTTAAGTGTCTCGCTAGAGTAAACAAGGCTATAAATATCAAAATATCGGATATCGCTCAATTCAATGCATAAAAGGCCTCTATTGTAGAATTCATAGGAAAGCACGGAGAGTTTATAGCTTTCTCGTCAAGACGAGAGCTACGATAAGCTCGCAACAACACATGTGACCAAAGAAAGATCGTGGGAAAGCAACGGACGGAGAAAGAAGAGAAAGAGAGAGAGCACACACACACACACTCGTTCACAGAGCTCACGTACACGGGAAGTTAAATACCAGAGTAAGGAGAGGGAAAATCCCGATCTACCCTTTGACCTTCGCTGATTGGCTACCACCAGAAAGCGAGGGAGGAGACACGGAGATCGCCACAAAATCACGAGGCGGAGAAAGGGGAGAGGAGATCGACAGTTCAGCCCGAGACGCGAAAGCATTCAGTTGTAGTTTAACTTAAGTACATATATTGAAAATATACAGAAGGAGTTAGACGGTTAAGCTAAGTCCTTATTTAAACTAAATCATAGAGTTATTTCATTTAAAGATCCTTTTATCCTGTTTAGAGCAATCCCTTGATTTTCACACTGATAAAATAAATTATAATAATAATCATTTTTAAATTCACTTAAAATCATTTCAAATTACGCGCCCGCGAATCCACGCTATCACTTCGGATCTAACGGCTTGGGTCATCACACATGCACCTCAAATCAGGAAGGATCGGCGGGGAAGATGGTGGTGAATTCAATCGTAAAAATGTTTTGAAGATCTGACGAAAAATTTGGCTTCAAATATACCAATTATATCGGTGACGGCGACTGTAAAACTTTTACTGGGATTTTGAACATCAATCCATACGGATACACATTGCTAAATATTAAAAGATTATTACTTAACGTAAAAAAGATTACAGAGTGGTTTTTAAATAACCGTACAAATTGACATGCAACAAGTTCAACTATCCTTAGTACATAGATATTGAATGAGAGTAAAAATTATATTCTCAAATGGAATATCCATTAAAAATGTATGTTTTCTGAAAATTAACTTTTTGAATTTATTCAAAATCCATGCTTCATCTAGAAAGCTAAAGTTATGCAAGACTAATTGAATTATTACATGAAAACTATGGAATAAATTATTTTCTGTTGAGTAGTATATCTTTAATACTTCGCTGAATACTTCTAATATAAAATGAATTGCTAATATAAAATTTGCACATAACTATCCAAATAAATATTGAAAGTTTATCAGTTAACTTAAAAGAATTTACTGAGTGTTTTTTAAGCAACCGTACAAATTGAGATATAAAATATCTACCTTACATACTTTCAGTGATAAACTTTCCATAATCACTGTAATACTTATGTAAGCATATGATTTATTGAGGGATATGAATAAATTATTAAAAGATAATTTAAACTATTAGATTTATTAGAATATTAAGCATTTAATATTAATGAAAATTACATTTTACACTCTTTGTTTGTTTGTTCATAACAAATACAAAAATATGTACATAAATATGTCTTTTTTTAACGAATCGTGATTTAATTTTCATTTTCTTTCTGGAGGTACTCTTGCAATGTATGGCATAAAAATAATCAAATTAATAGTAATCACTTAATGACAAAATGTTATCAATTTATGAATAAAAGAATTACCTTTTTCCTTCTGAAACATGAGAAACATCATCATTAACAATTGTTGTATTTACAATAGATAATTTGATTATATCATTAATTTCATTGATTTTTCCTCCTTTTACAATCAATACTAAATTCAATTCTTTAGAAAAATCAACTGCGGCAGTCCGCCAGAATGTTAGAGTTATCCATAAAAAAAGGAATTAACTCACTAATCACTCAAAGTAACTTATATATTAAAAAATTTTACTAAACTTTTTTTCAATTTCATCAAACAAATCAACTTCTCGTTTAATAAATTTCACTCCTTTACTATTAGAAATTTAGTAAAGACATCTAAATTATAAAAAAATGAATTTTTATAAATTTTTGAAAATTATTAATCAAAGTAAAATAAAGTTTGATTTATCGACTTATCAAAAATATCATTTCTTTTGTTATCAGATATGTTTATCAAATTTATGAAATTATAATGATATAATGGGTATATCAACTTCAATATCCGTGTATACAGTTATAGTCGATGCTTCGTACAAGTTCAATTGTTCAATTGTTCAAATTCAAACAGATTATCAAAATGATTATAAGTCTTATTAGAAGCTTTTAATAAAACATTATTAACTAAATAAACTTTGTTCACCTAAAAAATAGTCATATTAACAAAAATTAAAAAAGTAACTGATGCAGCAATTTATTGCGTATTTTTTGTGCAAAATAAATGTTATTGCCGGTACGGAAAAGCTCTTATGAAAATTTTGAGCGTTTCCTACTAATTTTATAAGCTAATATTACAATATAGTATTATTCCAAGTTACAAACAATTGAGTGTAAATTGGAACTTATTGAGTTTTTTTTTTAAATGGTGTGACGGATGGTTGGGTCCTCCTGTGCCGCCAGAGAAAGGCGCGCAGGAATTGAGGAGACAGGGCTTTTGGGTAATCGTGGCTTTATTAGGTCCGAGCACCTCTCGTCGTGAGTACCGCCGGCTATCTGCTGCCCGCTCGCGGTCGCATCGCGACTCGCCAACGGTCCCGCGCGCAAAAGGTGCAAGTACTGCACTTTTGCGGGTAGGAACACTGGAGCAGCGTCGGGCAGAGCTGACTGCGTGTCTTGCGCGCATCCGCTCTGCGATAAGGAAATGCCACGGAAAGCCAGAAGCTCATCCGTGACACGTGCGGGGCCGCGTTGGGCGACGTCCGCGTTGCTCGAAAAAAACAATGAAAACGTACGACCGACGTACTGCTCTAGCGTGCATGTTTCTGAATAGCCAAGTTTGTGTGTGTAAGTGAGAGCGCGCAAAAGCGCGCTAGCACTTACACATGTAAAATTTATTTTAAATGATATTAATTAACTTATGTCCCTTCGGCTTTTTATAGCGTCCACTTTCTAAAAATGTATTACAGATAAGCAGCCGCTGCTGCTTTACAAGATATCATTTGAGAGGTGCTCTACATTATATACTTATTTCTATATCTTATTATCTACTTCGTTTTACAAATTTCTTAAACCTTACTTATATTTAAATTTTTCCCTTTTTATTTCTCAACTTTAAAATTCTCTACTCTTCAAAATTCTTCAAATTTTTCAAATTTTCAAATTTCCAAATTTTCAAATTTGAAAATTTTTCAAATTTTTAAATTTTTCAAATTTTCAAATTTTTCAAATTTTCAAATTTTTCAAATTTTCAAATTCTTAAATTTTTATATCTTAGCTTTTATTTGAACTCTTATGTACCTTAAAATATAAAATATGTAATTGGACATTTGCGCTTAGGGTCGCTTTTCGTCCTATAAGCGCGCAGCTTTATTTTCTCGTTTACTTCAATTGGAACACGCTCGCGTTTGACCCTGATTTTTATTGCCTTTTTATTCAACCTTAATATTTTTATTCGATTCGCGTCGTCGCGTAAGATACTTTTTTTTGTTTGGTTTTTTTTTTGGTAGTGTATAACTGTATGCTCGCACTTTTCTCGCTGACGCTGCCCCTGTCCTGCCCGTGCTCTCATCACCTGATAGCATACTTCAGGTATGTTATGGGGGACGGAAGTGCGTTTTAGCGCGGCATGCTCCTGGGTGGAGCTCAGGGGGCGAAGTTTATGAGCCTAGGCTGGGGAGGTTGCCAGGACCTCCTCGCTGCGAGCCCTGTCAAATCTTCTGCGCCTGTTACGGACTGACACACTCTCTATGTGCCTGTCAACCACGCGTTTGGTGCAGCGGCGGCTCAAAAAGTATAGCCCTACTACGAGCACCAATAGGAGGATCACTACGCTCGATATGGAGTAGCCGAATATCGCGGACGAGTAGCCTAGCGCTTGCACTTCTGTCGCTAACGCCTTATTTATGGCCAACTCTCTCGCTTTTTTGGCGATGTCCTTGAGCGCAGTTCCTCTTTGCAAGGTCTGAAGTCCGATACCATGCAAGTTCTCTGCCTGCGAGGCAGTTTCAGAATCGATGGCTAGCTTTAGCTCCACCGAGGTGAAATTTGCCTTTTTCATATTTGCCAATAAATTAGCAATATTCAGCGGTATCGTTTGGAATACCGTTTCTTTAGGCTGGGTCGTGAATATCCTTGATGCTGTTAGTCGGGCATTGGCTGTGTGTGCTGAGCACCCTGGGCGTAGTTGGAGTACGCCCGCGCCAGAAATTTCAGCCGTTGTTTGCTCTGCCCTTATACACTGTATGTACAGGTTTTCTCTTGTGGCCGTTGAGTATATCCATGAATTAACTTCATGGAGCCTCAACCAGAACGTGTCTGTCAGCATCTTGAAGCGCACATCACAGTACTCCAAGTTACCGAGATCGAGACCTGCTGCTAGTTTGATCTCGCATGCCACGCTCTCGCGTATTTCTCTCACTGGTTCCGGGCTCGTACAGATAAAGTACTGCCTAATTTCTTGAAATCGCCGACTTTTTCGGCTGACACTGGCATATAGGCTTTCTTTGACTCGCTCAATGCGAAGTAGTGCGCCTCTGGCCATATGTAAGCGGCCGCGGTGGACGCGTTCGTTCCTTTCTGATGCGTTGGTAGTGGTAGAGCTCTGAACAAATCGAACTCTTGTACGTCTAGTAGTGGGACTGCTAGAACATAAACCAAGTGCATATCGACAAACAGCACTGTGAGTTTGGATACCTTCATAATTGGTATGGCTATAATCTCGCCGTCGAGCGACGGAAAACGCGCATTTCCTACGGTACTGGCTACCGTTTCTGCTGAGGATTTTATCACCTCTGGAGGCATTATCCGGGGATGAATTATTCCCCTGGCCGCGAATAGGACCGCCTCGGTTAAAACCTCTGTGTCCAGTTGATATTGGAGCACGTTTTCGGTTAAGGCTTCGATGGCTGCGCCGACTTTTAACTCGTATAATTCCGCCTGTGTGTTGTTTTCCAGGGTGCCTATTGCATTGCAGAGTGTATCGATCTTCCTCTGCAAGCTCGATAGTTCGTGCTCGACTATCTCTGTTTGATTGGCGAGTAGTGCGGCTGTTACACGCGAGTCTTTCGCGACAGCTGATATCGCGGTTCGTAGTTCTGCTTCGCTTTCTTCATCCATCGTGCCAAACAGAATTTTGCTGATTTGACCAACGAACGGGAGGACTGAACGTTGTTCTCTGTTCGCATTATCGCCTACTGTGTGTGTTGAAAATAGGCTCGCAACTCTTTCAGCCTGTAATACTTCCTCGTCTATTCGGGATCGCAGGTAAATAATTTCGGGCCTTGCTCCGCCCTCGAATCTTAAGGACTCGCCCCGGCTTGCGAGGATTTTACCTGCGTCAAAATATGATTTTAAGTTAACTTTCTGGACGATCTTCCAGTCTGTGCTGGATGTAGTCAAGGGCGCTATTCTTTCAGTGATCAAGCCGGGATTGCCGTCGAGCTGTTTGAGGAACCGCTGCGGCATCCGTGTAGTCTCCCCGCGGCTCGCGACTTGCGCAACAGCGAGACTTGCCCTAAAAAAAACAGAAGTTTCTGTTAGCTGCCGAACATGGAACTTTAACTATCGCGCGCAGCTTGGCTAGTTCTCCTACAATTCTGTACGATTAATCGCTTCATCTTGTTTTTCTTCCGGGGCGCGGCTCGTCCGGGGCCGCGTAAAAAAAACAATAAAAAAAAAACGACTGTTCTACGCTAGTTTATCAGACTGTCTAGCTAACTCGCCGGGCCTTTCGAGTTTGTTAACGTGGACGGTTTTAGACACGTCAGCGTTTTGTACCGTGACGTTGTTCGTCTTGCGGTTTATTTTTATTATTTCGAAAGGGCCCGTATACTTCTTTGCGAATTTTCCCTTCTTTGGTTCTTTAAGGACGTAGACTTGTTCTCCTTCTCGGAAGTGTTTAATGTTTAAATTCCTGTCGTAATAATACTTCGTGCGATATTTCGCTTGCACTAAGTTCATGGCTGCTGTCGTCTGTAGGACTGTAAGATGGGATAGCATACCCACTATATAACTGTTATAGGACAGCGCTAACTCTTTCGTTGTGAAGCTTGATGGTGTTCTCGGTTTAAAACCGAACACAAGCTCATGCGGTGTATAGCCCGTGCTTTCGTGTTCTGTGCAGTTGTAAGCGTGCTGGCATATTGCTGTCCAATTATCCCAGTCAGTTACGTCTCTTATGTATTTTCGGAGATATTCCGTCAGTGTATGATGCATCCTTTCTATTGAGCCGTTCGATTGGGGGTGGTAGGCTGTAGTGCAAAATTTTTCGATTCCGAATATCTTAGCAAATTCTTCCAATAAACGGTTTTGAAAATGGGTCCCCTGGTCCGTAAGGATCGCTGCTGGTGGTCCAAATATGCAGATTATTTTTTCTGTCAAAGCTCTTGCTACCTCCTTTGCTGTTGCGTATTTTGTTGGTGTTAAAATTGTATATTTTGTGAGTGCGTCTTGCGCTGACAAAATATACTTGTAACCCTTCTTGGTTTTTTCCAGCGGGCCGTAGAAGTCAAGGGCGAGCTGCTCGAAAGGGGCTGCCGGTGTATTACTAATTAACATCGGCAGACGGGTTTTTACTCGAACTAGTTTATTGCTCTGGCAAACAGTGCATCTCGCGACAAATTGGCGCACATCTGGGCGCATATTTCGCCAGTAAAAGTCGCCATCAATTTTGCTGTACGTCTTATTCATACCTCTATGGCCGCCTATGGCTGCCTCGTGGTACTCTTTAATTAGCTTGTACCTTTCCATGACATTAGGTACGGGCAGGTTATTTTTTAATAGGACTGCGCTTATCTTGGCGTTTGTAAAAATTCTATCGAATTGATCGATGAAGTTTGTCCATTCTGCTAGGGACAAAATTGCTAAGTCGCGGGTAATAGCCAAGCTCGTTATTTCTTTGGCTATTACTACGGTTTTCAAAGTCCGTATGCATTTTCCAATATCAGCACGCATCGGTCGGTCGTCTATATACTTCTTTACATAAACACCTATGAGTTTGATGCCTTGAAACTCGGAGATATTTATCTCGCTGACCTTGAACTCTCTGCTTGTCAGTTCGTCCGGATTTAGGTATCCTCTTTCTATTAAGGCTTCTTGTATCTCTGTTGTTATGAAGTTGTCCGCTGATATTAAATATACTAAGTTTTCACGAAAACGGAATGGATGTTCGTTCAGAGATTGTAAGTGAACGAACGGAGGTGGCAACTGGCCGTCCGGAGCTGCCCATGGTGGCTTTTCGCGAGGTGGCCGTGCGTTGGAAACGACGTAACGCTTCAGGTTACCGTCGCTTGCTGCAGCCGTTACGCGGCTAACGACGCCGTCGGGCCTATCGCTGTCGCCGGCGGGATTTTCAGCGGGAGGGTCGCCCTGTCCCGCCGCAGAATCCTTGCTGTCGGAGCTGCTTTCTGGAGGCGAGCCTGGCGGTGCTTCACCCATGGGCCAATCGTCGGCCCCTGCGCTTGCAGGCCCCGGGTCGCTTCTTTCGGGTTCGGCCAGTATCGGCTGTTGTTCCCATTCGTCGTTGCATGGACTATCTCTGAGCGTGTCGTCGGGGTTGACGTCTCTTTGATCAGCTGGCGCTGAGGGAGCCGCCATTTTGCGCTTCCTGCGTGTTTTCCTGCCCAATTCCGGTGACTTTGGCTGACTTTGCTCGTCGTCATCCGATGGGCTAACCCCGGATGCCTTATAAGAGGTTGCGATGCGCAGATATGGCGTAAAATGGTGGCCGGTTAGATTCAGATGCATATATACCTCAGCCGTGTTGGCTATTAAATGGCAATATATGCGCTTGTCGCTGCTTATGTCATAATGGATACAGATATTTCTTTTGTATTCCTGGGCGAACAGGTAGGCGCAATCTACTGTGCCGTACTCTGTGTCAGACTCTAGTATCCTCAGCGTCTCTGTTGGCTCGCCGCAGTGCGTCAGCTGGGGAGACGCGCGAAGTCGGCTTCTGAGCTCGAGGGCTGTGATATCTAGATTTGCCAACTTAATTCACGAATCAAATAAGCAGTTACCTGGAGGCGACTGAGGAATATCGTCTGAGCGGATCAGGTTGACTAACGGCTCTGCGCATCGCTTTTTGCGAATGTAGGCATGTGTCAGAATATTGCCTGAGCTGACTGACGAATTCTCATCCGAGGAATCGACTCTGCGGTCGTACTTCCGCGGGATATCGGCGAAGTCCTCGAACGGGCCATCGCCACTCGTGACTGACCATCCTGATGGAGAAATAGGACGAAGGGGAGCCTCGGATAAAGGCTTGTCCGCAGGTTTACCGGGACTAGCCGGAGCTGGGTTTTCGTTGATTTGCGGCGACCTGTTTAGGTCGGCGCCCGAATCGGCGACCGGATTTTTACTATTCGCCTTGCCTGTACTCGGTTTCGCGGTCTGTCCGCCTGCGAGGCCAGTGAGACTGTTTTCCGGGGAACCTACCGACGATTTTGCTTCCCAGATGTTTATCTGAAAGCCGTCTCTTCTTTCTATTTCTTTTTCCTGTATATCTACTGTCAGTTTAGTGTTGAGCCTGGTGCCTATTCGAGGCAATACTGCATTTAGTGGCGATTTAATAATATTGGTCGAAGTGTTCGGATCGACGTGACGCAGCTGCTCCTCAGTGGAAGGCGAGCTACCTGACTGATCGGCGATCGGGTATGCTGCGCATACCTGAGCTCTGTGACCGACTGGACTATCGTTTCTTCCCGACTTTGGTTTATTGGGAATTACGATAGTTTCCAGCGGCTCGATGCTCGTCAGCGTTTGCGTTTTGAGCCGTGGCTGGGAAGTAATGGAGTCGCTACTCGAGTCGCTGGGCTCGAATAGATTGGGTTCCGTGCGACTCTTACTTTTTTGACTCGATCTTGTGGCGTAGCCTTGTGTTGTTCTCGATGCAGAAATAGACTTATGAGAAGGCTCTGACATGTCAGTTTCTGTCTCGGAAGAGCTCGATGAGCTTGAAGCTGTATTGGCTGCCATTGGCTCGTCCAGGCCAGTCGCTACTGCTGGCGGCGCCTTTTGCTCTTGGCTGGCGCTGAACTCGATCGATGCTCGTAAGATTTCTATGATTCGTTCGCGCTCTTTCTTACTGAGTATGTATTTCTTTTTCTCCGTCCTTTTTAACTCAGTTGTAGTCATAATACATGCTAATTTTATTGTACTGTGATAATCTAAGGAGAATGTGTTTTTGCGGTTGCTCTCTTGCGTGAACCACTGTATATGGGCGTCCTCGTCTTCCCAATATATGTCTTTCCTTGCGCGACATAAATAAAAATCGTCGTGATCATTTCTTACGGCCAGTATTTCGCCTTTTTTATATAAGATGTCTTTTTCCTTACGGTTTCTTTTTGGGGCTTCTTGCCCTTCGGAATCTTCCGAGCTAGTCTAGTAGTTCTTAGTCTTTTTATCGCGGTCGATTCCTTTTTTCTTGATTGCTCGCTTTCTAAAAATTCTTCCAGGTGGTGCATCTGCTTCCTCATCGGGCTCGGCTGCATTCTGCTCGTTTGCGAGCTTGTAGAGTTCTACGCGCGGAAGTTCTGGATTCACTTCCCCTTCTTTGATGACTGGGTTCCGCGAAAGGGCATCAGCGTTGGCGTTTTTCTCGCCTGGCCGATAAACTATTACGAAGTCGTAGCCAATGAGAGCCGCCTTGAGTCTGTTAAAACGCAAGTCGGGCTTCTTGGTTGTGTGGAAGTGTTTTAACGGTTCGTGGTCTGTTACGATCGTGAATTTTCGACCAAACAGATAATAGCGAAACTGTTCTTTGGCAAAAACTATTGCCAGTAATTCTTTATCGTAAGTGGGATAGCGGAGCTCGCTGCCTTTAAGGCAGCGCGACGCGTAGGCGCAAACCTGGTCCTTGCCCAACTCGCCCTGCGAGAGTATCGCTCCAAGGGCCCAATCGCTACTATCGGTCGTTACTATGAATGGTTTCGTTAAATCCGGTGTTCTCAGCACTGGCTCGCTGCACATCGTGGCCCTAAGTGTATCGAACGCCTTTTGCTGTTCTGGTCCCCACTCAAACTCCACTCCTTTCTGTAGCAGTTTAAACATAGGTCGGGCTATTTTCGAAAATTTTTTAATAAAGCGCCTATAGTAGCTGAAGAGACCAAGCGCTTGCTTTACTTTCTTCGCGTCAGTTGGTACCGGGTATTGGTCCATAGCGGCTATTTTATTGGGATCTGTTTTTATCAGCCCGCCGCCTACTATATGACCCAGTACGAGTGCTTCTTTCTTTAAAAACTGGCACTTTCTCGGCTCAACTGTCAAATTGGCCTCCAGTAATCTTTTCAGCACACGGCGCAATCTTGTGTTATGCTGTTCTAGCGTCTCGCCAAAAATCATTAAATCGTCGAGGTATATCTCGACCTCATCTCCTTGCAGGCCTGCCATGGCTAACGACATGGCCTTGACAAAGGTCAAGGTGGCCTCCTTGAGTCCCATCGCCATCCTTCTGTACTCGAGCATCTGTTGACCGTGCTCGCCGTCAGGGGCGTGGAAAGCCGTAAGATGAGCTGAATCGGGATGCATCTCGATCTGGTGATAGCCCTGTTTCAGGTCCATTACTGTAATATAATTGGCTGAGGCTAAGTGTTCTAATATGTCGCTTGTGAATGGTAAAGGGTGGCAGCTGCCCTCTGTTTCTTCGTTCAGGGCTCTGAAATCCGTGACCAGTCTATACTTCTTATTGCCTTGCGCATCTGGCTTTTTTGGCACGATCCAGAGCGCTGAAGAATAGTTTGACCTTGATGGTACAACTATATTTTGCTCCCGCAATTTGTTTAACTCCCTAGTCATATTTTCCCTTAGGGCTGGTGGAAACCGGAACCTATTTGATCGAATTACCTTGTTCGATTTAAGTTCGATTTTATGTTGTATCAAGTGTGTCGCAGGAAGGGGCTCTCCCTCGAGGCCAAACACTCCTGCGTACTCGTCAATGATTCCCGTGATGTAATTTACCTCTTCTTCATTACATCCTTCTAAATCTGCCAGCTCTAGGATTTTCTGCACCCTCTCTTTGCGTAAATTAGTGTTGTGCATAAGTTTTGCGTTTAGGTCCCTTATTTCTTTGTATTTTTCTCTCTGTTTATCCGCCTCGTACATGCGCCTCAAGCATGCTGAAAAATCAACTGCCTTATCAGCTGAGCCGTCCCCGTCGGCTTGATAGAGCGGGTTTGGGATATCCACCTCGTACATGCGCCTCAAGCATGCTGAAAAATCAACTGCCTTATCAGCTGAGCCGTCCCCGTCGGCTTGGTAGAGCGGGTTTGGGTTTTCTACGCTCGTTTCGCATTCTTGCAAATTAACTATCGGGGCGTCAATCGAGATCTCCTCGTTGCCAATATTTATGCATTCTGCATAGACTCTGCCGTTCCTAACTTCGGCAATAAAATTTTCAAATAGTAAATGTTTATGCAGATTCATTATTGGAACCCAACCTATTTTTACGTCGTTGTTTGCAACCCTGGCACTGATTATCATCTTAACTTTTGGAGGCACGGTTAGTCTCTCATTCGTCTCAAACTGTATGGACGAACTGCCGAGTCTAAGGCTCTTTGTGGCTGCATCTACACAACCTTCGTAGCGGTCTATTATATCCCATCCGATTATTCCCGCATTCTCTATGGGGAAATCGTTGGATACCACGTGCACTGTGCACTTATGACCTTGTATTGCTACTTCGGCCTGACCCAAGGTGTAAGAGGCTCCCGGAGTGACTCCTTTTATTTCTATAATTGTTTGCCTATCTATTGGGTTGCTGGGTTCTAAATACCCGATCTTCACGACGGAAATGTCGGCTCCTGAATCAGCATAGAATTTGCCCTGTCTCTGCTTCAATTGGGGGCAATCGATGTTTACTATTGGCGGTTGACGACCCGCAGACAAAAATTTGATTTTTATCGACTCTTTTACTAACTTGCTTTTTGGTTTTGGATTTTCTTCACGCTCGGCGTTCGAGGATCGCGTCGAGCGTGCGGCTAGTTTAAATGCTGCTTGCTAAGCTGCTTGTTTTGCTCGCTGCTATCGTTGGGTATCGACTCGGCGCTCGGCGGCTCCTTATTACCGCTGCTGTCGCCGGCACTAACAGAGTCGACCTTCACGTCATTACGCTGAGTGTTGCTAGCATAGTTTCTATAATTGCCTCTATTGTTGTTGGTGCTACTATAGTTATTCCGGTTTCTTGAATTGCTAAAATTCCTATTTTCGTTGGCCCGATTATTGACCAGCCAAGGATTTTTTATTACCTTATTCTTGGCATCTTTTTGTAGCTTCCAACATTCGCTAATGTCATGCGTTGATTGCTCGCAATAGTCGCAATATGGATTAGCAAGCGGACGAGTTGCTTGCGTGCGCAAGTTATTTGATGCGCTCGTCCTTGGCGCTGGATTGCAGCTGCAAGTGTTATCAGCTATTGCTCGGCGCACTTGCACTGGGTCGGCGGCTGCCTGCCTGCTACTTGGCTGCAAATCGTCGCGAGAAGGGGGGGGGGGGCGGCAGCGCTGTGCCTCCTGACAGCTGGCCTAATGCTGATCGGCGCGCGCTTTGTTTTCCTTCGAACTCTAGCGCGAATCTTATCGCCTCATTCAGTGACCTTGGCCCTTGAATGCGCACTTGGTGGTCGAGCGGTGCCTTTAGCCCGAACATAAATTGCTGCAGGGCATCCTCGCCGGCGTAACGCTTTCGGGTTTCCTTGTCGCGCTTCGACAGGTCCGGCGCGGATTCGACTATCGTCAGCAAGCGATTATAGAGTTTCTGCATTCTTAAGCCATAATCGCCGACTGGCTCCCTGTGTTCCTGCTGCAACATCTTTATTTTGGCCTGCACCTCATCGGCAATTCCTATATTGCCGTACTGCATTGTGAGGTCAGCCAAAAGCTGCCTCACCGACTTATAGCTGGTAAGCCTGGCTTGATATCCGTCAGCTGCTTTCCCCGTTAATTTATTAGCCAATGCTATTATTAATAATTTCTCTAATTCGGGGCCAAACGAATCGCGCAGCTGTCGGACCGACTGGCAAAATAGATTTAGTTTGTCCGGGTTGCCGTCGAACGTTGGCAATAAATTTACAGCTTGAGTAAATGAGACTTTCCTGCCGAATCCTTGTCGCCGGCGGTGCCTATCATTACTACGGTCGCTAGGCGCTGAATCACTCTCGTCGTCGTTGTCTGAGCCGACATAATACGCGTATGGTTTTTGGACGGGTTGCGACTGGAGCGGTATCGCTCGCTCTCGCGCCAATCACACCGATCGCTTCTAGTGTGCTCGCTTCGCTTGTAAGGGCGTACGCCACGCTGCCGCTCTCGCGGCTCGGGTCGCGCTGAGCGCCTGCATACGTTTAGCGCGCTGCTGGAATCGCGCGCTGCGCCGCTGCATGCTCTTATCGCGCCACTCTCGAAGCGCGCTGTACGGCTATGCGGGTTTATCATGCGCTCCTCGTTGCGCCCCGTATTCGCGCACGCATCTCCCGTGAATCGGTGTAATTCGGTGGCCCGTGCGCTCCTTGATGCTTCTCGATTTTCAAACGATTTCCGAGTACGAACCGAGGCGCGATTGTCCTCGCTATCCGAACCGTTGCGTACGTACATGCTTTTATTTATTTGGGACGGCAAAATTAGACGCCGCTTATTTCTTATTTTTGCGCGATCTTCCTGGAATATTTCGCGCCTCTCGGCGAGTGATTCAGGCTCGCTGCCGTTTCCGGAACCGTCGCTACTATATTTTTGTCGGTTCGTGTGGCAATTTTGACGGCTGTCCATCGCTTGCTTGATCGCCGCCTGGACAGACGCGAGCAATGCGGCACTTACTTGCTCCTGCTCGCTGGAAATTTTCGAGCCCTTTGTTTTTCTGGGCCACTCTGCATTTTTGCCGCTGCGTGCACCGCTTGCGCTCCGTGCGCTCTGCACGCTCCACTCTCCTGGACTAAGCTCGCGGTGTCTGCGTTGATTTTTGCGTAAATTATTCGGGTTTTCGCCAACGTTTACGTTTGTCGCCCGGGTCCTGCTGTGTTCGATTCTGCCGCGTTCGCTGCTCGCATCGCGATTCTTCCTAGATTTTATTTTTGCGGAATTTGCGCGAGTTAATTCGGGATCTCCGTTTTTCCAAACTATATTTTTAATTCCGAGTAAATTCATTACCCCGTCATTGCATTTATCATTTATGGCCCAACGCTCTGGGACCTCTAAATCGCCGACTACCGAATTTTCGGCGTCGCTGCCGAGCTCGCTGTCGGCCGATCTGGAGTCGGCGGAGCCGCTTTCTGACGGAGATCTCGCTGCGTCACGGAGCCGCGCCAGCCTTTCCTCTAGTTGGCGATCGATTTCAGACGGTGCTTTTTCGGCACTTGTTCCGATGGCACCTGCTGCATTGCAACCTATCAATGCGTCGCCTACTAGAGGATGCTGATCCACCGTCGCCGCTTCCTTCGCGGTTTGATCACGGTCGTCGACGATGCGTTCACCTCCGCTTTCGTGCGATTTTGTACGCGCACGCTCACATTGGCTTGAGCTGCCCGAGCCACGAGATGCAAGCTCGATCTCGCTGCGCCATAGCGCTCTGCGTGCCTCGGGGCTGAGCTTGCTTAAATGTACCAGCACTTTTTCGGCGCGCTGAAATATTTTTTTATTGCTCGCCGGGTCTCCCGATGTATGCGACGCGCGCGACCATTTGCCCTGAATTAGCAGGCTCCGCGTTGCAAGGTCGAATTTACCTAGGCGTTTTAAAATTTTTTCTATTAAACGATCTTCGCGCGCGATGATTTCGGAGTCGCGTTGAGCCCGGATCACTGCTCTTCTCTCGGATTTCGTGTCCGGGTCCGTCTCGTCGGACAACACATCGGATAAGTCGGAGGGCATTTTAAAATTGTTCGCTCGAATCAACTATTAATTTAAAAAAGGAAAAAAAATTCCCGAAGCTGCGCGCTAGGACAAAAAGACGACTTACAGAATTGCAGCGAAGAATACGATGTGGCTGCACATCGTCGGTATTACTGGTGATGGCGTGCGAAGGCGGGTGCTCTCTGCTGCTGCGGCTGCTCCTGGGCTGCGGCTGTCTCGCGCGCGTCGGCGGCTGGTCCGCGCCGACGATTGAATTGCGCGTGGAGGCTGCTGGACTGGCCTCGTTGGCCCAGGCGGGCTTAGGTGGCCCCGATGGGCTTCGTTGGCCCCGATGGGCTTTGTTGGCCCCGATGGGCTTCGTTGGCCTAGTGTAGGCTTGCGGCTTATCGCCAGTGAGCCGCTCTGATCGTTGCTTGCTCTCGTGGCTCGGCGGCCGGTGCTCTGCAAAACCACTGCGCTCTCGATTACGGGTGGCGGCTTCTTTTCTTTTTTTTTTTTATGCTCTGCGAAGGCTGCTTGCGCGACGTATTGGCGTCTGCTGAAGAGTACTATCACACTTCGATGTCCTGCTCGCGCGCTCGCCCGTATATATATTTTGTGTTTTTAATTAAACGTTGGAGAGAGAAATCCTCGATTCCACACAGGCCCACGAGGGATGCCAAATGTGACGGATGGTTGGAGGGGTCCTCCTGTGCCGCCAGAGAAAGGCGCGCAGGAATTGAGGAGACAGGGCTTTTGGGTAATCGTGGCTTTATTACGTCCGAGCACCTCTCGTCGTGAGTACCGCCGGCTATCTGCTGCCCGCTCGCGGTCGCATCGCGACTCGCCAACGGTCCCGCGCGCAAAAGGTGCAAGTACTGCACTTTTGCGCGTAGGAACACTGGATCAGCGTCGGGCAGAGCTGACTGCGTGTCTTGCGCGCATCCGCTCTGCGATAAGGAAATGCCACGGAAAGCCAGAAGCTCATCCGTGACAATGGTCATATTTCACGGGTAAAAACAATTGATAAATTATTATAAAAAATATTTGTTTTTATACATGAATAATGAAGATGATTTTTAAGATATAAAATAAAAGAAGCATAAATTTCACTTACAACAACTTTTTCAAAAAGTATTTCTACGAATGGATGATAAACAATGCAGAGCATTTCTCCAGAAGAATCAATTAAATGAAAACTAAATAAATTTCAACTTGCGTCAGTTTTTATATCGGTGTTATTTGTAACTCGAGCTTGGAAGGTCCAACTGAAAAATTTAATAAGCATATATAAGTGTGAGATACAATACAGAAGTATTTTAATAAAATCAAAGCGTAAGGATACTTGAACTCATTACTACGAATAAACACATAATAAACTTTCTACTCACACATATATACCCACTCGTATACCTTTTCAGATTTATGCAATTTTTCGAACTTATACCTCTATAAAGTTTCTCATACTTATTAATAATTACACATTATCGATTTTAACAATACAAATATTTCAATAAAAGAACTACTTACGTAGCTTAAAATAATTTAAAATAGTAAAATTTATGTAAGTTAAACTATATAATAGAAATTGTGACTATACAAAAAAGTATACGAGCATATATAAGTATGAGGAGAATGATATAAAACTTACTTGGTAATCACTTTTTCGGCTTCCTTAAAGGTTAGAATATTAGAATCAGTTTTAATTTTTTTAGCTTCATGACTCAATTAATTATCAGAAGACCTTTTATTAATATTATATTTCATGTTAGCATTAATTCGTATACAATTTTAATTCGTAAACTTTAACTAATTTGTATTACAAATGTCACGAACCGTATTCTAGCAAGATACTTCTATAAATGATTCTCAATCGAACTATCTATCGCCCCTTTACCTTAATCTCTTCCTTCCATAGTCAGGTGACGAAAATATAAGCAATACTTTTATACCTTTTTCAAAACACGTATATTTAATTTACAAAATCTACATATGAACGCAACCGTTATAATTTAAAAGTATAAATTTATACTGCTTTTAACATTATTAAAAATGTGATAATAATAAGTGTATAGTTATCGCGAATATTGGTATACAATACCTATTATATTGATATCATATAAGTGTATGTAAATATGAGTAACAAACGCAAACGTTAGAATGTATATTGGGCTGCTGTAAGTGTAGGAAAACTTTTTTGATTGTATCCAGTACAGTACAGTTAATATATAAACAAGTAGTATA
The DNA here is from genome assembly GCA_949152435.1 of Gastracanthus pulcherrimus. Classification (NCBI taxonomy): domain Eukaryota; kingdom Metazoa; phylum Arthropoda; class Insecta; order Hymenoptera; family Pteromalidae; genus Gastracanthus; species Gastracanthus pulcherrimus. Next base: position 119,957,904 of record OX424573.1, read on the forward strand.
AATAGGTACTACGATTTGAACAATAACATTATGTTAGAAAGAGAGAGAAAGGGAAAGGGAAAGAGAGAGAGAGAGAGAGAGAGAGGGGGGGGGGGGTAAACAGGTACACATACATACACACGCACACGCACACAGATGTTTCCTATTACTGTATTTCTATAAAAGTATGATTATGCATTATGTATTGAGTCTTAGTTTTTTCAACATAGCTATCTATCGAAATAAATATTAAAAGATTATTACTTAACATAAAAAAGATTACAGAGTAGTTTTGCTTCCTTCCTAAGGAACCCTTGTAATAGTAAATTTTGGAGTTGTCGTATTTAACTAACCGTACAAAGGAATGAGTATATAGCTATCGCAAATATTGGTATACAATACATATTATATTGACATCATATAAGTGTATGTAAATATGGGTAACTAACGTATACGTCACATTGCGCGAAGAACTATACAATCAAATACAAGCAAATGTAAATACGCAATTTATGTATAGAGCGTGAATGAAATAAAACTTATTCAAAAATACATTTTTTAAGTCGATTTCTTTATTATATTAAACAACTTTATACCCATATTAATCATCTTATAATACTATATGCTAATTAAATAAAATAATTTTATAAATCTTGCATCAAATTCTCAAATGAATCATTAACTGTAAATAAAAATATGAAATGTTAAGATAAAGTCAAATTAGTTATTAGAGAAACTTTGACTATTACTTACTATTATGAAAGTAATCCCTCCCTAAACTTACTCCCTCCTTGAATCCTTATATATTTATCCTCAGTATCCTACCTTCCTACCTTACTACCCTTCCTATTGAATATAAGTATATGCTCAGTTTTGAAAACCGAGAAAAGAACATACATAAGATATATAGGAGATCAGCCATTATATAAAATTTTAATTACATTGAAGGCTGCAAAGCCATAATTTTTAATAAATTTTCTGATTTTGGATCCACTCAGAAAAAACTACGAAAAACTAAATTCAAAGGTTTTCTAGCTAGCAAAAAAATGTGCCACTCTTTCGTGCTGGTGCATTATTTTCCTCGTATTCACATTTTCCGTCCAGCCAATAATCAAAAACAATGTATTATCTTCAAAACATTTCAAAATACATTTTAATTTTATATTAAAAGACTTTCAAATTTAATATTGGAAAGCTTTCCCCATCAGTACACAAAAATAAAAGGTGTGATAGACACTTACAGTAAAAAATAGACAGAAAAAAATAAAAGGAAAAAAGTAAAAAAATAAGATATTAGTAATACGATTATTAAGGAGGTCCGATAGTCAATTACAAATTTAAAAATCGTGCTACAAGGCAGCAGACAGAAAAATAACTAATATAATTATTACAAAGAATATAAACAAATATATTATAGCATATATTTTATTCATGTTTTCTACATAATTATTTTTAACTTGATTTAGCTGCTTTCAATATAGCTGTGAATATATTTTCTAAATTATGTAAAACTTAAGGGGGAACACCACTGATTCTTAAAAATTCTCTCCCTTTCGTCCAATAATATTAAGACTTTGGTAACTTTTTCTGTGATTATTGAAGAAGGTTGTAAAAAAATTGTTGAGAATTATTCACTAAATTCTTTTTACTAGTTATTGGAGAAAATGCATATTTTTGTAATAAAAACAAGGGGTTTTAGAACAGTTCCTTGCGCATACAAATTTAACGAATTCTATTTTAAAAAATTCTAGAAAATTTTTTAACTTAAAATGAACAAAAGTTAATTGTTTCTTAATTGTTTTAACTAAATTAATGGTCTAAAATAAATTAAATGTTTTGTGACCTTCGAAAAACATAAAATACTTCATGTATCAACACTTACGATGGATGAATAAAACATTTAACATAAAAATACCTCAAAATAAAATATTAACTTCTTTTCACAATACTTTAACCATAATTTTGTAGAAATATTCAGGGTCATGAGTTGCATAAGGAACACTTTGAAGTTAGGAAAGTAAGTTGCAAGAAAAACGTGGTTAAATTTTTAATTTGGTATGCTATCCAATGTTAATTGTTTCACTCAACTGACTATAACTTTGGTATAACAAAGAGTTTTGAAATCTAGCAGGTCTCAAAATGTTCATAAAACTATAACCATAAAAAATATGTAATAACATTTTTTTCAATTATTTGGTAAAAAATCAGTGCAGTTCTCCCTCAATTAAAACGATAATGACGGTGTCTGCGTCCACCTTTGGTACCTCTATAAGTCGCTGAAAAATAATGCAACATTTCAAAAATACTTAAATTTTTAAGAAATTAAAAGATGTCTTTGTTAATGAGAATCACTATAAATAAGCGTTTTCATAAAAGTTTATACAAATAAAGCTCAAAATAAAAATAAATTTAGTGAATTAAAGAATACCAATATTAGTACTTTAAAAGAATCCAAGTAAATATTAGATGTATACCACTTAACACAAAAGAACTTCGAAATGCTGTCCGCCGAGAATAAGTGGGCCGCCACGGCAAAATTCGCCGAGACGGTCCTACGACAAAAGAAGCGGTACCTAGACAGGGCAACCGACGAAGGTATGAATGAAGCGTTGGGAGATGCTTCGACACCCCAACATAACCAAGGGACGTCGGACGACTCCATGGAAATAGACGTGGAGGGAGAAGATGGGACGCTTTCTTAACCGGGAGATGCTCATTTTCTCTTATTTTATGAAAGTCGCGGGGAGGGACAGGGATACTTCTCCTTCTCATACGGAGATGCATGCGCCGGTTCGAATAAGCGTATAAATGAGACGGGTTAGTTCTGACGTCCTCTCGGGGGATTTAAAATTATGAATTTTTAAATATGTTTCAGGTCAAGGCAGCAGCGGTTGTCGAGACGATATTAAAAGGGCACCATCCTGTGGTAATGTGATAAACGGTACCAGGATGGGTTCCACCAGAAGAGGAACGGGTGGTAAGTTTCAGTGGGTCGGTTTGCTTTGCAACGGCTGTGTAGTTTTTTTCGCGTTTTTGTTTATTTTATTTTTCGTCCTATATTATACACACGGCGGATGCATCCCCAACCAACCCCACACTATCCGGTTGTACGGACTCAGTCAGGTGTGTCTTAGGTGGCATTTCCTACATACCCTCGAAATGAATTAAAAAAAAACACAAAAGAACTTACTGTATTGTTTGTGAATGAGCATACAAATTGACATGTAAAAATTCCATTTTTTAACCAGGATGGATTTTACATTTAAAATAACTTTTACTCATTAGTGCAAAAGTTATATTTTCAAAACAGACATTCGTAGCGATTTTTAACGTACATTATTTTAAATAATACGAAAATGTTTCTCTTCACATATACTCTCTAAACCAATATTGAATACAAATGTCTGTTTTGAAAAATTACTTTTAGCACTGATTCAAAATTGATGCTATTTAGAAAACGAAATTTTGCATGTAAATTTATATGTGCATGTCCGTATAGAATCTATAGAGTAAGTTCTTTTATTTTAAGTGGTATATTCTTAATGCTCATTTAGATATTACTAAGGACTAATTTAACATAATCCCATAGCTATCGATTTATATATTTAGTGAATTAAAAAATAAATAGCAATGGCGCTAATTAAGAAACTCATGAAATAACCATTTCGTTGCTGTTGATAATCTTTATTATGGAATGTCCTTACTCCAAAATTTCGACGTCGATCATTACTGTTTATCTGGTTGACAGTTGAAATAGTTTGATCTAAAAAATAAAAAGATTTATAAAAATGATTTTTAATATTTTACGAATGAATATATCAATGTTGTAGAATAAAAAATAACTACTGTACTCACTTCTGCCCTTAGATTCATAAGAAAGTCTAGAATATCTATAAGTATTTGTATTGAGTCTTCTAGAATTATTGTTCTTATACTCATTTTGATTTTTAACACTACAAACATTAATCCTGTTATAGTTACTGCTATTATGATTTGAAACAAATGTATATAAATTTATTTTTTTATTTGTGTGTGTGTATTTGTGTGCAAAGAAACTTAATTAACATTTTTTACCTTGAATAGAATGTGTTTTTGAAATGATCAATCGTAATTTTTTAATCATTTCTGAAGGCGCAGTAGACGCAATTAAAGTATCATTTGCTAAAGACATACAAATTAAATCAATTATTTAATTAATTAAAAAACATAAAGTAAATGTAAGTTAATCAAAAACCAGCTCTATAAAATTAAACTTTTATTATTTACAGAAACATGTCATATATATTGAATTTATGTTGAATTTAAAAAACATTATCCGATCTTACAAGCTTAAATATTTAAAATATTTTAAAGCTTTATACTTAAATGACATTTATCAAATTTACAGTTATGTCAAATACGTTTACTTTCCAAAATTAAAGACACAAAAAAATTGAATTTCAAGATGATTTATTTTGATACGTACATGGCAATTTAATTTCTTAACATTTTCGACAAAGCTTGATAGCGTTTTAGTAACCTCCAGAAGTTTCTTTGAATAATCTACTATATTCACTGAATCTATTAAAAAAAGTGAACAAATATAAACGAATTCAATTTTAGTACAGGTTTTAAATTATTTCAATAATACATGCAACAAAATAATTAATAAATAATAGTATGTTACTATAAAACATAATAAAACAGTTATAATTAGAATTATTATAGATAATGATATAAAACTAAAATAAATAATTTGAAAATTTTATAATCTGACCGTTATAATTCTAAACTACTAATTAGAAAAATTAATTGCAAATACGTACTTATTGCAGTATCCATCGCCAAACTTTCAACACTTTCACATAATGCATCAAAATCAGACATATTAAATAAATTTTTGATAATCAAAAATATTTAAAATGTTCTCGAAAGGAAAAGAAAAAAGCAATATATTGTTATAACTAGAACATTATTATAAGAAGATTATATTATAATTTATTTTATAACTAGAAGTAATTCCTGACAACTTGTACTGTCTCCATACAAAAGCACAATAGTGTTCTGTCCTGAACTCCCAAATATATGCAAATTCAGAACATGTAGGAATGAATCTAGTAGCAGGCTCTACCATGAAATCTGGTTCTCTCACAACCAGATACCTGCTTATATTTTTATAGATTTTTGAAAATGTTCTTACCTTGGTCTACTGGTGGATCTGTGAACTGCTTCCTGGTGGGTAGTCAAATTGAAGGTTGATTGAATAAATGATCTTTATAAATTCTTGTATTCACAAATAAAACTTTTATTTATTTCTTAAGTTTAACAAGTTATTATAAACTTAATAATTCAACCGCTTTATAATTGTAATATATTAATTTAAAGTGGACTTTGAAGGAGATTTATTTAAGTTGAATAGAAGTTTCGTTTTTGGTCGAGCCGCGAGTTGGCCTACCGTGGGCCTTACGAACGAACTGCTAATAGATACGAGTACTATATTCGAACTGATTCTTGAGACGTGCAGGCTGAATATATATGCTTACCGAATTACATAAATATTATAATATTACCCGAATTTTCATAAAAATAATTTTTTAAACGCACTTAACAACGTGATTGTGTCAGTTACAAAATCTTATAAAATACTTTCGCAAGCATTTTTATTTATTCGATTAATAACTGATGCATAGGTATTTCGCAAGTGTATGTTTTGCTGCCACGGTGTAACTCGAATTTGTTTATTTTACACGTGTACAATCAAAAGACACGTCACACAATATAACACCTGGGCGGCCAGATATTGCTATCCATAGGATTCGTTACAATAAATAATGAAACTTTAACAATTTTAAATGAATAGTAAATAAATAAAAGTAATCCATAACTATTTTAAACTAAAATATATCATATTGCTAGTTCTGTTTACACAAAATATCATTAATCATTTAAAAATGTAATTATTCTACGTTATCAAATTCATAGAATATTTATAATATTTATAATGTTAATCATATTTTCATAAAATTATTTAAAAATACAATTACATTTACGGTATTAAACCCATACAATAATTATAGTAAAAATTATTCTTGATTTTTTTTATAAATAATTTGCTTATGCTTTCGGTTCGATATAAATTTTTATTTCTATAACAAGTTTGTTTAGAATATTTTTAATTCATTTACAAAATTTTACTTTTTTGAAGAATACTATTGTGATATTAAAAATAGTGAATAACTAACATTCGCTCTCCTCTCCACCAAGATCGTTGCACTTGTGCGAAGGGGCAACTTATACTTTTAATTTAGAAAATCTTTTAAATGTATATAGAAATATATATAAAAATCATTATTTATTTATCGATTTAAATGATGATGTTTCACTTATTAATCCTCACCAGTTATTATGTTGATCCTCTTTTCTTGATCAGCTGGACAATGCTCCACTTCCAAATTTAACGAATACACTGCGGCGATGTTGGCGAAGTATTTAACTTCAAGTCGATGGTTTATTGAATTCTTCAGATTAATTACTTTACTTCCTTCGGTACTTATTGCCTTTGTCCTTAACTGACTGTAGATTGAAGAATAGTTTCTTTAATATCCTTGAGATTATTTTAGTTATTTTCTTTTATATTCTGATTTTATGAAATGGGCTATCCGTAGTTTTATAAAATATTTATAACTTTGTGAATATTTTTGTGTTGACTATATAAACTGGTAGAGTGCTGTAGTCTCTACCAAAGGTGAATAATCCGCGATATAGCCTTCTGTTGGCCTTACGAACGAACGATTCGTTAAGTACCAATTGTTGACTCGGTATAGATGGAACCCGATACTGTATTCGAACTGATTCTTGAGCCGTGCATACTGAATATATATGCTTGCCGAATTACATAAATTTTATAAAATTTACCAAATTTTCATAAATATCATTTTTTAAACGCACTTAACAACGTAATTATGTCAGTTACAAAATCTTATAAAAAACTTTCGCGAGCATTTTTTATTCATTCGATTAATAACTGATGCGTAGCTACATCGCAAAAATATTTTTTACTGCCGCGGTGTGACTCGAATTTGATTATTTTATACGTGAGAAATTGAAAAGTAGAGGTAAGGTAGATGCGAAAAGTAAACAGGAAAATTGGACAAACTATAATTATATGTATGTGTGCGTGAGTGTACGCGTATGTATGAGTAAATACGTGTATGTGTGGATTCGGATACGTCAGTATAGCACCTTGTTGAAAATAGATACGTATTTTTGATACCTAATTTTATAACGTAATTAAAATACGTACCTTTTTGACGTGACAAATTGGAACGTTTTATTACGTAATACAATTACGTAATTTGTTCAAAAGACGTAATTTTATTACGTTTAATATCCAATCGCATTTGTTACGTGATTTCTCGAAAAATACGTAGTTTTGTAACCAAGTTTTTGTTAAATTACGTAATTTTGTTACGTAATTTTCTATAAATTACATCATTTTGTTAAAATGCGTGAATAACATTTGTTACATATAACTTGAAATTTGTATGGTATATAATCTTTATAACCTCCTATCAATAAATTTTATTCGGAAAATTCTGACGTTTAGTTAACGAGTTATAAAATTTAAAACATTTTTTTGAATACTTAAAAACATTTTATAAAGAACTTAGTATTATTGTCAATTTTTCTTTTCAACAGCTATATAATTACAAAAAAGCATTTTGCGAATATACCTGTAACTAAATAAAATTTTATTAAAAGGTTAAACACACTTATATAGTTAAAAGATGTCAAATTTACATTAAAAAAGTGAGCTTAACCGAGCGAGCGTTAGCGAGCAAGGTAAACCTAGCTAGTACATCAAGAATTTAGTTTTTACAGAATTCGATTTTACAAAATCAAAAATTTATCTGAATATTTACGTCAAATATAGCTTGCTTAAAAATCTATGTTTAATAAGAAACAGTTGTAAGCGTCGCGTCGCCATCGAGTACGCCATCGAACAATAATTAGTATTCGTATCGACACCTACTTAATATCACCCCGTATAGATCAGCCCAGCCAGAACCCGACAAGCGGGCCGCTCTCTTCAGGCTGCTACCCATCCCGGTAACGACACCCAGTAGCCAACCGTCCGCAAGGAAAAAACTTTTGCGCCTTTTCTTGCCCCGTGGCCTCGTATTATCGGTTGTATGCGACCAGTGGAGAGGAAAATACGGCCCCAATGCGATTGATTCTTTCCAATCGTACCGTGCACGCAGCCTACGCGACGACAGTCGTTAAGGTCGGACGCCTACCTGCGGAAGTCTGCCGCGCTCTGACCCGACCTATCACGTGCATCAGGAAATACCTCTCCCCGTACAAAACCTACGGGTTTTGTACCTCAGTACTTTGCACATCTGCAAATTAAACCAATTTTCTAGTGGGCCTTTCAAGAACGCCATACAACTTTAATTATTTTTTATTATCACTTGTGCAATTATACATTAAGCTCTGATTACACAAGTCATTAAGGTGCACTATTTATCTCTGATACAAATATCTTTTACAAGCTATCTGATGTTTTAAACATTAACTATTTTCAAATTATTCAGCTCCAGTTAATTAAGTAATCAGTTTATTATATAATAGTTCCTAAAATCTTTAATGAAACTATTTATTGTGCATTTAATGTAAAGCATTCGAATTACCTAATCTAACACGTCAGAGGAATTAAAAAAAATATCTCAAATATTTGTTACTGTTCTTGCATTTACGCAGACTGGTTCCCGTTGCGTAAGGAAAACTCGGTGAGACAACGTACGCCAGAAAAAGCAAGTACATTTTTATAATACTAGCACTGTATGGTGCGTAAAGCGATTCCTAGTGCAAGTGCAGCAGGTGAAGACGGCGGTACGCTCCCTCACGCTGCAGCTGTTGCTCTAGAAAGCGGTACGCTACCGCTGCTGGTGTAGGTGCGAACTCACACGCTCGACCTGCAGTCCACACCCGGTCGCGTTACATGCCGGCGTCCTTCTACTGCAGAAAATGGCGCACGATCTCGTGCTGCCGGTGCTGGTGTCGACGCAACCACGAGCACTTGCCCTGGATCACACGGCTGCTCAAAGGCACCGAACCGCGGTGCGTGTCCAGATGCCGCTGTTCCCTCTTGAAAAAACACCCAAATTATCAGTGTTTACACCTAATATTTCAGTGTAAACACCGAATTTCGGATATTGACATTGAATATTTGAGTGCGTACACTCAAATTTAGGCGTTTATACCCAGAACTTTCGGTGTCTACGCCAAAATCGTCGGTGTGCACACCTAAAAATCAGTGTCGACACTCAAACATTTAGTATATACCCATAATTTTCGGTGTGAAACGCCCAAATTTAGTGTCGACACTCAAGTCCTTAGTGTACACTTCAAATTTTCGGTGTGAAACGCTAAATTTTCCAGTCTGAACACCAAAAATTCAGTGTGAATACTCAAAAATTCACTGTATGTTCACAATTTTCAGTGTTTGCAGTTCTTACATGTAACAGATTTTTAAATAATACTTTAAAATTTTATTTTTGAACGCATCGATTTGTTGTATATATATTTATTTAAAAATACACATTCTGTCTCAGGTTTTAAGTTTAATATTTGACAAAAATCGAGCAAAACAATAAAAGCTTTAAAAGTTTATTAAATAATTCTTTCTTAAATAGCTATTACAATTAAATTTCAAACAATGTAAAATAATAAAAATGTTTAGTATTGCAAAGTAAATTAGAAAGTACCTAGGAAAGTTTAAAAGTATCTTTTTTTTTTGCTATAACAACATATAAATGGTTAAAAAATGTCAAGCTCAAAATAAATTATATTTTTTTATTATATGTATCCTGCAGGACACATAACTTTTAAGCATGATGCTCTGCAAGCTTACAACGCAAATAAAACTTAATAAGACATAAATTAAGAGTATTTGATCTTAAATTTAATTTCATATTTTAACAAGATTTTAAGGAGATGAGAATGAAAAGGTAAGATTTAAGATAATTTGTAAATATTTATCAATAAATATTAACTCAACAAATTTTCAAGCGATTCCATTCATTATATCACTAAAAAGTTTAGGTTTCTCACTGACGGATACGGTTATTTATAATAGTGGCCCAAGCGTCGTAGTAGTAAAATGAATAGGATCGCTAAAAAATTTCTTGTTCATTATTTATTGATAAAAATACGTATCGGTCTACCGTTAAAATGTTTATAAATACTATTTTAAACATAAAAAACTATAGATTCGGCAACGTAGAAATATTGTCTTTCCTACCACATAATCTAAAAATTACGTGTATTCTGGAGAACGTATATATGGCTATAACGGGTAATATATAAAAACTATTTTATTCTACAGCAGTTCAAAAACAATGCTATTAATACACGTGGATACATTCTATCCTTATGAATGAATGGTACTTGCATTGTACGGTTTAGTATGGCTGGAGGTTTTTGCTGTAATGAATACAGTAAAACTAACCAGCACTTTTTATTTTTATTTTTATTGTTAATCCGGACCTGCGAACAGGGAATACTAATTTCCTCTGCAGGATTTGCGGTGTTATAGTGTAAATAATATCTACTCTGTATCGAATTTAGCAAATGTTATATGTAACTCTGGAATAAATAAATAAAATAACTTTTTATTATCTCATGAAAAAGTGCATTTCGATTTTAACCTCTTTTTGCAGATATAAAGTAACTAAAATCTATCAGTATGAATATTTTATGAGAAATATTTTATATCAATGGTTTTTAGCATTTATAATGTCACAACTGCAACACTATTGTCAATATTGTAATGCCATTGTAATGTCCGAATACTAAGATTTTAGATTTGACGCTATTTTAAGTCTAAGATCTCTCTTACTAGCTTGTGATTGAGTCTGATAATTTGTTCTTATTTTATTAGAAAATAGCGTATTATTTTATTGTTAGTAAATTTAAGAGTCCGAAATTTGCTATTGTTTCGTGCTAAGCTAACAGAGTGAATCTCGACCTAATTCTCACTAATCTTATGATATATTTTTGTTAGTTTTTATTTATTTTATTTATTATTTTTCACCTTTGGTTGCTACTTTGAACTCCTTGGAACTTTGAAGTAAATGAAATACACAAGATTCTATTTTTTAAATTTTTAGATTTTTCTTTAAAGTATCCGACCACGGCTGGAGACAAACTGAACCTTGAAACGCTCGCAAAACGGGTCCTACCTTTGATCTTCGCTCGATCAATCTACATCCCTCCTCTTTCCCTCTGTATCTTACGGATGTGAAAACCCCCACTTTCCCTACTTCCGCTGTTCTCCAATCACGATTACCTTGACCGTTGCTCTCCTCCTACTTGGCACTTCCCCGTTTCTACTGACCTACACGTACACTTTCATTCTCCAAGGGTTCAGCTGATCCTCACAAGATGTCACCGCCTCAATTGGTCGAAGTTTCGTTGACACTTATTTTCCTATTTTATTCATTTACTAAATATTATTGTTGAAAATTATGTAACATATAATTAATTATTGTATTCAAAATATTTGTAAAATTACGCGTCGATTGAATCTAAACAATACTATAAAATATTCAAAAATTATAACCTTTCTGTTATTTAACAAAGATTGTTTATAAAATTTACATTCATTTATATATCATATTTTATCTAAAACTTTCTTTATTATAATTCTAACGCTACTTATTTTTATTAACATTAACGCATGTTTTTGGCTTACGGATTTAATATAATACATTTACATTATAATATAGTGCAAAGGAACGCATATTACTAAAATAAATTTTCTAAAAATATAAATATCGTGCGTGCATTATTTATTTGAAAGATTAAAAAATAATAATTATTAATTGTTCAATACCTGCACGTCTATTTTAGCGAACTATGTAAATCGAAAAATACATAGTTTATACGACAAACAAGTATTAATACATTCAAATGTTGATTTTAAATTTAACTGATCATTATGTGTCAATTCAAACTTGCTAAAAGCGAATTGCACGCTCAATAAAAAACGTATAATGTATGCAAACTTGTTTTAACGCATAATAATACATTACTGATTTTCATAATATTTCAATTCATTGCTAATTCTTATTTCATGTAAAAGCAAATTATGTGTTTTTCTAAACACACAATTTATGCGAATAAGTCAGCAACAAACAATTCATTTATCATTAATACAACATCTATATTTTAAAATATTATCCGTGTATAGATCCGTATCTCTCGGACTAAATGTAAGTTCCGAGAAACCCACATTTTGCTGATAGCAAGACGTGCATACAGACAAGGTTGTAATGGGGGACCTTTGCGAAAGTCCCCAAAAGTACAGAATTTCGAGCAGCTGCTCTCCTGCCCGTCCGCATCGCACGAAAATTATATGGCTTAATTGCTTATTTATCTCGATCGCTTCGCTTCCATATCTTTTGTGAGTGCATTCGGCCCTGAAAATATTACTACGCATTTTCGAAAGCTAGGGAGAGAAAAATAAATAGAGGACGAGGAAAAGTTTTGCTCATCAACCTTCTTACTTCTGTCTCTCGCTTTCTCTTATTCTATCTTATTATACATATTCTTATTACAATTATACCGAGGACGACACACCATATCTTTTGAAGGAATTTTGCGGCAAACACGATGCTAGGTGGTACGTTTACAGAAAAAAATTGGTATCGGATGGCTTCGGTAAGATCTTGTACCATGTACCACTTACTAGGTAATACGCAGTTAACAAACTGTTACACGCTATTTTTGTGCCTCTGCACTTCAAAATATGTGTCCTAGGAGTCATAAACATAGTTTCATTATTCTTGATTACCGCTAACTCCATAAAACAATTTTCTCCATGCTAAATCTTAACTTCTACTGAAATGCATGTTATAATATGCACAACTTCTCCTGCTGCTATTGCCATGAATCTCGGTCCCTTCATAAGATTATAAGCAAATTCATCAGGTGACTGTGTAGCTATTGCCAACGCATTCTTTAGGATCTGACGCTCTAATCTACAACGTTGTACAACGACGTCCCTATAAAGCTACTTCGTCTGGTTCCTCAGATGTTTTTCAACAAAAACGAGTTTTGAATTTACGTGAGTTAATAAATCTAGATTTGTTACTGACATTTTACTTCTAATGGCAAAAGATTTTCCTTTAACTGTTTAAATAATAAACAAACGTGGGTACTCCGTCCTGATTAGAGTGTACCCGCAAATTGATTCTTTATTTTTCCTGGCTAACGCAAAAGTTACATCGTTTGAAGAGAGCGAGTATATCGTTTGTTTGCTGTCATATTCGTAATCATTCATTTTGTTAGCAAATCCTTCATACAAAACTCCGTATTGATGAAATTTATATCCATCAATAGGGATTACATTCCAAAATGTATACCGTCCCTCTATATCGATACATTAATCGACGGAAAGCTGGCACGACGTACCGGAACGTAAATATATTTTATTATTATTTAAATTTACACGAGTTGACTATTCCTACACGGTTATCTTCATTGTACCTTGCACAACTACAGATTCCCATGTACCGTAGGGATCAGAGTATGCTGCTCCGTTACAACGACCGTCACGATTTACAAAGCCTGCGTAATTCATGCTATGAGTAACCGTATTGTTTATTTTAATAACCGATATCACACGTTCTCTTACATATCTAAATGTTCCTGATTTGTGAATTTCTTCACACGATTTTCTACTTATGTCAAATATGTATTCGCTTTCTCCATTTCTTACAATCAATATGTACGAATGCATCTCACAATAATATATGGTCCTATGTATTTCAAGCTTGCACTGAAATACCTTAGTTTAGGAATATTCATTTATTTGTAATAACTGTACATATTCTCGCGTAACATTAACGGAATTCTTCGGAATCTCACACGGTCCTACATCTAATAACAAATGGGTCGTAATGTGAAGCGACCGAGACCTGCAATCGTAGACTACGAGATCCCACGCGACCGGCAAAAAGAAAAATAACAATATAATTATGGCTGCCATCTGAAATCAAAAAGCAATATTAATACCTTAAACACTATCCTTATTCAATTAATTTTCTTTTCTTTTTGGTTTAGCTTGCACATTGATCCTTGAAATTCTTAATCGATTTGCATTAACCTCTTTTTCTTCCTTTTCCATTTTTATTCTAACGTTATTATTATTTGAAATTTCTAGAATCTTATATGGTCCAAAATAATTATCATGTAATTTTTTTGATTTAGGACCAAATTCTAAAAAAAAAATCTCCAACTTTAAAGTTTTTAGGTTTTATTTTTTTATCATAATATTTTTTAGAACGATATTAGAGTCTACTAAATTATCGTATAATAAATGTCTTATTCCATGTAATCGCGTTACCAAATCTACTACATAACTATTGTACGTAGGGCACATATCTTCTTTGCATAGTGGATCGCTGGAGGGTAGTCGAGCTAGGCGACCAAACACTACCTCAAATGGCGTGTGTTTTGTGCTCTCTTGTACTCCAGTGTTGTAATTTAGCATGGCAATATTGCTTTAAAAATTCCGCTAACGAGTGATGCGAACGTTCTAATGACCCATTCGATTGTGGATGAAATGCTGTCGTTCGAACTTTCTTTATTTTAAACCGCTTTGCTACTCTCGTTATTAACTTGCATAAAAAGTTTCTACCTTGGTCAGTTAGAACAACCCTTGGTGCACCAAAAATACATACTACCCTTTTTACAAATTCATCAGCGATTATAGTAGCATATGTATCTTTTAATGTGAGAATAGATTCGTACCCATTTTTGGCTATTGACAAAGGACCCACAATGTCCATTGCTATTTTGTCAAATGCATGTCCGGGTGTATCTGTAATCACCATTGGTTGCTTACTTTTTAACATAACTAACTTTTTCATTTGGCAATCCAAATACATTTGAATTCGTTTCGGAACGTCTTCTTTTAAATTCTCCCAGTGGTAATCTTATCTAATTTGGTTGTATGTTTTTGATACACCTTTGTGTCCACCAATAGCAGATCCATGCAATTAAAAGAAATCTCATCTTTTTTTTAAGGTGCTACATATTTTAAGGTACCCTTGCAAATTATTATTTTAACATTGGTCTTTTGAAAATCTTCATCAATTAAATTTACAACTTCAGACCATGATAGATTCTCAATATGTGAACTTTTAGCAATACTAAAATCTCGCTGATTGAATTTAATTAATATTTCGCGTAAACTAATTAATGTACTTCTTATATTTTCTTTAATGCTTGAAAGAGATTCTAATTCTTTTCCTCTAATGCAAAAAGAAAAATAATACCGGTTATTTGACCCTTTTACCGGTTATCTTGATCTGGCTTTACTTTTCTGTATTATATTAAATTTTTTACACTTTCATCAATCAACGACATGGGTATCCACTGCTGGACACAAAATATGCAACATTGTTTTTACGGAATTGAATCAATTCTTTCGTTGTTATTATGTTTGTTCGTTTACTATAAATACTTTGCTCGCTAAAAGCCTTTTCATTTATTTGTTCATTATCTTCTAACACTGACTGAGCTACCTCGTTAATGTCATGTTTGGATGATGACAAATTATCTGACCCTACTTCGTTATCTAAATGAATTCTATCTTTAATTTAATTTAAATCAGCGTTCGGATTTTTCATTTTAGGTACTGAACTCTCAGCTTGAGTATCATCATCGCCCAGATCGCTTTCTTCGTAATGAACGTGTGGTTGTTTCCTCGGCGAATATTGAACACTACCCTTTGTTTTAATAGATTTTACCCTTTTATTGGCTTTTGTAATCCCTTTAGGCTTCTGTCTTCCCTTGAATTTAATTTTATTAGAACTGAAAGATTGTCCTTTATCATTAGGAATTGCACTTCCCGCATTGATCTTATTTATTTCTCGATCCTTTTGTGCACGTGTTACAACGTTGACACCCTTTGACTCTACTGGATTTCGCGATAATGCATCAGCGTTAGAGTTCTGTTTTCCCGGTTTAAAAAGAATGGTGCAATCATATTCGGCAAGTTTGAAACGCCATTTGTGTATACGAGTATTACAATCTGCACTTTTAAAATATTCTAAGGCTTTATTATCCATTACTATTTTAAAATGTCACCCAAACACATAAGGTCTAAATGATTTAACTCCGTGTAATATCCCTAAAGCTTCATTCTCATATGAGTCATACATTAACTCTTCTAAATATACGAGACGTATACGCGATCGGCTTATCTCGTCCTACTGGACCCTGGAATAATACTCTGCCCAATGCAAATCACGATGCATACGAAGAAATAATAAATGGTTTGGTAAAATCAAAGTACTGCAATAAGGGTGCAGTACATAATGTGTTTTAAAGTTTCAAATGATTCTTCTGCTTCTTCGCCCCAATCAAAAGTCACATCTTTTTGTAAGAGTGTTGTTAATGGCTTTGAAATTTTCGCAAAGTTTTTAATGAAACGTCTGTAATACCCCGCTAAACCAAAAAATTGTGGAACATTCTTAAAGGTTTTAGGTCGCGAAAATTCTCTAACTGCTTCAAACTTCTTTGGGTCTAGATGTAAACCCTCTTCACTAAAAACGTGCCCTAAATAAACTACCTTGCCACGTAAGAGTTCGCATTTATCCGGTTGTAATTTCAAATTGGCAGCTCTAAGTCTTTTCATAATTTAGTTAAATAATCTTGCATGTTCTTCTAACGTTTTCGCATAGATTACTATGTCGTCTACATACACAAATACTCCTTTTCCAATCAAATCAGATAACATCATATGCATGAATCTCTGATATTCTGCTGCTGCCATTTTTTAATCCAAATGGTATTCTAATATATTCAAAATGTCCAAGCTGAGTTGAGAAAGCAGTTTTATGAGTGTCTTTAGGATCTGACAAGATTTGATGAAATCCCGTCACACAGTCTAAAATTGTGAAATATTTTGTATTTGCCCAGCATACTTGGTCAAAAATATCAGTCATATTTGGTAATGGGTGCACGTCTGCTATTGTTTTTTCATTCAACGGTCTAAAATCTATAACCAGTCTCCATCGCGCTTTTCCGTTAGAATCTGGCCTCTTTGGGACTACCCATAATGCGGTGTTATAGGGACATCTGGGTGGTCTAATAATTTTCTTCTCTAATAATTCTCCTACTTATCTTTCTACTTCATCTTTGAGTGCATGCGGTAACCTATATTGTTTTGTATTAATTGGGATATCATCGGTCGTATTTATTCGGTGAGTTAAAACATTTGTTGCTTCTAATTCATCATCTTCTAATTGGATCCTATGCATTATCTCTTACTAACTGATCGACTTGATTTAATTCTTCATCATTCAAATTCTCAACTCTTATCAGTGATTTTACTCTTTCTTCGCGGATTAACCAATTTTCTATTTCTATTTTAACTAGTTTAATACAATTATTAACTTTAATTACATTGACTATATTAAGGGATAACACCATTCTAGAGGCCGAAAAAAAGGCCTAATTTTGACAATTTATTCTGGGATTATGGGAAAAAGAATAGTATTCATATTTAGATGGTTCATTTAACACATATTGATGTATGAAAAAAAAAAATTTTATTATGATTTTTGTACAAAATGGCGACGCGACAGCAAATTTGCGGAAAAAGATTTTTTTGAAGGTGCTCCGCGGGCGCACCAATTCGTCGAAAACTGTGAGAGCTGGAACAAAAAACCAAACATTTTCTGAAGCTACATACTAATAGCTATCGAAGTACGTAGAAATTTTATTTATTCCAATTTTTGTAGAAACTGTGCACTTCTGAACAAAACGTATGAATTTTCGACTAAAAATAGAGTAATAAATTGTTAATAAACCAAGTAATTTTGAAAATATTCACAAAACGGCTACGCACTTCGATGGAGAACATACTTGTGAAGCTACTGTAAAAATTGCAAGTCGATCCATGCAATGGTGTTGAAGCTATGAGTGCGCCCAGTTTGAAAAAATCCGTTTCGAGAAAAACGCGTTTAAAGTTTTCGGAGCATTTAAATTCTTGAAATTTTTGTATACCTCTAATCTGCGATGCCTGCACCGTATATTTGGCCATCTCTATTAATGTCTGACTCCTCCTCTTCCTCCCTGGCTAATTTTAAGGACATCCGGGCCTCTCTGGCATCGTCTGTTAGGGATCTCTCGGAAAACGTGATGCGACGCGCGTCCGCCTCCACGCAGAAATTATAGCAGTTCGGTCCGATTGTCAACCCCAAGTGATTGGAACGTTGCAAAATTACGTTGCATCAGCTTCATGACACTTGAAAGGCCATCATTGTAGATACCTGCAGCAATATATACTGCGGAATCGAGCACGGGTTTGCCACTAGAGAAAGATTTTGGACCCGTAGACCAGACAGTCGCATCGAAACTTTCGTCGTTATTTTGTGTGAAGCAGCCTAAGCGACGCGTAAGTAGATCGTCACTGCTTAACTCTTTATAAATTAGCGAAATCGCTTTATAAACTTCTTCAGAGAGAGGTGATTTATGTACAAAATCTTCTCCAGTAGCTTGAGCCTTTTGCCAAGAGCACCATGAAGTTTCTCCGCGCGGGCATCTTTCGTGTCTCGGTTGATCATCAGTAGACAATTTGTGGTCCAGCGTAGCAATCATGATTCCTACGAATTGCTAAACCATAATAAATTGCCAACTCATCTATGAGCTTGCCAGTAAGCTTGCCTTTTCCTCCAAGTCCTTTTATTTGTTTTTTCAAATTACGGAGACGAGAACTCATCCGCTTCTGCACATGATCTATACATTCTTTTTTTTTTACGGTGAACTTTTCGTAGGGCTCAGAATCTATGATTCCTTTGAAGGTTTTTGAATCTCCGTCGCCCACGTAATTAGCATACTTCAAATTGTGCAAAGATTCTGAGCGCTGGAACATTTCGATGACGGCGTCCACTTCCGTCTTTCCTGCGGAGCCGACGTGGTTCGCTTGGCGTTCATCTTTGTGAGTTTGGCTGCACTCCTTGAACTCGATGGTGTCAGTTTTGGTTTTCCAAAATTCGCAAGCTTTTCAATATTTAGATTTCACCAAAACATCGACTACTTTGCCAGTATACCAGCCGATAAGTGAAACAAACTCGTAAAGAGATGAAAAACCACGTTTCATCCACGAACCATCACCAGATACAGTAATGCCATTTGGATCGTCAGTTTTTTCTCGTTCTTTTTTAGCTGCAGTTTTCATACTGAGCTTACAAACAGCTTCTGCTTCAAAGGCAATTTTCTTAACAACTGTATCGTAAAACGATTGAAAAATTGGCCGCGGGAGATCCATGAAGGCGCAAAACTTTATAATGCCATTCAATCCTATTCCTAGTAATCGCATGGCAAGAACAATTCTGCGATTAATACCATATCCTTTCTCAATAAATGGACAACTAGGAATAGTAATCTGATCACAGTTTTTACAGGAAATCACAATTTTGAAACCCAAGCCTCGCTTTCCAGTTTCGGTGAACGTTACATCGGATTTGCATTTTTTACATACAAGAGCTTGCGATATCGCGGAGAACACTGCTACAAAATTCAGAATTCGGTAACCGAAACCTTCATTTACTTCAAAATCATCGAAGTTTACATCTCATAATTTTTTAACCGATGTACTAACGTTCTCCAGGCTTGGCTTCTCCAGCTCGTAACGGTTTTGCAGCCGCCGGTTTGATATTCTCGGTCTTTTTGCACTACTCCTTCCTCATTGGTCGATTTTGTTGTCACAATACACGACTTTTCTCGAACTCATATTGTTTATTCGAAAACTTTTACAATAACAAAACACGTTATTAATATTTGAACGAAAATTTACGGAAAGAAAATACAGCGTCTGCACGGCGTCGCTTAGCAGCTGTACTCGTTCACACACACACACACACACACACACACACACACACACTTCTATTCAGTGTTAGTACACCCTGGTGGACTTCTGAGGAACCACAATGACCATAAGCAATAGAATTTGGACAGGTAGTAGCACTACATAGTCGATAAATCAAAGCGCGCCGTGGTGGCTGATTCAGCCGTCACGGCGCGCTCCGAGGCGCTGCGGCAAAATCGAGAATTGGACCTCTTACAAATTTTATTTCTGTATAAAACCAATTGCATATGATTTTTAAGGGTCCAAAGTATCGTTTAAGCCAAAAAAATCGATTTTTTGAAAATTTTAGACTGGTGTTACCCCTTAATTAAATTTTGCTCTATAGATTCTGACTGTTCTTTAATATCTAATATTTTAAAAGTTCCTTCTTTTAAATTAAATATATATATATAGACTTTTCATTTAAATATATATCTTCAAAATGATTTTTTTCCGATATATTAGAATCTTGCAAAGAAAATTCTGAATTTACATCTAAATTGTTTGAATCTTCAATTGAAATATCTATAACATTTTCATCAAAATTAACTTCTCTCCTTTTCTTTAATGGAGCATATTTGTTACCGATTTTTAAAATTTTATTTTCAAAATTTATTAAAGCAGTATTTTAATCTAAATAATCTACACCAAGAACGCCTTCACTCGGAATTAGAAAATCATCAGGAATTATTTTAATTAAATGAGTAACCCAGAAAATATCTATTTCAGTAGAACCTAACATAGCTGTAACCTGCCCGTCAATTTCTCTTAAATACATAACATTAGCTTTATCTATCACACTTGTTTCGGGGACTAATCTACTTTTAATTATGCTTCCCTCGGCTCCTGTATCCACTACAAATTGAGCAATAATGGTTGTCGAAGTATTCAAAACATCTATAAATGGTAAATCATTATTAATATTTGAACTTTCTATATTAATAAATTTATCCCCATTTTGACCATCATTAGATATTTTCTGTTTGAAGCTTAAACATTGATTATTAGCATAAAATTATTTATTTTTAAAACTGATTTTAAATTTATTTTCAAAGAAAAACTGAGAACCTAAAATGCCATCATATGGTATTTGAAAATCATCTTCTACTATATGAAAAATGGTTAAACATCCAAAAAGTTTAAATTCTACTGTTCCCAGAGATTGAATAACGTTATTGGAAATTCCTCTTAACAAAATATTTTGTGTTGTATAAATTATCAATGTTCCTGGTACTAACCCGATTTTTAAAATATTACTTTGAGAACCTGAGTGTAACATTACACTGATTTGAATACTCGGCAAACCATTACCAATATTTATGAATGGAATTAAAACACTTCTACTGGTTAACTTAATGGTACTAACTCGCATATGGCACTGTCTAGTCCCTTCAAGACCAATGAGCATGGATCCGCTTTTTGGGTTTTCGGTATCGCGCCCTTGTTCTGAAAACACTGCGCGTTTTCGGACTCTAGATTTTCTTTATATTATCGTGTTTTGCACTGTCTAATAAAATGCCCTGGCTTTTACAGAAAAAGTAGACTACCTCATTTGAGCTTACTAAATTGGTTCTAGAATAACACCTTGCAGTAGTGTGTCCAATTCTGCCACATTTTTCGCAACTTAATTGTATTCGACTCTCCATTTGCGCTTGATTGATAATCGAATTCCGTTTCTTTAGCAAATAATATGTGATAACCTTATGTCCGTCCCTTCCACACATTTGACAATTTACTACCGATTCTCCTCGACACTATTTAGCAATGTGCCTACCCTTTCCATATAACTGACAAACGAGCTTTGCCTTATTTTTATAATAGTATTTTTCAGCTAAATGTCCTGTTTTCTTTACATATTTCACATTTTTATTCCGTAACTAATTTGATAGAAAAAAAAAAAAAATAAAAAAAAAATTTTCTACAAATTTGACAGAAAAACATCCTTTTTTTGCTTTATCTAAACTTACTATTGTCTTCGCTACTACGGCTAGGATTTCTTAATGCATTTTGCGCACCAATAAGACGTTCTGCCGCAATAGCATTTTTAACTATGTTTAACATGTCATTTGCGTTTGATGTACTAGGTTCGACATCTTCAGGTTTTTTAAAAGGATTATAAGACTCTACTTCAGCTTTAAGTGTCTCGTCACTCTTCACTTGATTTCGCGTTATTGCTGATCTCGCTTCATCACTCATATAGACAGTTAACATACTAGATAATTTACTTAAAAATGTATTTTCTAGTTCCTCTTTACTAAAAAAAAATAAATATATACCTCAAATTTTCTGTTATATAATCACTTTTTATATGGACTGTTACAAGAAGCAAAATAACCTTACCTGACCTTATATCTAATATAACAAAAATTTTAATTAAACAAAAAATAAAAAATATGTATGTCTTATTTGTAGTTATTATTATTTGATGAAAAACTATTCACAGCTATTTAAAAAAAATTAGTATAATTTAAAAAGAAACTAAAATAAAATTTTGACTAATTTTGTTTGAAATCTTTTTATCAAACTAAAAATAGAAATCAAAATTTATTTAAATACAAAATTGCTAAATGTTAAAATTAAAATCTTGCTAGACAAAAAGTTGAATGAAATTTAAAATCTTTAAACAAATGATACTTAAAACAGGTCTTGCTTTGATTTTATGAAATAATATAATATAATTGATTGAAACTCTGTGTATTATAAATATAAATACTTTGAAATACTAAAACCCAAAATATAGAAAACAATTTAACAAATCTTAATTTAGTATTAGCTGGATTTATGAAACGTTAACTTTATGACACTATATCAGAAGCGAATTTTCAAATAAAGCAAAAAGAATTCAATACAATTTTAAAATCTTTTTATACTTGATATACTATTACAAAATCCTTTGATCCAACTTTAATATTTGTTATACTTTATTTTAAATCATCAAAATTTTACTCAACAAAAAAAATACAAATATTAAAATTTAACTGTCATTACTGAAATTATTTCATCAAAACTAAGCTAAGATTGAACATTTAGATTTGACTCTATTTTAAGCCTAAGATCTCTCTTACTAGTTTGGGATTGAGTTTGACAATATATTTTTATTTTATTAGAAAATAGCGTATTATTTTATTATTAGTAAATTTAAGAGTCCCAAATTTGCTATTGAATTAGCGATGAAAAACACCTCGTAGTTCCGTACGAAATTCTTCGTGCTAAGATAAGGGGTAACACCACTGTAATAGCGAAGAAAAAATCGTTTTTTGAGTATTTTTTTTAATGGAAAGAGAGGTTATAAAGAAATGATATTTGGATATATTATTAGTCTAATATTATAGTATAATTAAAAAAAAATTGAGCAAAAAAATACAAAACGCCTGATTTATAGCCGATCTCTTGAGGCCTTTTGCATTGGAAGCGCTTCGCGGCACGCAGTGTACCAATCGCACATTTCAACCTGGAGCAAAAGAAATCCACTTATTCTTGATATTAATATCTAGTGAATCGCGTAGGATTTTGAAAATATTGATTTTTCCAAATTTGGCAGTGAATTGAAAATAAATTAAAAATTTTTATGAGAAAAAGGCACATTTTTTTATAAAAATTGTTTAAATCAATTTATTATAAATCCCCTACGTGATTCACTTCGAAATATAATAATTAAGATATGGTTAAAATTTCAAATGGATCGGATAAAAACTGTTCAAGTTATGCTGCGTGCCCGTTGAGAAAAACTCGTTTCGAGAAAAATCAATTTAAAGTTTCAAAATCAGTTTCAAACGTAAAAAAGATGAGGAAATCATTTAAAGAAAATTTTTTACCGTTAGTGTGCAATGCCAGGACCATAAAACTGCCCTTCCAAATGCAAATTCTCCTCCTCGTCTTCTTTTCTTATCGCTTTTATGTTCGGTCGCGCCTCTATCGCTGCCTCGGACAGAGAGCGCTCAGCATGTCTGATACGCTTATCGTCGGGTTCACAACAAAAATTGTAAGCCTCAAGACCTATATCCATCTCCAGAGCTTTCATAATTCGAAGGATATACATTTCAGACCATCATTAAAATTGCACACTGCAATATCGTTGCTGATCTGAGTATAACCTCCTAAGCAACGGTGCAGCAATTCATCTCGACTCAACTCTGTATAAACAGGCTGAATGGCTTCGCAAACTTCTTCAAGAAGTGGCGGTTCATGATGAAACGTATCCAACGAACCCTCAGCTTGTGCGATTTTCCAAGTACACCAGGAATCTGAACAATTATCGTGCTGAGGATTGTCGTCTATCGATATTTTATGATACAGAGTTGCCCAGATTTCATTCCTCATTTTCTCTATGCAACTTGGATTCCTCCGCATTGCCTAACCATAATAAATTGTTAATTTATCAACCAACTTATTTGTTAATTTTCCTTTTCCTCCAAGGCCTTTCGTTTTTTTTTAGAATCCAGTATGCCTTTGAAAGTCTTGCTGTCACCATCACCAATATAATTCACATACTTTATGCCGTGGAAACTGTCGGAACGAGAAAACATTTCAATAACAGCATCTACCTCCATTTTACCAGATGAACCTTAATGATTTGCTTGACATAAATCGGCGTGTAATGCATACCATTTTTCGTATTCAGATGTTTCTGTTTTATTTTTCCAGTGCTCGCAAGACTTACAATATTTAGATTTTACCGTCACATCGACGATTTTTCCAGTAAGCCATCCAATCAAAGATAGAACTCTTAAAACTCTTCTTCGCTCTTTCATCTCTCCTCTTGTCCAGCTTGCTTCATACTGTTATCACGAACTGTTGATGTTACTATTGAAATGAGATTCACTAATTTATCGTAGAAAGATTGGAAAACAGGACGTGGTAATTCCATAAACGCACAAAATTTAATCATTCCATTTAGTCCTACTCCTATCAGTCGCATTGTTAACACCATCCGATGATTAATTACATATGCATTTTTTATAAATTTACTGCTAGGTATAACAATTTCTAGACACATTGGGCAAACAATCACAATTTTGAAGCCCAAGCCCCGAGAACTTCTTTCATGAAAAGTTATATTAGAACCACACGTTTTACACTTCACATGCTCAGAAATTGCAGAAAATATTGCCAAAAAGTTAATGATTCGGTATCCAAATGTATAATTTACATCGAAATCATCCTCGGATGTCTTCAGCTTTTTTGCCAATGCACTGACGCCACTGGAATCACCTTCAGCTTCGTATCGATTCATCGAAAGAATCGCTGATTTACGGCTCTGATGCCGTGTTGGATAGTTTTTTTTCGTACCTTTTCTTCCTGCATACACTTTTTCCATTTCGCTCAATGTAATAATAAATAATTAAAACTTTCACAAAAATATAGTTTCGAAAGCGAAAATGAGAGCGTCGTTTTCTTACGATATACAGACGCTGCACTAAGGTACTTTGTTTTGAAACTAGCCTTACTGACTCATAATAACTTAAGATCGACATCTATAGGAACAGTAGGGAAGTTTGCGAACAATAGGCAAGCCATAAGGCGGTCCTTCTTATCAGGTACATACCTCTCGCAGGTAAGGAGCGGCTGAAGACGGTCTGTATACATCTCAAAATTTCAAATAAAATTTTTTTTTCGGGATTGGACCTTTTGTACCATATTCTAGAAGGTTCAAAGCATGTTTTAAGCCAATAAAAAAAATCGATTTGTTGAAATTTCTACAGCGGTGTTACCCCTTAACAGAGTAAATCTCGACCTAATTTCTTACCTTTGGTTGCTGCTTTGAACTCCTTGGAACTTTGAAGTAAATGAAATACACAAGATTCTATTTTTTAAATATATAAGTATATTCTAACTTTGAACTTTTACAATTTTGAAAGACTTATTACGTGCGGGTGACAAAATCCGAACGAACGATAGGTTTTTCTTTAAAGTACCCGACCACGGCTGGTGACGAACTGAACCTTGGACCGCTCGCAAAACGGGCCCTACCTTTGATCTTCGCTGGATTAGTCTAAATCCTTCCTCTTTTTTTCTCTGCCTTACGGATGTGAAAACCCCCCACTTTCCCTACTTCCGCTTTCCTCCAATCACGATGACCTTGACCCTTGCTCTGCTCCTACTTAGCACTCCCCCGCTCCTACTGACCTACACGTACACTTTCATTCTCCAAGGGTTCAGCCGATCCTCGGAAGATGTTCTCGCGTCAATTGGTCGAAGTTTTGTTGACACTTATTTTCCTATTTTATTTATTTAATAAATATTATTGTTGAAAATTATGTTACATATAATTAATTATTTTATTCAAAATCTTCGTAAAATTACGCGTCGATTGAATCTAAAAAATACTATAAAATATTCTAAAATTATAACCTTTCTGTTATTTAACAAAGATTGTTTATAAAATTTACATTTATTTATATACCATATATTATCTAAAACTTAGTCTCTTTATTATAATTCTAACGCTACTTATTTTTATGAATATTAGCGCATGATTTTTCCCTACGGATTTAATATAATACATTTACATTATAACATAGTGCAAAGGAACGCACTATATTATTTATATATGCAAATAAATTTTCTAAAAATATGAATTTCGTGCGCTCATTACTTATTTAAAAGATTCAAAAATAATAATTATTAATTGTTCAATACCTGCACGTCTATTTTAGCGAACTATATAAATCGAAAAATACATAGTTTATACGAAAAACAAGTATTAATATATTCAAAAGTTGCTTTTAAATTTAACTGATCATTATGTATCAATTCAAACTTGCTAAAAACAAACTGCACACTCAATAAAAACGTATAATTTATGCAAACTTGTTTTAACACATAATAATATATTACTGATTTTCATAATATTTCAATTCATTGCTAATTCTTATTTCATGTAAAAGCGAATTATGTGTTTTTCTAACACATAATTTTTTACAAATAAATCAGCAACAAACAATTCATATTTTATTAATACAACATCTATATTTTAAAATATTATCCGTGTATAGATCCGTATCTCTCGAATTAAATGCAACTTCCGAAAAACCCACATTTTGCTGATAGCAAGACGAGATAGATGCTTTCCTGCCCGTCCGCAACGCACAAAAATTATATGGCTTAATTGCGTATTTGTCTCGGTCGCTTCGCTTCCCTATCTTTTGTGAGATGCATTCGGCCCTCAAAATATTACTACGCATTTTCGAAAGCGATGGAGAGAAAAATGAATAGAGGACGAGTAGCGACAAATTTTGCTCATCAACCGTCTTACTTCTGTCTCTCGCTTTCTCGTATTCTATCTTATTATTCACGATGCTAGGTGATACGTTAACAGAAAAAAAATCTGATAGTTATTTGACTCCTTTTGCCATGCACATGCTTACAAATAAATAGATCACTTTTTCGCTAAAAATCATAAAAAAAATTTTTTTATTAGAACAATTCATATAATACCCAATATTACAGAAATGTCTTAGAAATATTTCAACGTTGCTGTGGTATTGCGTATAAGTTGATATATTGCAGCTACATTTCTGTCATATTCCCGTATGATTTTCAAGATTGCAGTATTGCGGCAATCTTGTAACACCTTGCAATGATAAGTTCCAATGCAAGATTGCTGCAATAATTCTACAATATTACATTGTGATAAATCACATCGTAATATATGTAGTATGTACATTACTGCAATATTGTTATGTGACATATCACATTGCAATATTACATCAATATTATTACAAATCTACAGGATGACATTTCTTAATGCATGTCACATTAATATTGTCAAAATATTTCTACAATACTTCACTGTGACAAATCGAATTGAAATATACGCGAAATATCCTGTAATATTGATATTTGAAATATCGCATGGAAATATTATAGTAATATTCTTGCAAGTTTATAGAATGATATTTCTCAGTGCATCTTACATTAATAATGCCGAAATATTTGGATAATATTACACTGTTATACATCACACTGAAATATATGCGAAATATTCTGTAATATTATTATACAGTATTACTTTAAGATATTACAGCTATATTCCTGCAAGATTACAGAATGACATTCTTGGATGTATTTCAAACTAATACTGTGGAAATATCTCTACTATCTCATATAGTAATAAATCAGTCATCATTTGTTTAACGATAACATTTTAATTCTATTGTTTTATTTTGCCAGACATCTTAACTATAACTGTAAAAATGTTTTAATAATGTAGTTAGTCAATGTTTATGTAAAATTAAATCGAAAGAAATCGATTATTGTCATTGCACATTATTTGAAAGTCAATTTTGTCCATGATTGCCGCTAGATGGCGCTTTGGCGTTTTTTCGCAAGTGCTAAAATTCTTCTTTAGTTACTATATAAGCACGGTTCAAAGATTAATAATGTGTCATCCCGCAGCTGCTGCGTATGAATGATAATTGACATGCGTTTATTACATGTATATTACTAATATTAATAATAGTACTCGTGTTACGGCGAAATAAAAATAATAAATAATGAAATGGAAATCATATACACTTTCGATAAAATAATAATAATAATATTACTGGAATGTCACTTAAATATTACCCAGTGTTTCCACTGTTATAGTGGAATGATAATAATATTCCTGCAAAATCAACTCGTACTTAGACAAAATTGCAAAAGAAGGCTAATTACTTTTTTCTTTTTTTTAATGCCAAACTATTAATAATAATACTCCTAGTAATATCCTGATAAACGTTAAAACTTTTTTTTATCTTTCATAAAAAATAATCAGCTCGAGGTTTATTTTTAGGTACACCCAGCGTACACCCAAACTTTGGTGTACACCTAAATTGCATGTTCTTTGGGAGTACGTAATTACACTCTATTTTGGGTGTTGATTTCGGTGTTCTTTTGGGTGTCATTTTGGGAGTTTTCTTCAGTGTTTTTTTTTGTTAAGGTTGCCGGGATAATCAGCTCGCGTCCTCACGTCACGGTCGCAGGAGATGATAACATTCGCAATCACGCGGTCAACGTTGTAGATAGCGGCAATCATTCTTACCAATTCGTTGTTGAAGGGAATGGTGCCACCACCGCAGTTGAAGAGCTTGGCGCACCAAGCTTTCCGTTGCCGATATTCCTGTTGAAAAGTGGTACACGTCCTTTCGTGCGAACGTTGATGCTGTTGGACACAGAACGCTTCCTCCTTGCCGTCATCGTGACGAAATCTGTGGCGCGTTCTCGTAGACCTCTGCTGCTGATTAGCACAGCACGTTTTCCTGCATGCTCTCGCGAACGCTCTCAGCTCATGAATCGCTGAGGACTGTTACCTCGGAGTGCAGTATACAATTCTTCATTATCAATTATAAAAGACTCTCTAAAATAAATAACACAAAAATTAGAATTTTGCACAATAACACAAAATTAATTTCTAAAAGCACAGTGTGGTCTAAAGTAAAAATAACACGTCGCGATCTCCAAATAATATATATATATATATATATATATATATATATATATATATATATATATATATATATATATATATATATATATAACGTTACTATATTAAATTACTATTTTACTTTTCAAAGAAGACTCTATAGCACAACTCATAAAAACTAAACATTTGGCTCAGTTCGTCACAAGTATGTCCTATAGGTGAATCTGGATACGCGAAGCGGTCCCAAAGATCGTAAACACGTTAAACTGTTTTCATAATCTAACAAATACAAACTATTAATGCATATAACGTTAATTAATTTCTAATGTCTATTCTACATAAGAACTTTTAGACTTTATTTATTGCATACGAGTACATAAATTTACTAACAAAACCGACAAACTGTTTTATCTAAACAATTATATTTTCAAGTGAATATTCACAATTTCCGCCCTATTACTGATAACAATCACAGATTTATGTTGAAAAATTAAACTTTAATTGGCAATCATTTAAATGATATTAATCGACCTCACCAAAATTCGCCTTTATATTTTATACGTACTCAAATATTTTAAATATGGTTTGATCGCTAGAAAATTGCACACACAATTTCTAAATTCAGTTATTTTCGTCTATGCTTTTGATAATTTCCACATTATTTTATAAGAAAAAATATGATCAATTAGACTGAATATCACAACATATGAACAATGAGACTGAGGGGCCTGCGGCGGCTCAGTCGGTAGAGTGTCGGATTCCCACGCCGGTGACCCGGGTTCGAATCCTAGTCTCTGCCGATGATACAAGCACCGCTGTAAAAATTACATGTGCTTTGTTTACAAACACACCGCAGACCTCCGTCGTCGATTAGCACCATATGGAAGCACAAAGATGGCGACGTTAATTAAAAAAAAAAAATAAAAAAAAAAATAAGACTGAATAGCACTACATATGAACAATGAGACTGAATAACAATACATATCTCACCAAGACACAGAACAAATATACCGTACCACAGCACAGTGTGACTAAATAAATAAATTTAAAATATCATCTTTTTGACATATCAATGCTTATTTTTCAAATTTAACAGAATAAATCTTTGAAATATAGAGATTAATCTGAATTTTTTACAAATTTTTAGATTGAATTTTATAAAAGATTCTCTGCATTTGATACATTTAATTTTTTAATTGAATACAAACAATGATATTTTTATTTGATACATTTTTAAAGAAAATAAATACTTTAAAATATAAGTGTAAGTTTTTAATTTTAAATTTAACCAATTATAAGCTAATAATGGTGAACATTTCTGCTAGAGATATATAAGCAAATTAAGGAACAAAGGGATATGTTTAATAAATACACATAAAATTACGTTATTTTCAAATTTTTTTCAAGTTTTACAAAAACATGTCCGATTAAGTCAATATTAAAGATAATCAAATTAATCTTTTTAAAGTTGGTTACATGTATCTTCCAAATTAATCGTAAAACATAAAATCAAACTTTTATCAGGTTATTTTTGATTATTTAAGGTGAAGTACAAGTGAAATTTAATTATCGAACATTTTGCTTGACGTAATTCAAATCATTAAAACCTGAGTTAAAAAATATATTTGAAAAATTAGTTTTATTAAATTTACAGTGTGCATTTTTTAATTTTACCGTTTCACTGTTTTTAAATGTAAGTTATGTACAATATTTCATGTAATCTTCATTAAACAAATATTCAAAATTTAAATTATGTAATCTTGAATAGTAAATTGGAAAATTTTGTAAAAGTTTACCTTAAATAATCAAAAATAACCTGATAAACGTTTGATTTTATATTTCATGATTAATTGGGAAGATTACGACCTAGTCCATATAATTCTTCTTCTTCTTCAAGTGATAATTTTCTGAACCAAAATATGTTATTTATTTTAAGCAATTTTGTAGCTATATTTAGTATAATTATATATCACTAAACTCCAACGCTTCTTTTGCGCGTATGGCATCAATGATGGTCCCCATTTGAATGTTGTCGCATAGTGACCATTCTGCCAGCACCCTCACTCTTAGCAGCAAGAAAACATACTCTTCGTTTTCCATCTGAAAAAAAAACCATGTGTTTAGTAATATTAAATTATTTAAAGATCAGAAAAAAGTTAAATCATAACGCAATTTTTTAAATTATTAGTTTCCAAGATGTGATTTTTAACTATTTACGTTCAGAGTTTGAAAATATAAATTTTAAATTTTTATACTAAAGCAACATTAGAAAATAATATACTGCGCGTAATAATTTTATCAAAATACTATGATCTGTGACTAAAATTTATATTAAATTTACTTTATAGTTCTTACCTTCTCAATGCTTCTCTCTATTCTTTTCTCTCGTTCTCTCGCTTTCGCTCTCCTATGCCTTTACGTCTTTCTCTCTCGTTCTCTCGCTCTCCTCTTTCTCTTCGTCGCTTTTTTCTCTTTGAAACTGTATATCTCCTTTGGAACTGTAAAACTTTGTAGCTATTACTTCGTAACTAGTACTGACACTTTGCACTGAGAATCTGCTGAACTTGCAAGATCGACTGTCAAACTGTGACTGACCAAGCCATCACGTGATCATATTTTTAATAAAGCCGACTGCAGCTGATATACTAATGTAACCCAATATTCTATATTATAATAAGATTTTTTATTCTATAGTATGATATGCTTCTTTATTCTTCTGCGATATACTTATTCGTAAATACTAAGAAAATCTTGTGCTCTCCTTTGTACGGATATGAGATTGAAAAATAACTTAATTATTTTCAAAGTATCCAACTTCTATTTTATTAGTAGAGCTTCCAAAATACTGCATGTAAATATTTTTAATTTTACAGTCAGCACTCATATTTTGAAGAAAATCTTGCTTTTCAGTTGAAAACTTGGAGATTCTTGAAGGTATAAAATCGCTAAATAAATCTTCCGATTCAATAATAACTGTTTCACCAAATCTAGTTTTAACTTCCTTCACGCTTTTAATTTTGTATTTTGTATCCATATCAAGACTCGATAATTTCTTTGTTGGAAGGAAATACATGCATCCGAGGCGATTTATTTCACTGAAATCCATTTTCTTGAGTTCTCTGTGAATCTTAACAATGATGCTTATAGAATGAGATCTGTATGAAAACTGTTGAACGATCAATGTGCATAATACACGTTTATAGAGACGATTAAATTCTAGAATATTCATTGAACAAAGGACTACTTTATCTTTTAGTGGAGAATTCTAAGAAAAGCAATAAAGATAATATAAACATGGTGAAAAATACATAAGAAAGCATTCTGTGTAGTATAGAATATTTTGGGTGCAGGTGAAATCTGTTCATGCAAATATGCCCGTACACGTAATCACAACCCAATCGTCGTTATATCAGAATTTCATGTAACCGAATGAGGTATCAGTACACAGGTATCATTAGACTGTCGAATATTCTAAGAAGTATCAAATTGCATCCTGTGCACTTTAAGATTTGAGCAATAATATAAACATATTTGCTACGTAGAAACATACTTTAAAAGATGTAAAAGACCATAGTTGTTGATTGAAACATTTTTAGCCAATTGTTTGAAGGATAATTTTTTGGAATGAGTAATTTAATATACACATATTTAAATTGATTAATAAACACAACGTATTATTTACGTGTATTTCCATTGAATAAAAGAACCATCGTACTGTATGTCGGCTTGCGGTATTGTTTTAGTACGAACAAATTATTCATACGCAACACATTATACAACGTATTTTCTACGAATATTATTGCAGTTAAGGGTATATAAAGAATCGCTGTTGGTATTATTTTGCATTCTATAATCCGACTTCAAAGACTGATCAGTATGTCTTCATTTGATTGCAAAGAGCTGGTAAATACTATGCTAGAGGCCTACGCGCTTGTGGCATGTAGACATGCGAATCCTGAGGAAGTAACAAAGTAGATTAAACTTAATAATCAAAATTTTAAATATTTAAGACGACTGTTGCATCAAAATGCTAAGAGTGTTCCGGAAAAACAAAAGTTCATGTCAACAATTGGACTGCATCAGGGAGTTCAAATCAAGCTGAAGTGTTTACTGAAAAGTGGTGCAGGTGTGCGAGAAAGGTTAAGTGACAGAGGGAGATGGCAAGATATAGAGAGTGCATTCAACAGTCGAATCAGATCTGGTGTTATAACCAACTTGAAGACCTTAGATATTACAGCGTTTATGAGAAATTTTCAGGTACTATTTCAAAAATAAATCAAAAACGCTCTCAAGAAGCTAGATGCACAAAAAGTTGATGTAGTATTGGCTACTCAATGCGGTATAACGAAAGCTGACGAAGAGACATTAGAAATTAAATATTTTAACACGAAAGCAGACTCAACTTTTCAAACAACAGATTTACAGCCGTGGTTTAAAGTAAATATGCAGCAACCTATACAGCGAGACATGGAGGAATTTGCGGAAAGAGACAGTGGTTGGAGTCTAAAATTAATTCTTTGTTTGACTGTTTACATAAACTGTTATAATCCAATAAGAGGAAGTTCATATATTGAATTACCAGATTGTATAAAGAGAAAAAAAGCTTGCGTAAATGTACAGAATTTTGATGATGCATCTTTCTAGTCATCAGTTTTGTCACGATTTCATCTAGTACATAATTCAGATCGTGTGATAGAATATAAAAAGTATGAAAATGAATTGCAATTTAACGGTATTGAATTTCCAGTATTGCCTTATAAAATTTCAATATTTGAAAGATTAAATAAGATTTCAATTAATGTTTACATTTAAAAAAAACGGAGGTAAATTTAGAGTGGTACCAATTCACTTGACATCGCACAAGCGAAACAATCACCATGTTAATGTTGTCCTTATACAAAATAATTATATAGATGAAGAGGATGAGGAAGAGGGTGTGGGTGAGATGTATGATACTCCACTTATATATCATTACGTTTGAATTGAGGATTTATCTCGCTTAGTATCTAAACAAGTTTCAAAATATGACGGTTGAAAATATATTTGCGATCGATGCTTACATTTTTTCACACTACCTCTCAATTAAAAAAGCATGAGCGGGATTGTAAGGGTATCAATAAGTGTATAGTTAATTTACTAACGTGGAAAAATGAAATTTTACAGTTTAAAAATTTTGACTACAAAGAGAAAATACCAGTCGTTATTTATGCTGACTTTGAGTGTCTCCTAAAGCTAAATGATTTGCTGAAGAACTTAAGGATCTAGCGGAGAACGTTAAAGTATTTTCTGGTGTCCTATAGCTATAGATACATTCAGCAGTGAGCAAGAAGTTGCTTTTAAAAATACAATAATTTGCTACATATGCGAGCAATCATTGGGTGCAAAAATAGTTCGAGGTCATTGCCATCTCACTGGAGGTGAGGTTAAACGTACTATATAATTTAAACAATATGATTATATTACTAAAAGAAAATTTAACATTATATTTCAGATATCGAAGAGCTGCCCATGAAACATGTAATTTAAATTATCAAGATTCACGCACCATTCCAGTCATCTTCCATAATCTCACTGGATACGATTCACACTTTCTAATTAAGGATGTTGCCAATGGTTTCCCCGGACGAGTAAATCTTTTACTATTGTACAAGGAACGTTTTATCTCATTCACAAAACATATTGAAGATAGTGATATCCGCTTTAGATTTATCGATTCATAGCGATTTATGGCATCATTCTTAGGTAAATTATCATCCTACCTTGAGAGACTTAATATTTTGAAAAATGAATTTTCTCAAGATATACAATATTCACCTATGACAGAAGAAAAATTTCAGCTATCACGAAGAAAGGGTGTATTTTCATATGATTATTTAGATTCAGAGGACAAACTTTTCGATCTAGAACTGCCGTCAAAGTGTGAATTTCATGGTATGCTCAACGATACTGATATATCAGATGAAGATTATGAGCATGCACAGAATGTTGAGCAAGTTTTTGGTATGGAAAATTAAGGTCAATATTCAGATCTTTACTTAAAAACAGATGTTCTGCTCTTGGCAGAAGTTTTTAAAATTTTTCGCAACAATTGTCTCAATACTTATGGTTTGGATCCAGCTTATTACTAGACGACTCCAGGCCTCAATTGGGATGCAATGCTCAAATATACTAAAATTAAACTTGAATTGCTCACTGACATTAATATGGTATTGTTTATTGAGCGCGATATAAGAGGAGGAGTTAGTCAATGCTGCAACTGCTATGCCCGAGCTAACAATTAGTACATAGGTGTTGACTACGCTACCAATTTGGAAACAAAATACCTCATGTATTCCGATGTCAATAACCTCTATGGTTGGACATTAATGCAACCACTGCCCTACGGCGGCTTTGAATGGGTGGATAATGTTAAAAACGAAGAGTTTAATGTTGAGTATTGTGAGAACTATCAAATCCTAACCATTTTACATAAATTTGATTTCCACGTTTCTTCAACAATTTCTCCACCAGGTAGACGTCAGGATACTTGTCTTTTAAAAGTTCTGCTCGTAGAAACCACGAGCGATGGGTTGATCTCGATAGTCTTTAAGCTTGTAGGTGACTGGATTCGTGACCATTACTTGACTAATTGTAAAAATCTCTGTTGACCAATTAGGGGTATAACCCTTCTCAAATACTTGTTTCATTTTGCTCACTCGGACTTTATCTCCAATGTTAAACTTTGGCTTCCTCGCAGCTTTATTTATGTCAGAAAATTTTGCCAATATTGTAGTTCCATTTACAGGCGAAATATATTTAGGTGCGGTGCTTATTGTTATTGTATACAGTCATCAAATTAGGTTCTTACCTAATATTATCCAGCGACTTGTATTTTCCACGCAAACTGAATTGCATCCACATCTTATTCTTGAGCATCACAAATAGACGCTTTGAGATTGCTAAACGTTGAGTATAGATTGATTCAATACTGTTTCATGAGACTTTGAAAGGAGGAGGTGTAGAACTCTTTGCTTCGATCGGTACGTAGATTTTTTGGCATTAGCATATCTTTTTTGGCAATTTTATGTCGTGGTAAAGTCCCGCTCCACTAATTGATGCTCGCTTACAATCTGGAGACTTGTCGAAAAATGAAGCGATAAAATTTTTATATTTATTGCTCCATAATCGACGTATAGGCTGATCTTCACTGTACTTTTTACTAAATGCATTTGACACATCAACAATCTTCAGTCACTTGGGCTAATTAAATTTGAATCAGAATCCTTTCTAATACTTTGGATACGTACGATTGAGATCGATCACATCATCATTCGTGAATTCTATTGGTGAATCACCAATCATGAAAGTATCTCCCTGCTTACAAACTCCATTTACATTATCCAAACAATTTTTGAGATTTTGATTGAGCATTACAAAGTACTTGCTGATCTTTGAAACGTATTTCTTAGTTTCATCTGAGCTTTCAGATTTTGCACTCTGGAATGAAGCATCTAAAGTTTGATCGCGCAGAGTAGCATCAGTATCGTCAGAATCACCTTCATCAGATAGCTCATCCTTTTCGACTATTTCACTTTTAGGCTCATTCTTGATGATATCTTGCTTCGTCTGTAACTCCGAGACATTCACAAGTTTTTCGAGTGGATTGACTACAGGTTTTAAAGTTTCACCTATTGCCTTCTCTAAATTGGCTTTACCCTGCTATAACAGTCTATGTTTACATCTAATCGTCTCTCTGGATTTTGCACTTTGACGAAGAATATCTTTCTCTCGTCGAAAGTTTGACATGTTGACTGCTCAATGATTTACAATGCACTACTCAATTCATGTCGTGTGCGCAATATTTATAACAAAACAGTCAAAGCCATTTCGGTATGTTCCAGCATTAAGCTCTCGCTCTTTGTCTATCACGAGAAATCCATACTTGTCATCTCTTCAGTACGTAGAGCATAAACTTTTAAATTGTGTACAAGACGTATAAGAGTTTACATGATTCTCATATATGTGTTTAAGATTCACATAGTCTTGTCGAAATATAGCCAGCAGATTAACATTATCACGCACCAAATGCTTTGGGATGTGAGCGTACAACTGACAAATATAGACACAGTCTGCATTTTTGTGTCTACCCATGCAAAAGAAGGCTATTATCCTGCTTCTCATAGGCTATATCATCGAAGACCATGATAGAATTTGGAAGCGCATCCTCGGGCGTCACAACTGTATCATGCTCACTGAATGGAAAGTACTCAACACCATCTACTGACTCCAGAAGCTTCTCGAGAAACTTATACTTTGCCTGATTCAGCGATTTCATGTAGACATAGAGATTTTCAAACTTTAGACCATTGGGATGTGTTATGAGAGTGAGCAGCGAATTGGCCTTGCCGCAATTTGATGGACCGCAAAACACTGCGCGTATATTGTCGGGCAGTAGTTCACCATGACGTTTCGGCACTTTCTGCTGCTCCACTAAAGTGTCAAAATTGGACACTGGCAGCTTAACCTTTTGCACTAGAAAATCCATATCCATACACTTCGCTGTCTGGAATACGACTGTCCATGAGTCTATAAATACCGCGCTTATAAGCTGTTGGTATTAGTCAGAAGTCCTTGGAAGTGTCAACATCAAAATTGTACATAAGCAGCGTCGTCAGCGACGGAAGGGTCGCGGTTTGATGAATACTCTCATCAGTAAGCTTCCCATTGTACTGTGGGTCCGGTACTAAACTGGCATAGCGTCTGGCTAGAGGCAATCCTGGAATCAATCCTCTTGATGCAGCCTGCAAAGAGCATGATATTGCCTACTCATAGAATCGTGAGAACGTTGCAGTTACAAACGCTGCAGATAGAGTTTTAGCTGAAAAAGCGTGGCAGCGAGTTTTATCTTATTGATGCAGGTATTGGCGAGAAAGCTGCAGGTTACGCAGTAACAAATGCTATGAAGCTGAAATATAACTTTGGTATGGGTCTTAAAAAGAAGAAAGAGAAGCCATCGATTACCTTGGCTAGTGTGGTGAAGGCTGCCTCGAAATCCACTATTCCGAGTGAAGACTCACGTGCAGTTATTCGCTCTGCTGTAAATGGTGCTCGCAAAGCTGTAAAGAAGGCTGATGGCAAGAAAAATGTGCGCGTTCCACGTATATTACTTATACCATCAAAGTCGGAGGATTCTTGCCTTTTCTCATTCCCATATTCGCCGGCTTAAGTGCAACGAGAGCACTGGCAGGTGGCGCTGTTGGTATTGAAAAGGCTGTGAACAATGCTAGCGCTACCAAACGTCAACTTGAAGAAAGTCAAAGGCATAATAAGACCATGGAGTCCATTGCACTCGGTAAAGTTTTATATTTAAAACCGCATAAGAGAGGTTATGGTATTCATCTAAAACCTTACCTTGGTCGAGGTTTAAGAAAAAAACACTGCCTCGACGAGCACTTACTTAAATATGCTCACATCTGGAAAATTCAAAATTTTCGCGGTGTTTTTATGCGAAACGCATTCCCGAAAGTGGACCACATTATCGAGAGTCGGACATTGTCAATCTTGATCATGAAAGTGGACTTGGCATGCATTGGATAGCCTATAGAAAACGAGGTAACGATATTGTGTATTTCGACAGCTTTGGAGATCTACAGCCACCCTTGGATCTCATGGAATACCTTACTGTGGACTGTATCAAGTATAATCACGAGCATTGCCAAGACTACAATACATACGACTGTGGCCGTCTTTGTCTAAAATTCTTGTGCAGGCAGCTTGAGCGTAACGGTATATAAGTACTGGTAGTGGGCTGGTTAGAGTCAGTATTGCTGGTGCAGTCATGGAAGATTCATTGACGCTGAGTTTGTCGGAACGTCATCTGTACTGAAAGCTCAATTCTTTCCACCAATTGAACTTGCAACAGTAGACATAACGTTCTTGGATTAGTTGAACTTTTAACTTTCAACTCAATACCCAATATCGATACGGGTAATAACAAGTTTTAAGTGGGTAAAGAAGTGCTGACTTTACTGACAGGTAGTTACGAGATTGAAGACATTGAGAGCTGCCAGCAAGAAGTTCTTGCATGAAAGGTATACCAATCAAGCTTGAGCCTAATAACAGCACTCTTCGTTGCGCCATCATGTGCAGTCACATAATTGATTTTCAACCACAAGACTCTATTGGTAAACTACTGGATTTCACAGAACGCCTTCTCCCGGCAAATACGACTCAAGACTCTGATTTACCTGTAGCCATTCTCAACGTCAAAGTCTTATGAGTCGATAGTAACATAACATCAGACGCATACGTAAATGGACAGAAGGTTCAAACCATACGGGAGTTTTTCCCAGCTGTACCTCGAGGGTATAAAATTATTGAAATTCCATCGCAAGTCCTTTACCTTCCAATCGCTGTGAAGACCATTGACAATGTACACCTGCGTATAGTCGATCAAGATGGAGATTTAGTTAATTTTCGTGGATCAGAACTATCAGACTACACATCAAAGCAGTATCATAATCATGGGTATTGTGTACAATACTAAAGTGGGCAGAGACTATATTAGTAGCTTACCATACCATCAAACAGTCAGTCGTCGGCGAGTGCTCAAAGCGCTAACACGTCAGAACAGTCAGATTCTGAAAATCCTACGTCTAATAGTCGTCGCCGCAAAACCCCATACAATCACCTGTCACATTTGACGAATCTGTTGCGCATTATGGGATTCATGCGCCTCAGCCCTATACCTTGTCAAGCTTCAATAACAGCGATGAGATTCGCATAGCCATACAACATCAAGATCTCTGTCTTTTACTTTCACGCAGTTTGTTGCATATATGTGAACGTCTGATGAAAATAAATGGCACTGCTGTTACAAATACGAATTTAGTTAACAACGCCATCTGTCACCTGTTTGAAGAAATTCGTTATGAGATAAACGCTACAGAAATTGATCGATGCAAGAATGTGGGCTTGACGAGTCTCATGAAAGGTTGGGTATCCATTAGTCCCAGTCAGAGCTTACTCTTTGAAAATGCTGGGTGGCTCGATGATGAGGAGTTATGATGCAGATTTGGATGAACAAACAACCAGGCTACGAGACTTTTAAAATTGACCTCACCAAAGTTGAGTGGTTAATGCCTTATGTAATGCTATCAGACAAGCATGAAATTCGACTGCTTACTTACATTGAGAAGGATATACCTATTGCTATGAACTTTCGTAGCTGGGAATAAGTATAAGTATCGTTATAAGTATCCGTTATTGTTCACCATATTGAATCACGTTTGGACTGTCAAGATAGTTAATCAGCTGAAGAAACCTCGCTTCGTTATTCTGGGATTTCAGACTAATCGCAAAGGGCTAAGAGCAGCAAATGCTAACCACTTTGATCACTGCAATATTAGTAATGTCAAACTCTTTCTCAATTCACAGTACTATCCCTATGGAAACCTCAACCTCGATATCAATAGTAATCAATATGCCATGTTATATGACATGTACACCAACTTTCAAAATGCTTGCTGACATATGCTCCCCTCATCGTCATCGATTGCTCTAAGCAAAATGAGGCATTGAAACTGGTTCCAGTGGACGTTCGGCTCGAATTTGAAGCTAGAGATAATTTTCCAGTAGGAACGTCAGCCTACTGCTTGATCCTACACGATCGTATTGCAGAGTATAATCCGATAAGTGGGAATGTAAAAAAGCTTGTTTGAGTGGTGCGGATTTGAGTATAAAATAGATTGCAGCGCAGAGTAGTCAGTTAGTCACAATGCAGTTCGTGGTGGATATTCAAGGCTTCATGCAGCCTGTGAATGATTTTGTTGTGAAGGAACTCGACATAGTTCTGATCAACTCGAATCTCAATTGGTCTGTTTGTTTAAGCCATCCCCATCATGGTGCAGACTTTCAGTTAAATATAAGAGTGAAAATCTATGGTTGGAGTACAACTATCACGGCTTGTTATGGAGTTTCGGGAGCTGTCCTATGAGGAGCTTGAAAACGCGCTTCGTAGTACCTTGCATGATACAAGTGTAATATATGTTAAAGGTCTGGAGAAGAAGTGTTGGCTCGAAAACTTCAACTTCCAAGTATGTGATATGGGAGATATGCGCTGCCCTTCACTGCAAAGCCATAAAACTGAAACATTGGAAAAGCTATGTCCTCACCACAGATTCGCCTACAAGGTCAACTGCGCAAATAGGAATGTGTTACTGTTGAAAAAATTTTATCATGACAATATACCATCGCTAGACCGATCACTCAAGATAATCTTTCGCACGGAACATCTATCATTCATGAGCTCCATAGGCATTGCTTAACTGCCCAAGAGTTTTCTCATGACCTTTGGGGCAAACAGTATTGCAGAAATCTTAAGATGTCTGCAATGTCGGGTGCATCATTCAACATCCAGTGCCCTGATAGTAGTGACAGCCTCTGTTGAGGAACCTATTTCCAAATTGCCAACAGTACAAGCAGAACACGAGGAGCAGCCACGCCATCTCAGAGAGTTCGTTAATTACAAAAACGATAGGGCAGCAAATCATTTATGCATATAACCACGTGTTATGAATGATGTTGTTCAAGATTTTCAACAAAATTTATTGAATATGTCTATTGATTTATTATTATTGTGACAGACACTTTACAAATTAATTAATTATTTGGTACTTAACAGATTGATCAGAAAGGAGTAGAAGCAACTTTACAAAAATGAAAATATAGACATAGTGCAAGAGTTAGAGAACCACAATATAAGATGAAGCTTTTGATTATCATGCTTTTTGTCGCAAAATGCAGTGGAACAGATTAGTTATTCTGATGGAGTATTAGTATTTGTCCAAGATGGTATTTTCGGAACAAATTGTATTAATTGTTTAGATAGAACAAACTTTCAGATGCTTTGTCTAAGCTGGAAATTTTGAGAAATGTAGATGAGCATCCTTCGCTTGAATTTTTATTTAAACAGGTATTTTAAAACAACACTTTTGTTTTACCCGTAACATTCAAATCGTTATCAGTATTCTCAGACTCTGCTAGTTCTTCGGTTGTTTTTATTAGTGTTAAAGCATTTTTGTAAAGTCCTGAGCATATACTTTAACGGTATATTTAATAATAAAGTTGATAGTGCATTTTTAAACAAAAATAACAAAATTAAACAAAAATTTGAATGTTGCGGTCGTAAATATTGCTCATTAATCTAAGCATCTAAGCATCATTTTGATTAGTTAAAACACATTCCCACTGTAAATTTGCATAGATAGGCCGGTAAGTTAGCAAACTTTTGGTGAATTTACGTCAGTGTTGCCAAATCACTAGTAGTAGTTGGCTTTAGGTTTATGGTTTATGTTTTAATTATTTAAAGCTTTATTCTTAATAATTAACAAGTTAGTACTGAATAAAAACTTGTTATTTTTATTAAAATTGATTTTTTCTTGTGATAAAATTAATTTCTTCTAATAAATCATGAGATAAATCTATAAAATACGATTTAAGATGCTAGCAGAGCTAAAATCGTGTTTTTTCTTTTAGTGATTACTTTTAAAGTGTAGAATGCTGTGAAAAATCAAGAGCAGAGGCCGTGTCATACTCTTTATATTACAGCTTTTTTCCCACACCTGCACCGAAAATACGACATTCTCTCCCAGGCGCCTGGAGAGAAATGAGCATTTTCAGTGCTGTTCTGAGGAAAAATAGTATACGCATCACGGGAAGAAAGTTGGCCAGTCCAGAACTTGTGTAAATTGACACCCGAGCCGAAGGCGAGGTTTTTCCTTTCTAGATGCTTAATATACTATTGCATGCAAGATTAAGCTGATCTGATGATTGATTTTACGTATTCAAAGCTAACCTAAAAATTTGAATAAAATTTTTGATAATAACTTTTTACAATGTTATTTTATTGTAAGATTCGGAGTTGAGTCGTGTGTGTAGTGCTTACTGTAATGAACCGATCTGTACAAGATAAAGGCAGACAGAGTGTGCAAACAGATTTTATAAACAATTGAAAATAAATAGGTTGGATAGCCAAAGGGGGCAGGGTGTAATTCGACATCTCATTGAAAAATCATATTTCTCTATTTTTTCATAAAAATAATCATTTTTTCCAACCATGTTACTAACTCAAAATCACTCTGCATTACAACAATATGCTATTAAATTATTAAGGTGGCTTTCTGGTGATTTTCCAAAGTTTTTGTTTAGTCCACGATAAAAATCTGAAAAAATTACCTAATATTCGTACTATAAAAAGTATTTTTTCCAGAATTTTTCAGATTTTTTACCCTCCTAGATTCCAAAATATGCACACATTAGTTATTTTTTAGACCAGAATAAGGTAAGATTTGTAAAATTCGTTTGCGTCAAGATATTCATCGAACATATTTAGAAAAATTTATCATCATTCTAGACATTAAAAGGAAGAAAAGTTAGCATTTATTATACTTTTAAGTCTATTCATTTACTTTTAGAAATATTCTCTATTGAAATCATAAATAAATGTTATATTTTCATGACTTTTTAAAGGTTAATATCATTACGTACCATTAGTAATTCAATAAGAGTACATTAAAAAATGCTAACTTTTGTTCGAAATACATGAAACAATATTTCAAAAAGGATTCAAAACGATTCACTGAATATGTTGACGCAAATC
The DNA here is from genome assembly GCA_949152435.1 of Gastracanthus pulcherrimus. NCBI lineage: Eukaryota > Metazoa > Arthropoda > Insecta > Hymenoptera > Pteromalidae > Gastracanthus > Gastracanthus pulcherrimus. The sequence goes on from OX424573.1 coordinate 120,001,830, forward strand.
AACATTAGTATATTGGAAAAATTGAAGCTGAGAAAATCGAGCTTTTGTAAAAACAAGACTAAAAGCTACCTTAAATTATTAAAAGAACCCAAATTCTAAACAGGGTCAGGGTATCTACCAGAAGTCTGAAAAGGAATTCTCTGATTTTTCCAGGTTTTCAGGATCATTAAAGTAATTTTTCCAGGTATTTTAAGAAACATCAAATAAGAAAAGTTTTTTTTTATAAAACTATTTATTCAATATATTCAGAGGGCAGACCTTGGTTAAACCCAAAAGAATACATTTCTTTTACAAGTCCAGAAAACTTTTTATATTTAGAAGCAATCATTCTGAAAATTTTCATGTTATCAAAACACAATAATATCTTAAATTGTACCCTTATATAGTATCAAAATCTTGATCTTATACGTCACAATAAATCACTTTTTTCAATACCATATTTATTAAAGGAACTTTGATCCTCACACGATTCGGGGTGACACGATGAACAAAAACTTCTTCTTTGACGGTTATTCGACTCCTTTTGACATGTATTACAAAAAAAGCGGAGCACTTTTTCGTTAAAATTTTTGTTATTATTTTTTTTCAAAAATCTAATAGATTTTTTAAAAATTTTTTTTGTTTTTAAAAAAATTGATTAGATCCTCGAAAAAAATAGTAAAAAAAATTTTAATTAAAAGAACGCTTCGCTCTTTTTGTAATACATCTCAAAAGCTATCGAATAACCGTCGAAAAATAAAATTTCGTTCACCACGTCACCTCGAATTGTGTCAGGATCAAAGTTCCTTTAATAAATATAGTATTAAAAATAGTTATTTATTGTGACGTGTAGGATCAAGATCTTGAGGTTTCGCAACGGTAAAATGTATGATATTATTGTATTTTAACAGCATACAAATTCTCTGAATGATTGCTTTTAAACATAAAAAGTTTTCTGTACACGTAAAAAGAAATATTTTTTTGGTTTAACCCAGGCCTGCTCCCTTAAGTATTTTTACCGATCATATAGCCATGAAGAAATAATTTAAACTTTCAGGTGCAAACAATTTTTCAAAATTTTTTTAAATATAGTCATATATATATATATATATATATATATATATATATATATATATATATATATATATATATATATATATATATATATATATGGGTGATTCCATGTCAAGTGAGCAAGTTAAAAAATTTACAACAACAACAAACAACAAAGAACATACAACAAATTTTTATAATAATAAATATAGCAAATGTATAGTACATGGCAAATGAAAACGTAATACGGCTCTTATAATAATAAGTATTGCATATATAATGCACTAAAAATGTAGTACGGCTCTTCAATGTACATATTATTCCAGTAGTGTAGTTGCTATATACATTCCACCATTAGAAATGTATAGCGATGTACTTATTAACTAGTTCACTCGTTAAAAGACATAAAATCATACAAAAAGTGAAAAATGCTGTTATTTAAAAAATGTATAATAATTATACCAAGCTTTGTATCATATTTGAACGAATCTTGAGTAAAAAAGTTTATCAAAAGATAACTTTTGGGAACATTAAACTTTAGAAATATTGTAGCGTCAACTAGCAGTGTGAAATTACTTATAAGTAATAAGTCAAGTTGTCAAAAACATAGGTGAATTCTTGACTAAATTTGCAAAAAAGGTGTTCTTACAAATTTTTCTCTAAACTTCAATATACATGAATAATAGACACTCATAGATTAAAAAAATGCTGAATATCAAGAAATTTGTCCTTGAACAACTTTTGACCTTAAGGTCTAAAATTGTTTTTGTATGTTTTTATCACCATTCAGAGCAGATTTACCGAGATTTTCTATATTTCAATTTTTCTACTTGCTCACTTGACATGGAATCACTCATATATATATATATATATATATATATATGACCAGTTCCTGCACCAGTTCCTGGACAAATAAAAATCAGGCCCTGTAGTGGGACACGCACGATAAATTACTGTTTTCATAAAAAATACAGCTATAAATCGTTATAGTAAGAATTTTTATCTATTGTCTAGGGTATCAACTGTTCAAATGAACATGAATTATTTCAAATCTACGACAGAAATAATATTTAACTCTTTTATTAAAAATGTGTTTTAAACTACATAAGCATGTAAATCGATTAGTATTGGGAGTAACTAGTTACAAAGTTGGAAGTTAAGTAAAAAAGTTAAAATGTTTTTAAAAACTTTTAACTTAACTTAGTTAGTTTTTGCAACCGCCTAACTTTTAATTTAACTAGTTAATTATTTTAGACTAACTTTCAACTTATCAACTTTTTTTAATCAACTGTAATTAAAACGACGTCCAAAAAGATCGTTAATTTTATATATACAATAGTTAATTTTTATTAACTATTGTATTAAGGGTATTTATTAAGGGGGGTGAAATAATGCACTCGCAAGTGCAACAGAAAACAACGGAAAAATATTCCTACTTTTATAATAATTGATTTTGATTACGGCGATATTATTTATTTTAAATTTGAGTTAAATTAATTGTGTACGACGATTGCAGCAGACGAGTGCGGCAGGATTGCAGCAGACCTGCAGCCGATAAGTGCTACTAAGGGGGGTGAAATAATGCACTCGCAAGTGCAACAGAATTGCACCCGAATTGCGTACGACGATGTCGACAGCCGAGTGCGTCAGGATTGCAGCAGTCGTGCAACTGACAAGTGCGACTAATGGAGATAAAATAATGCACTCGCGAGTACAGCAGAATTTCACCCGAATTTTTTTTCGAATTTTTTGGCTCAAATCTAATTTGGGTCAAAATCCGGCCTTAGAGACCCCACCTATTGAAGTTCTGAAACCTTACCTGAGAGCTCACCTGAGGTTTCACCAGAGGTCTCATAAAAATTTTAGTAAAACTTTATTTAAATTTTTTTTATTTTCTGTGATTTTCAATGCATTATATAAGTAGTCTGAAGGCTGGCATGGAGATACGTCGATATTAATGATTTTCCCCTTCCCCCTTGACCTATATTGGGGGAGGCAGATGTGCATGCGCGTAGCACCTGGCTGCTATGTTGGTTATGCTATATAGGTCAATCGATAATAGGTAAAAGATTTGAAGGGCAACAGGTAATGAATTACATTTATTGATGAATTGCTAATCATTTAATTAGTTAATTAATAAATAATAGTTATATATGAAAAATGAGTGTGTTCTACGTATAATATGGTATTGTGGTCCTGAGAAGGGCCGTTTAAAATTAAATTATAATCTTTCGTAGCCGCTTTTTTGGGCAAGGAATTTGTCATCTTATCGCCTTCGTTTTTATTCTTATCCTGAACAAGAGAAGGATTCTCGCGTTTGCTGCTGCTGCTCTATTCTCGACCCACCTTGTCAGGGTTTATGTAGTCGAATGAAATTAATTTTTCATTAATTTTTAAAGATAACTTTCTCCCGTGTGACGTCATTGTGATTGGACCTTTAAAACCAATTATCAAATTACAGTTATATTTATAGAGAGTAGGTGTGAATAAATTATGAAAAAATATATAACTTATGATTATTGTTTATTATGAATATTTTTTTACAGTCTTCATATACTCTTTCAAGTCATTCGTAATAAAGGGTAAATCAAATGCAAGAATTTCGGATAGTACAATTTTTAGATATACTCTTTTGTACAGATCGTTGTCATCGACGATTCTTTCCATAATAAACCTTATATGTCGGCGTTGTGTATTGAATAGTATCGTTTGAATGATTTAGGCTCATTAAGAATGTTATTTACATTTTCTTTTGGTTCTCTTTCGAGTTTGTCTTTCAAATATTCAAGCACATGGTCAATGGTGAGATTGACCTTACCGAATCGCTCCGTAAAAATGTTAAGCAGAAGATCGACGAGGGCGCTTTGTACGCGGAGTCCTTCGAACATTGACTGCTGCATAACGATACCTGGAGGATTGTTGAAATTTTTTCTTTTTCTGCAGAGAGGTTGCTCGTTTGTCCGATCTTCGTCTCAAGACTCATGGTTATCGTTGGGCTGTGGTCTCCCGTCGATCATGATGGATTTATACCCGTACGAAGATGTGAATGTCAGGTCGTGCTTCGTTAAGAAAATTTTAGTAGGGCGTTCAAATTCTTGGTAGAAAGAATAAGAATTGTCGAAATAAACTGTTATCGCGTCAAATTGGTATTTCAATATATCCCAACTAGGTTCATCAAGCGTAACATTCTTGTACGAAGTACTACCGTTGATTAGCTTGATAACGTGATGGTAGTAGCCAGTGCTGTGCTCTAATCCTACGTCGAGTCGCTTCGTGTTTGATTTGTTGAGAGCATACGTCGTTGCTAGCAAAAGATTCGTCAATTCGTTCGTCACTTCCCGTTTTTCGCGCGCTTGACACGTAGCCATGGTTATTTCTTTAAAAAACAAACTAAGAATTTGTACCACTTGAGCACGATCGGGCAAAACTGCTTGTAAAGTACAGCCACGAGAAGCGATGTGATCGCTTTGCCCTACGTACTATTACTGGACAGCAAGCTTGAACGTCGCCGCATGATCATCACCCCCTCCAAAGTGGATCATAAGAATGGGAGGGGGGGGGGGTGTATGGTAAAAGAAGCCAGGTGCTACACATTTTTTCACGACCGTTATTCTGTCAATAACAACGTGCTTACGTTGTACAATTTTGAAACGACCAGACTATACAAATTTATAATAAAACCGTTAACGGTATTTCAAAGAAGAAAAAAGCATAGTATTCGAAGTACGTTAATTTAAGAAAAATTAATTGAAAAAATAATGAATGGATCAAGAAAAAATAATGAATATATTGGCCATAGCACATGGCATCAATGCTCTGAAGTGTTTTGGAATTCCATCGAAAGTTTTTACAGTTTTTACGAAGGCGTTCAAAATGATGTTTTGAAACTGGTGGAACCCCATAACTGTTAAAGGATGTGCCGTTTCTATTTTTGTTCATATGTATAGCTACCCAATGAGTTCCAGGCTTCGTATGATCGTTGGTATTGCAGACTATGGCTGCTGGTCCCATCATGATACGGGGAATTTGATCAGCCGCTTATACACCGCTTGTCCTCACTTTCAGACCCTCGACGGCTCTCATTATATCCCTTTTATTCATGTTGACTTTTCTTCGTCCGTACTCTCGTATTCCGAGCTGGCGCCGTCTGTCTCGTCTTGCCTCTCAAAGCGAGAACCGAATCTTACGCGACAGGAGCTTCTGCCCCAGACGAGATCTTGAAGTGCGTGGTAAAATAAGTCACTGTTTTTCCGGTATATTTTGTTGCTTTTCCTCGGGGAGTAGTGAATAAAAACACTCTCGTAACAGATGTGACCTCTGCAGAGCGCGATATTCCTTTATATACTCATTACCCTGGCAACCGTGGAAAGTGCACACATGCTTACAAGAAAACTTTCTTTGTAAATCGGTGAAGCCCTCGGTCATATATTCCTCGATATTTACGACGGGGCGTGTTATTATCGACTGAACGTATCGTGCCTTTTCTGTTCCTCTAACGTAGATTTTAGTAGCATTTCTCGCGATATTGTAAAAATGATAGTAACTAATAGTATTTTTTATTTATTCTTCGACCCGCACAGAGGTGACCCTGGCTCTTCTACTAATTTGTTAAAACCAGTCAAATCATATTCACTTTGTACATATAATGTATGTTCACCGCAGAGGTTTAACACTTATTCATTTAATTCATAAATAAATTTAAAAAATAGTTCTTTTGGCGGATGTATTAGGATAGAATAAAGTTGACACTTACCCTCATTTTCGGTTTCAGCTGCCATACACTCGCACTCTCTACCACGGCTTCTGTAGAATTCACGAACCATCGAAGATCACGGTGTTTCACTATTTGCAGAGAGCGAGAGACTTGCTTCCAATACCTGCACGTCATCACCGTCGTCGTCGTCGTCCTCGCTCTCGAATCTCAAAACACGAGCTACCGCATTCACTGCCGCTGTGTGTTATGCAATAAGCGGCCGTGCCTAATCCTCACTACTCTCCGATATATGTATACGATTCGTTGCCCGAACCGTAACTCTCCTCCATCCAGATATCTTGTTCATGTATGCAATGATTTAATATGTTTTCTTGCGGTGACTGTTGTTGCCGAGGACTGCTTTCGCACACTCGGGGTTAGTGTAATTCAATTCACCAGCGCGCCCCGATTCACACGTTTTAGACTAATTTTTAGATACCTATACTTCATCCGAAGATTGTTTATTTGACTGATCCAGATTATTGTAAAAATACGACGATTCGTGGAATGCGCAGGCAGTAGATCAAACTCATGGACATTATATTAGCAGCGTTAAATTACATGAGAGTTTATTTGAAAAGTTCGCGAGCACGCACGCTCAGAAAGTGCCCTCACTCAGATTTCTCGTTAATTAAACACTCTCACTCGAAAGCTAGCTCAACGGGGAGATGCTCAGCTCGCTTAGTGCAACGTTGCCAAATTGTCAGACGCGCATTTGTGTCTAGCACTATGAGTCTAACTATAGAATGTACTGCATCGTGTGCTGAATTGTGAACGTGCGTTTGGTCCGCGTTGCACGGCGTTCCACGTGGCCGACCGAGCGTGATACAGCCCAACGCACCCGCATACTATGTATACTACAGGTGTGTTCGGCTGTATCGCGCTCGGTCGGTCACGTAGAAAGCCGTGAAATGCGGACCAAACGCACAATCACGACACACCAGTCAGCACACGAAGCAGCATGTTCTGTATAGTTATAGACTCTATGCCGACCCAAGCACACGAGGGTGGCGCGCGTGCCGATACTTGTGCACGAGGGTGGCGCGCGTATCGATACTTGTGCACGAGGGTGACACAAGTGTCGACACTTCTGTACGAGGGTGACACTAGTGTCGCACGTGTGCAATACGCGTGTGCAAAGGCTGCGTGGAACATGACATGTAATATACGTGTGCAAATAAAATTACCTCGTAAGAAAGTAATGCGGTTGTGCCCAAAGATTTTCCCCTATTAGTATACTATCGCCAGAGATGAGTAGAGATATTGCTATCGTCAATGCTACGGTGCGTGCCCAAAAGAATCCACTGATCCGAGCGCCGCGCCGCGGGTTAGCGTCGAAGCTGGCGCACAATTCAGTAGAGCTATAGAGGGGGTATATACCAAACGTGCGCCTGCTGTAAGAAGAGGGGGAACGTGCGCCTGGCTGGTGGGCGGAGCGAACGGCAGCATATTTTCTCTGCGCGCCGCGAAAGCAATTCGGGAGTCGCGCAGTTTGTCCTCGTGGCGCTACAATTGAAATTTTATTTTATGCTCATTACACGTTTACCTCAAATACAATAGCAAGTACCTATAACTTAATCTTCGATAATTAAATGTAAGTCCCAGAGTTTCTCTATGAACATATGCGACATACAAGCTATAGAGGTTTAGTGCACCGACAGCCGAGGTGGCTAACGCGCGTGCCTGTCGTCTTTGCTTTTGCTGTCTCGGGTTCGAGTCCCGCTTGCTCCATATTTTTTTTTCGTTTTAATTCTTCATATGCTAATTAAATATTCTTTTTTTTAAACATTCGTTAACGTTTATAGATACACATTTCAGCTTAGAAAAAATATCCTTACGGCAAGAAAAAAATATTAATCTATACATTATTTTAATAATTGTACGAACCAATTTCAGTTTATTCAATGCAGTTTATTCATTACAAAAATTGAAAATTCCCTCTTAAATTTAACCAACACATTCAATTTCTTTCGAATAAATACTGCACTGAATAAGTTGCAATTGAATAATAGTACTCTCATTAAAATAATGAACCGATTCATATTATTTCGTTGGCATTGAAATAAAGTTTGTTGTATATCTATGGATACGCGAGTAAAAAAATTTGAGATCAATAAAAGATCAAATTTTGATATGTACCAAAAATGTCCGATTTTGACATTTTTAAAGACGAAAAAATCTTCTTGAGTCAAAGATTATTTTAAGATCGTTTTACAATCTTTATTAATTTTATTTTTATGACGAATTTAATATATTTGTGAACACTTTTTTATTCATATTTTGGTGCCTATAATATACCTTAAGGGGATGCTCTATACCGACATTACAGTTTTTCGTTTTATTCAATGAATAAATGCGTTTTTTCAAATTTCGGAAACGTACGCACAATCTATTTTAGACTAAGAATGTGCGTACGTTTTTAAAATTTGATTAAAGTAATAATTGACTGCGTAAAACGAAAAATCGATAATGTCGGTATCTGGGTATAAGGTATAGGTCTCCGACTTCCCCTTAAGATATACTGAATTTTCGTAAGATGAATTTAAGATGTACTAGTTATTTTTTTATATTACTTTAAGATGCATTTCAAACTTTTACTGGATCTTTTCGCGACGAATTTGAGACATATTCGCCACTTTTAATTATTTTTTCAGATTTAGATAAAACATCTATTGGACTTACCTGCGACGAATTTAAGATGCATTTTTTCACTTTTTTATTATTTATAACGTTTTTACGACTTCTTGAGAATTATTCGAGAGAATTATATATAATTACAATAATAGTAGTAATGCATAAAACTTTAAACATCTAAATCAATATCAAATCCAATCAAGGCGAGAAATATAAATTATTAATTAACTTTGGTATCCCCTTGAGGCATTTTTACGTACTATAAAATTAGTAAATTACGTACAGCAGTATATAGTAAAATACTTTAAATGTATCACTTTTAATAACGATATTCAAAACTGATACATTTTTTATAAGATCTGTTAAAGATCTTTAATGAAAATTTTGCTTAAAATCATCAAATTGAGATCTTGTATAGATCTTTTTCAAACCATCTTTTTAAGATAAACAAGATCTTAAAAAGATTTATAGAAAGAACTTTCTTTTTACGCGGGATTATAATTATAATTGGGGCGCAATAAATAAAATGAGACGTATGCTGTAAAAAGAAATTCCGAAAAAATCACTTATTTTTTACCAAATTAACCCTACCCCCCCCCCCCCCCCCCCCGTCCTTAAGCAACAAGGGCGCAAAATTAACTTCACGCACGAGACATCGCGAAGAGTAAGTAAAAGCGATTTTACGCACAAGTTGCCGATAAACCGTGTGTTGAAAAAATTACGCACCGCTAGCGGTTATATACACTTATATAAAATCATATATGGTTATATATAAATGTATATGAAATTATATATTACAATATATGGTTTTATATGAGCAATTCTGCGAGAAAAACGAAACAACTGGGTCCAAATTTTTGGCGGCCATATTAATGTCAAAGATTTGAAGTGCATTTTTCCCTTTTTTTAAAAGAAAACACCGTTTTATCGAAATAATCGAAATTCCTGCGAATGCAGTGATTTTATGGGTAAGTGCAATCAACTTTTTGTTCAAGGAATACAGTTTTTCAATAAACTATAAGATTGTAACATACAACCAGTTTTAGTTCGCTTACATTGGTAAAATATAAGGCTTAAACGCGTAAAATACTAATTTTGTATGAAATTGAAAAATCAAATTATACTTAAATCTGTATTCCTTCTTTTCAAACAAATTGTAATTGTTGCACATTTTTTGTAGTTTATTATTCACTCTGTTTATGCATAAAAAAGAGTAACTAGTTATTAAGTTAAGATTTTAAGCAGGGTTGCAAATTGACAATTAAATGTTAATTGTCAATTCAATTTTTTTGATTGACAATTAACTAATAATTGTCAATTCAATTTAATTTTATTGATAATTAAAATTTAGTTGTCAATTAAATTCTTTTTAATTAACAACTAAATTTTAATTGTCAATTCAATTTTTTTTAATTGACAACTAAATATAATTGTTAATTAAAGTTTTTGTTAATTGACAACTAAAATTTAACTTTGAATTGAACATTTTGCAATTATAATTAAAAAAAATATTTCTTGATGAACCTCCCAAATTAAACGATTTTTAAAGTTTTTTCCCAAAGTTGATACACAACTTAAGTTTTAGGGTTCACTGTATATGATCATATATGATCATCCCAAAGTAAACAATTTTGAATGTTTTTTTCCCCAAAGTTAATACACAATAGAGTTTTTGGATTCGCTGTATATAATCATAGAAGAATTATAACTCAACATTTTTATACGTGATATTTGCAGGTAAAGTAGCTCATACAAAAATAACAACTACTAGCAAGGCATACCTCGCTCCTAACGTCGCTCGGTTGAATGTAGTTATAGCAAAGTTTTCATTAAATTCAAAGTTGTTAATAATAACATAAATTAATAATTATAGGTTATTACTATAATTATATTGTTAAGCAGCGCAGTTAGTTCACATGTACAAATGATTCTAAAAATACAAAAGATTTACAAATTGTGTTCACAAATTTAAATATACGCTTAAATTTTTTTTTGTACATTATTTTCTCGTTAATATTTCTTTAAAAAATGAATATTTGTACATCGAAATTATTTACTAATTTTCTAAATAATTTTTTTATTTTTTTACGACTATAGGTATTTTGTGTAAAAATGCTTTATGTTTTGAATTGGTGCTGAAACGATTAAATATAAAAGTTTCAAAAAAGGGACCTGCGGCGGCTCAGTCGGTAGTGTCGGATTCCCACGCCGATGACCCGGGTTCGAATCCTAGTCTCTGCCGATTGATACAAGCACCTCTGTAAAAATTACATGTGCTTTGTTTACAAACACACCGCAGACCCCCGTCGTCGATTAGCACCACATGGAAGCACAAACATGGCGACGTTAAAAAAAAAAAAAGTTGCAAAAAATTTTCTAATAAACTTCTAATTTAAAAATTTATATTTAGATAATAATACTCATCAAGTACGTAAAGTACAAGTGTAAAAGTACCTACCCTAAAATAAATATTTTTCACTATTGTTCATATGCATGGTATACGCGTAAATTTACAAAAACTTCAATTAACTGCTAAATTATAATTAATGATTGAAAATTATTTAATTAAATTTATAACAATTAAATTTAGTTGTCAATTAAAAAAATTTAAATTGACAATTAACATTTAATTGTCAATTAATTTTTTATTAATTCACAATTAAAATTTAATTGTCTATTAAAAGAAATTTAATTGATAATTAATATTTAGTTGTTAATTAAAAAGAATTTAATTGACAGCTAAATTATAATTGTTAATTAAAAAAAATTTAATTGACAACTAAATTTTAATTGTCAATTAAAAAAGTTTTAATTGAAAATTAAATTTTAAATTTTAATTATTAATTGGCTAATTAACAATTCAGCAACGCTGGTTTTAAGTTAGTTGTTCAAAGAATAATTTTAGCACATCAAATAAAATTTTCTAAATTTTGCATTTCTTCGCTATTTACTGTTAATATTCTACGACATATTGTATCTACTTTTTTTAAATTATTCAGTTCACTTTTTAGAAGTTTATTTGTAGTTTTTTTTTCGTTTCAAATTTCATGAAAATTATTTAATTTTTATAATATGACTGCTTATGGTTTACAGGGAAAAAATACCCATAAAAGTAGTGCTCACGATAATACTTAAATTGGCGTAATATAACAAAACAGGAAACTGCAATGTATAATTTTAACAGCTTCATCAAAGACGATTGGTTTGTATAGTACTTTATAATAAGATATGGTATCTAGATCGCGTTTTAGAAACTAAAAATAATGAATTAATCAGGAAATTTATAGCTCAAAAAAAAACAAAAATTTTACGTGGTCAGAGCCTTATGATATTAAAACCGTCTTACTAATGCAAGTTTTATGTACAATTGAAGCTCCACGTAAATGTAGCCAAATTAAACAGAATCAAAAACTTACTTTTACATTCATCGAAACAGTATACAAAGAACTTACTAATACCGCAAAATCATGTAAAATTTCTAAAATTTAATTTCAGTTATGGGTCATTTGCAAAAAAGTGGCAATTTACGTGTCCTTAGCTTAAATCAATACTTAAACTTTATTTTGAGACATGCAAATAATTTTTTTATAGTTTTCTAAGTTAACGAAAATATAGATCAAAAAAAATTTTTTTAACGGCGATAAAAAAAATCTGTGGATGGATTTAGGTGAAAAAACGTGGAAAATTACATAAAAAACGTGTTCCCGAGTAAATGTGAGTACCGTGATATCTATGTTTTTGTACTCGTTTAGGGTCTTGGAGTAACTTATCGGTCCTGGCCTTTAACATAGTTCTTACTGCACGCAATACAAACAATTTAAGCCATATAGCATGCTATTTAAAACTTCTTTCGAGCGGAAAACCATGCTCACTGTACTCACATTTGCATTTTTTTAAAAACCGTAGTTGTTATTATTTAAATAAATTCTATTTATGATTTTATAAAAAAGTTAATACAAAGAATTTTCTAGCGTTTTGAATCAAGTAAAAAGTATGTAACAATAAATAAAAAGCAATATAATCAATGTAGGTATCTATTTTATATCTTTATGGTTAATAAAACTATAGAAAAATGATATGACTACGATATTCCTTAACCGCTTACTTTTAATCTTTGTAAGCAATTAAAATATCATAAAGGGCAGCTTTTAAAAACGTGTACACGAATAAAAATTAGTTGTATAATTACTCAAGAATTCCGTTTTAAAAAATTATAAATGTGCTTGCTCATTTGTTTTGATAAATTTTTCCAATGCCAACGAAATAATATGAATCGGTTCATTATTTTAATGAGAGTACTATTAATCAATTGCAACTTATTCAGTGTAGTATTTATTCGAAAGAAATTGAATGTGTTGGTTAAATTTAAGAGGGAATTTTCAATTTTTGTAATGAATAAACTGCATTGAATAAACTGAAATTGGTTCGTACAATTATTAAAATAATGTATAGATTAATATTTTTTTCTTGCTGTAAGGATATTTTTTCTAAGCTGAAATGTGTATCTATAAACGTTAACGAATGTTTAAAAAAAAGAATATTTAATTAGCATATGAAGAATTAAAACGAAAAAAAAATATGGAGCAAGCGGGACTCGAACCCGAGACAGCAAAAGCAAAGACGACAGGCACGCGCGTTAGCCACCTCGGCTGTCGGTGCACTGAACATCTATAGCTTGTATGTCGCATATGTTCATAGAGAAACTCTGGGACTTACATTTAATTATCGAAGTTTAAGTTATAGGTACTTGCTATTGTATTTGAGGTAAACGTGTAATGTGCATAAAATAAAATTTCAATTGTAGCGCCACGAGAACAAACTACGCGACTCCCGAATTGCTTTCGCGGCGCGCAGAGAAAATATGCTGCCGTTCGCTCCGCCCACCAGATGGCGCACGTTTGGTATATACCCCCTCCATAGCTCTACTGAATTGTGCGCCAGCTTCGACGCTAACCCGCGGCGCGGCGCTCGGATCAGTGGCTTCTTTTGGATACGCACCGTAGCATTGACGATAGCAATATCTCTACTCATCTCTGCTATCGCCCAGTGTGCGCGATATAAACATAACCTACAGACGGTTTTTGTTTTAGTTATTCAATACCTAAACTATTTTTGTGATAAGTCAAATCCGGAAAATTAAAGCAGAATTATCGTTTCAGATATGTATAATATTTATTTCTTTATTTTTGTCATAATAGAAGAATCAATAGGTACATTGTGATTTTTTTTTATTATTCAGATACAGACTCCGGATCAGGTGTCACGAGAAAATAAAAAAAGTGCAGTGATTATGAAAGGAAGAGCATGATGCCCAAATTTCGTATAATAATTTTTTAAAAATTATTACTTGTATAATTACTGCAAGAACAGCCAGCCTACTGTCGTTTTTCTGAAGGAGGCATTTTATTTTCGTCAACTTTAACGTAGGTATGTTTTTATAAGCGAATGGGCCTACTAGCTATGAATTTTAATAATTCTTTTAATTTATTATCCATTTCATTAACAGTTGCATTTACACTCTTTTTTATTATTTACACATTTTTTTATTATCTTCGCTTTATTACCCATTACTGAGTGTGTCAGAGAGCTCCTGTAGATCATTTCGCTTTCTATGGAACTTTTAAGAACTGTTATCTGTTGTAAAAAGAATCAGATCTTGCTTTCAAAGTTGGAAGTGAATTTTCATAAAAAAATAATATACATAATTCAAGATGTAAGTACCTATTAATTCGTATTAAGCATGAATTAGGTATATATTGTGTAATCAAGTGATACTTGCAGTTTTTTATAATGATTTCTAGGCTACAAATTTATTCGTAAGAAAAAATACTCTTGTATCAAGTCAGAAAATCAGGTGTCGGACAAAAAAACAGCTGTTGGTGTTGAATGAAAAGGTGAAGTAGCTACATAAAAGAACAGCTGTTTGCGTACTAAGTATAAGATTATTTGGTTTACTATTATCTCACTCAAGAAATTAGATTTGCTGGAAATTTATTAAAAACATGAAGCAATTTGAACCATGGGAGACCTTGTGCGCTCCATGGAAATAATAAAGAGTTCGAGTGTTATAATCAAAAATAAGAATTTGTCACTTCATAAGGTTTTAATACAGCAGATCTTGAACCGGTATTTCTGATTCTGTCCTATCATAAAAATGTTCTTTTTTAATAAGCATGAAAAGGTTTAAAAATTGATATTGATTCATTGATATAGTTTATTCATCAATGATTTTAGATAACTATTATTTTATTCGCATACCTTTTTATTAGATCATTATTTATTTATATTTCAGATTCCTATTCAGTATTATTTCAATACGTAAATAAAGTTCTGATGTTTATTAGATAAAAAAAAGTAAATAAACTTACTAGAGCTGTCGAAATTGGAAGTAAATTTTCATGAAAATATAATTCATTGTATAAGCATTAATAATAGCATAACTTCATTTTATACTGTGAAGCTTATAAGTGTGTTATAAGTGTAAGCTTCAAGTTCATTAGCAAGAAAAAATACTCTAGTAAAAAATCAGAAAATCAGGTTTCAGACAAGAAAACAACTTTCAGAGCTGAAAAAAAAGAGCTGATATAGTTACATTAAAGAATAGCTGTTTTCGTACTAACCATAAGATTTTGATGCTTCTAACCATTGGATATGATTATTTGGTTTACTGTTACCTCTCTCAAGAAATTAGATTTACTGGAAATTTATTTAAAACATGACGAATTTGAACCATGGCAGACCTTGTGTGCTCCATGGAAATAACAAAGAGTACGAGTGTTATAATCAGAAATACATATTTGACAGTTACTAAGGTTTTCATAAAGCAGCTCTTGGAACGGTGTTTCAGATTTTATCTTTTTATCATAAAAATGTTTTTTTATACTTATCATGAAAATGGTTACAAATAGATACTGATTCAGTGATGTATTTTATTCAACAATGATGTTTGATAACTAAAATTTATTTGTATACCTTGTTATTTGATCAATTTTTACTTTATATTTTGATTCCTATTCAGTATTATTTCAATAAAGCAAAATAGTCCTGTCGAGGTTCAAATTGCTTTATTATTTAAAGGTTTTTTCTATGTGTGATTGTTTAAAAGTATGAAGACTGTATAGCATTTGAGAAATACATACCAATTATAATTCCATGCATTGTAGGCTATACGTAATCTTGCAACTTGTTACTGTACAGACGACAACCTCATAAAACTATGGCTAAACTGATGTTTATTCGATTACAAAAAGTGCAAGACATTGTTAGACGTATAAAAGTTCGAAGTCATTTTTAATAAAAAAAAGTAGTGTATATAATTCAAGATGCAAGTATTTATAATATAGCCTAACTTAATTTTATACTGTGAAGCATAAATTATGTGTACATTGTGTAATCAAGTGACTCTTGCAGTTTTGTTATAATGATTTCTAGGCTTCAAATTTATTCGTAAGAAAATATACTCTTGAATCCAGTCAGAAAATCCGGTGTCGGACGAAAAGCAGTTGCCATGGTTGAAATAGCGTCATGTTTTAAATAAATTTTCAGTAAATCTAATTTCTTGAGAGAGGTAACAGTAAACCAAATAATCGTATCAAATGGTTAGAAGCATCAAAATCTTACGGTTAGTACGAAAACAGCTATTCTTTAATGTAACTATTTCAGCTCTTTTTTTAGCTCTAAAAGTTGTTTTCTTGTCTGAAACCTGATTTTCTGATTTTTTACTAGAGTATTTTGTCTTGCTAATGAACTTGAAGCTTAGAAATCATTATAAAAAACTGCAAGTATCACTTGATCACACATTGTAAACATAATTTATGCTTCACAGTATAAAATGAAGTTATGCTATTATTAATACTTATACAATGAATTATATGCACTCATATATTCATGAAAATTTACTTCCAATTTCGACAGCACTAGTAAGTTCATTTACTTTTTTTTATCTAATAAACATCAGAACTTTATTTACTTATTGAAATAATACTGAATAGGAATCTGAAATATAAATTAAAAAATAATCTAATAAAAAGGTATACGAATAAAATATTAGTTATCAAACATCATTGATGAATAATCTATATCAATGAATCAATATCAATTTTTAAATGTTTTCATGCTGTGTAAAAAAGAACATTTTTATGATAGGACAGAATCAGAAATACCGGTCCAAGATCTGGTGTATTAAAACCTTATGAAGTGACAAATTGTTATTTCTGATTATAACACTCGAACTCTTTATTATTTCCATGGAGCGCACAAGGTCTCCCATGGTTCAAATTGCTTCATGTTTTTAATAAATTTCCAGTAAATCTAATTTCTTGAGTTACGTAATAGTAAACCAAATAATCATATACAATGGCTAGAAGCATCTAAATCTTATGGTTAGTACGCAAACAGCTGTTGTTTTATGTTGATATTTTAGCTCTTATTTCAACACCAACAGCTGCGTTTTGGCTGTCACCTGATTTTCTGACCAGATACAAGAGTATTTTTATAGTCCTGCTAATAAATTTGAAGCCTAGAAATCATTATAAATAAACTACAGATATCTCTTGATTACACAATATATACCTAATTCATGCTTAATACGAATTAATAGGTACTTACATCTTGAATTATGTATATTATTTTTTTATGAAAATTCACTTCCAACTTTGAAAGCAAGATCTGATTCTTTTTACAACAGATGTCCTGCAGGTATTAGACAAGCGCAAAAGTAGATTACACTATGTGATTGAAGGCGGACTACAGTTCTTAAAAGTTCCATAGAAAGCGAAATCATCTACAGGAGCTCTCTGACCCACTCAGTAATGGGTAATAAAGCGAAGATAATAAAAAAATGTGTAAATAATAAAAAAAGAGTGTAAATGCAACTATCAATGAAATGGGTAATAAATTAAAAGAATTATTAAAATTCATAGCTAGTAGGCCCATTTGCTTATAAAAACATACCTACGTTAAAGTTGACGAAAATAAAATGCCTCCTTCAGAAAAACGACAGTAGGGTGGCTGTCCAGCCGGCCGCCGGTCTGCTACCGGGGCAAATCTCCCGTCAATGTTCTTGCAGTAATTATACAAGTAATAATTTTTAAAAAATTATTATTCGAAATTTGGGCATCATGCTCTTCTTTTCATAATCACTGCACTTTTTTTATTTTCCCGTGATACCTGATCCGGAGTCTGTACCTGAATAATAAAAAAAAATCATAATGTACCTATTGATTCTTCTATTATGACAAAATTAAAGGAATAAATATGATACATATCTGAAACGATAATTCTGCTTTAATTTTCCGGATTTGACTTATCACAAAAATAGTTTAGGTATTGAATAACTAAAACAAAAACCATCTGTAGGTTATGTTGATATCGCGCACACTGGGCGATAGTATACTAATAGGGGAAAATCTTTGGGCACAACCGCATTACTTTCTTACGAGGTAATTTTCTTTGCACACGTATATTACATCTCATGTTCCACGCAGCCTTTGCACACGCGTATTGCACACGTGCGACACTAGTGCCACCCTCGTACAGAAGCGTCGACACTCGTGTCACCCTCGTGCACAAGTATCGATACGCGCGCCACCCTCGTGCACAAGTATCGGCACGCGCGCCACCCTCGTGTGCTTGGGTCGGCATAGAGTCTATAACTATACAGAACATGCTGCTGTGTGTGCTGACTGGTGTGTCGTGATTGTGCTGTTACGTCTAGATCATAGCCTAACATACACCTTCTCGTCGTCAAGCTATATGTATCTTACCATATTGAATCCTACTTATCGACCTACGCTATATAACGTGTATCCTACCTTGTCTACCTCATACTCTACGATGGCATACTCAT
The DNA here is from genome assembly GCA_949152435.1 of Gastracanthus pulcherrimus. Taxonomy (NCBI): domain Eukaryota; kingdom Metazoa; phylum Arthropoda; class Insecta; order Hymenoptera; family Pteromalidae; genus Gastracanthus; species Gastracanthus pulcherrimus. The sequence goes on from OX424573.1 coordinate 120,020,096, forward strand.
CCACCCTAGTATTTCCCGAATTACCTTCCGCGACTCTATACCTTTGTCCCCCCATCCTCGAGTACGCATAATCAATTCCTAGTTTAGGCTAAGCATGCGACCCCACGTGGTTATAAAAGGCATAGCTCCCCATGGTTCCTGGCCATTTGCCCTCACACTTTTGCCTTCAGCATGAAGCCTTCTGCATTCGAACTTGGAGCCGTAAGCACGTACGCACCAGTTTGTTATTTGAGTTCTCACTTGTAAAAGGGACGCGCCCTTATATTTAACTTTGTACTTCTAACATGATAAATCTGCTCTTAAACTTATTTGCTCGCGCTTATTTATTCGCTGGACCTGCGGTCCTATTCATACTCGTATCTCCCGCCACCATCTCGAGTACGACACCGCCCGCAGCCCAACGCAGCTCAACCGGCCCGACTACGAGGAACCAAGGCCTACACACGCACACGAGGTAAGCCCCAAACTACCTTGCTAAGCCTTTGTAATCCTATTGTAAACTCGCACTTCCTATTTTCACTACTATCACATTGAATACCATCTTCGCTATCCTGCTTTTGCTAAAGCCTCGACTCCCAGGTAAATTACGAAAGTATTGACCAAAACCAGAGGCGAACGCGATTTAATTTCATATTAACTTCGCGCCATTTATTGCTTACGCACGACGTAACAATTGTGGGCCCACTCTCCGGGATATTCTAATAGCAATTAGCGCGGATAGCAATTTTTTTTTCGAAATTCAAACATGGCCAACGTAGAATTGGAAAAGAAATTAAGAAATGAAGAGGCCACCGACATTATAAAAAAATATGTAACGGCAACTGACCCAAATTTTGCAGCGGGCAATCGCGAAACAAATTTAGGAGAATTATTAGCATTTTTACAACAACGATATCAAATCGCGAGCGAACAGATTCCGGAACGCGCGGACGACGTAAGTAAAATTTGCGAATTTATACAAGATAGCATTGACATATCAAACGTGCACGACGCTTGTCAGGATGAATTAATGATAGACATACTTCTAGACTTAATTCACAACAATATTAGTTGCAAAGAAATTATAGAAACTATTAGAGATAGTAAATTAATAAAGAAATTTGACCACGAAATACACACACTTTTAAAGAAAAACGCCGAAGTGACGGAAGTAACTGCCTATCAATCTATTATTAACTCAACAAATACGACAAACACACCCAAAACAGATCCTAAATTTCCACTACAAAATAATGACAACACCCAAAAAATTGACATTACAAAAACATCTCCACTTTTTGCTACTCCAAATATACACAGCACACCGTATCATACAAACCCAGCAAATAATTATCGTAGACAACCTTACAACACCTTACAATCTTTTCAAAACAACACTCTAACTCCGGTTCGAAATTTATCAATTAAAGATGCAGTCGAAATGATTCCAAAATTTAACGGCTATAATATCCCACTTAGAATTTTTTTGGACGGATGTAAAGAAGCGCGAAGTATGATACCACCGTGTAACGAGCCTGATTTAGCAAGATTGATACAAATGCGCTTATCCGGACAAGCATTAAAAAGTGCACAACAAAGAATTTTTCTTAATATGGAGGAGATTATAATGTATTTTGATCGCACATACGGATCCGCAAAATGTTTTCACGAATTACTGGGCGAATTAGCAGTAATGAAACAAAGATACGACGAAAACGTCATTTCGTTTTCGAATAGATTAAAATCTGCCGCACAAGAAGCATACGAGGCCGCGTTGCGTGAAAAGAGGCATAGACCAGATCTTAAATCCGAATTAGAAAATGATAGTGTAGCATATTTCATTCGCGGTTTGCAATGGGTCATAAAAGGGCGAATGAGCAAACACGAATCTCTAGACGCCGCGATCGACCGAGCAATCGACAGAGAGCGCGATTATGCATGCCAAAACACGGATGAACAAATTAAAATACCACAGCCTCCTACACAACCAAAAATTAACGAAAAAGAATCGGCACATAGTTATTTAGTCGATAGCAAAAGGGTAGAAGCGTGTCAAATATGTCACAAATCGGGCCACACAGCGCCTAATTGCCGGTACCGTACCAATGGCGCCGACGTCCCGAAGACGCCGGCCACGCGCTAAAAAAGCACCTGGGCCACGCCCGAACGTGAAAAATCAATACCTTCTAACTCGCAGGGGCGGCCGCAACGTGTCACGCAATCATGGAAAATATCCGAAAATAAAAATCAATACTCCAACTATGTCGCCGCGACCAATTTACATCAGACAAACCAAGCCCAAAATGATATCACTAAAGCATGTAATTATTGCAAAAAGGCCGGTCATTGGAAGAGCGAATGTAGAAAACTTGCATATAATAAGACAATGCGAGAAATGCATCAGAGAAACGAAAACGGATTCCCGGATAACGACGCAACCAGGGAAATCCCATAACCCCAGCGTCAAAATTATACAAGAAACAATCAACAATACAATTAATAAAAAATATTGTTCTACTAAGCATTAATAACACAGCCCCACAAAAAAAAAATTGTAAGTCCCAAAAACTTGACCACGGTACTTATATGTTTTTGGGATCGCTGAATCCGAATCCAGGGTTCGTTTAACCCCATAAGATCTTTCTCAAGGTCAGTTGAAGGTCAAATTATCGAAATACATGAAAAATACACTAAAACCATGGTATCTTGGGGTTTTTGGGGTCGTTGAATCCGAATTCGGGGTCAGTTTAACCCCATCAGAACTTTCTCAAGGTCAGTTGAAGGTCAAATTATCGAAATACATGAAAAATACACTAAAACCATGGTATCTTGGGGTTTTTGGGGTCGCTGAATCCGAATCCAGGGTCAGTATAGTCCCATATGGTTATATTTATGGTGAGTTCAAGGTTAGTTCAAGGTCATGGACGTAAAGAGAGTGAAAAAATTAGTTATAAACTGAAACAATGCAAAAGGTAATGTAAACCATAAAGCAAAGAACAATGTATATGCAAGTACAATCGTATCCTTTAAAACTATATCATAGTTTGCTGCTCCTTCATTTACTTTAAATTTGTTAGAAGTATATGCAATTCAATAAAATACCCGTAAAAATATTAAGCCCATTACTCTTTTTTATGGTAACGAACTATTTTATTGTCAAATGATCTACGAAGTGGATTACGCTTCCGCTTCTCCGATGTTGATGGTAGATCTCTTTTTAACGACCAACAGTAATCTGTAACATATTTACGTCCCATCTTCCTTGGTACCTGCGCTTCATTTCCTTGATATCTTGGTGAAATCTCTCTCCCTGCTCTTCGCTGTAATCACCTAGGTTTTCTGGAAATTCATCAACATGCGAATATAAAAAGTGTAATTTTAGATTCATTAGGCAGCCTTGATTTTTGTAACTATTTACTAAATTTAAAACTATTTGTTGGTAATTTGGGCTCTTATGATTTCCAAGAAAGTTTTTAATTACGTCCTTGAAACATAACCATGCTTCTCTCTCTGTATGATTCATTTTCGTAACAAAAATTTCATCATTTATCATCTTACGAATCTGAGGGCCATCGAAAATTCCTTCATTTACTTTAGCATCACTTAATTTGGGAAACTGATTTCGCAGATACTTAAAGCAGCTACCATCTTTGTCTAAAGATTTTACCCATTGTTTCATAAGTCCCAATTTAATGTGCAGAGGTGGTATAAGAATTTTTGATGGATCAACAAGTGGCTTATCTTTTATATTCTTAGAACCCGGTTCGAACTTTTGTCTAGGGGGCCAGACACTCTTTATGTAATGATTCTTTCTATCCCTACTATCCCATTCACATAAATAGCAAGGATATTTTGTGAATCCCGATTGTTGCCCCGGAAGTATTGTTATGATTTTAAGATCCCTACATATTTGCCATTTATGATCATTGTATTTTATTCGGTCTAATATTACTTTCATGTTACAGTACTCTTCATTCAGTATTACCGAATATCCTATGGGAATGGCTGCATAAACATTTGTATTGTGTAACAGAACGGCTTTTAAACTTCTCGTTGACGAATCGATGAACAATCTCCACTCGTTAGGGTTGTAACATCCATGTTTAAAGCAATTCATCAACCCAACTATATCTTTGCAGTAAACTAAGGAAAATTCTTCATCTTTAGCGAAATAATCACGATATTTCTTATCTCTGTCTCGGTAGTAAGAAACTTTAATTTTTCCAGCTTCATTAGTATTTTCTTTTAGCCATGAAGCCAAGTACTCCGCCCCATCCTTTGGTAGGCCAAAATCGCGTATGAGATCATTCACTTTTTCCTGTGTAAGTGGACCTTTCTCCTTCTTAGTATTGTAGGGGATGTATTCTTCGTCACTTGTATCACTTGTACTAGCAACGTCATTGTCTTCATCAGGCGCTATTTCTTCTTCCGCAATAATATCTCCTTCCTCCATTTCTTCTTCTAAGATTTCATCTTCATCATGTCTTTCTAAATTTTCCTCAAGATCCATACTTCCACTTGCGTACATACCCAGTGGATCTTCTCTTTTATCAATTGACGATTCATATATAGGTTTCGTGACAATTTCAACGTTAGCGTAATTAATTTGCGACTTATTTTTACTATTTACTCCATGCAAATTCGTATTACAAAAATAACAGTTTTCTTTTCTTAAAGGTTCCTTCCATATCGTAGGCACTTTCATTTTTACTTCAGTTTTACCATTTTTGTCTTTCTGTAGCATTTTCCTACATATTGCGCATATGATTTTAGGAACCCAATCAAATTCATCAATTTTCATGTCTAAATCAAACATGTTCTTGTACTGCTCTTGGTGATTACAGCGAAGAGCAGGGAGAGAGATTTCACCAAGATATCAAGGAAATGGAGCGCAGGTACCAAGGAAGATGGGACGTAAATATGTTAGCAGATTACTGTTGGTCGTTAAAAAGAGATCTACCATCAACATCGGAGAAGCGGAAGCGTAATCCATTTCGTAGATCATTTGACAATAAAATAGTTCGTTACCATAAAAAAGAGTAATGGGCTTAATATTTTTACGGGTATTTTATTGAATTGCATATACTTCTAACAAATTTAAAGTAAATGAAAGAGCACCAAACTATGATATAGTTTTAAAGGATACGATTGTACTTGCATATACATTGTTCTTTGCTTTATGGTTTACATTACCTTTTGCATTGTTTCAGTTTATAACTAATTTTTTCACTCTCTTTACGTCCATGACCTTGAACTAACCTTGAACTGACCATAAATATAACCTTATGGGACTATACTGACCCTGGATTCGGATTCAGCGACCCCAAAAACCCCTAAATGTCATGGTTTGACTCTACTTTTTATGAATCTTTATGATTTGACCTTCAACTGACCTTGACCATGACCTGATAGGGTTGTAATATGCCCGGATTCAGATACAGCGCCCCAAAAAAACCCAAGATACCATGGTTTTAGTGTACTTTTCATGTATTTCGATAATTTGACCTTCAACTGACCTTGAGAAAGATCTGATGGGGTTAAACTAACCCTGGATTTGGATTCAGCGATCCCAAAAACATATAAGTACCGTGGTCAAGTTTTTGGGACTTACAATTTTTTTTTTGTGGGGCTGTGTAATTGTTCACCAACTATTATACTAAAAACAAATTGCTGCCCGCAACCGTTGTCATTAATGCTAGACACCGGCGCTGGGCCAGCACTTATGAAAATTTCAAAAAAACCGCGTAATGTTCGAGTCGATGCTAACGAAATTTTAGAACTAACCGGTATAATAAAAAACAGCATAAATACTTATGGCAAAATTCCAATACAATTTCATGATTTAACATTTTATTTTCACTTAGTACCAGATGATTTTCCTATTGAGGAAGACGGTCTGCTCGGCAGTGAAATATTTATTAATTATGATGCAGACAACAATTATAGAGAACAATATTTTATAATTGGTAATTATAAATTGCCTCTAAAATTACCGTCAATTAAAAATAAAAAAGTACATAAGTTTTTAATCGCTACTTTTACTGAAAACGCAGAACAGCGCGTGCAATCAAAACCCGAACATTTGCCAAATTCAAGCTTAGAACATCGAAATTCACAAAATCAAATATCATTTACGCAAAACACTTCCAATACGAAATCCGAAATCCGATATCCGAAAAACGAAAATTTGACTTCTAAAACCGAGATTCGAAGTCCCGAAAATCGAGATCCAAAATTCGAAAATAGTAAACTAAGCGCACAAAAACGAAATCATTACAATTCGAAATTAGAAAACCAATCGAACTCCGAAATTCGAAAATCGAAATCGTGGCAGAAGCTGGAACTGATCATTCCTAGCAAACTACCGCAAAAATCTACCAAAATTCGCACTTCGAAAGTAGAAAATAAAAGAGCAAAAAATAATATTTTTAGCTCTTGTTTCAGAAAAACAAAAACAGCGCTGTTAGAAACCAATGAAAAATCGCTTCAAAAAACTGATACATCATTGTTAGAAGCAAACAAAAAATCGAATTCAGAAATTAATGACAACGTATTTTTGGAAGAAAATAAACTTTCGTATGATGAAATTAAAAATTGCGATAAAAGTGAGCTTGAAAACGAACTTTTAGAAAAATTGAATTACTTATTGAAAGTTATTGAAGAAAGTCAACAAATAAACAAATTCTTACCAGTTCTTAACAATTCGAGAATATTCAAATCATTTGTAAGCATATACTAGTGATACTAAATATGCTAAAATATGAGAAAGTTAATGAAATCCACAAATTAATTATGCAGCTGAAAAAACTAGTTATGCATACAGTACACACAAGGCCTAAAAATAACAGCTGCGATTACTCATTTTTGCTTTTAGACAATACAATTAACGCAGCCAAAAGTCACATCAAAGGAAAGAAAATCATCAAAAATGCAAATGAAATTAAGAAAAATAAGATAATGACCATTTCCGATAGGAAAAGTAAGATAATGACCATTTCCGATAAGAATGCGAAGGGTAACGACAGCAGAGCACACAAGGTAAAAGCACTCTTGCGCCTCGACCATCTGACCGGCAAACAGTCGGTGGAGCAGTTAATAGACCAATATGCAGATAGATTTTATCTAACTGGAGATAAGTTGCCGGCAACAACTGTGCTTGAGCACAAAATCCCCCTTAATAGTAATGTACCCATTCGTATCAAACAATTCAGCCACCCTCCTGTATTAAATGACGAAATAAATAAGCAAGTTCAAGAATTATTAGACAACGATATAATCGAGCTCTCGATCAGCTCTTACTCAGCACCAGTATTTTGCGTTGATAAAAAGCCCGATTCAAAAGGCAATAAACGTTATAGAATGGTGGTAGATTTCAGAAAGCTCAATGCAATTATACCTGATTACAATCATCCGGTACCCAATATAACCGATATTTTAGACAAATTGGGGCGCGCAAAATATTTTTCGGATTTTGATTTAGCTTCCGGTTACCATCAAATTTGTATAAAAAAAAGAAGATAGACACAAAACAGCCTTTCATTGTAATTCAGGCGCTTTTCATTTCCGCAGGAGCCCGTTTGGACTAAAAACAAGTGCATCAGTTTTCCTCACTCTTATCACGGCGTTAATCTCAGGCATGAAAGGTGTAGTAGCATTTTTTGATGATATTTGTATTTTTTCTGAAACCATCGAAGAACATTGGGAAATAGTAGCTGAGCTATTAAAAAGATTAATAAAAGCTAACCTGACATTGCAACCTGACAAATGTGAATTTTTAAAGGAAGAAATTAATTATCTTGGGCAAATCATAAGCAGTAATGGCTTAAAGCCCGATCCAAAAAAAATAGAAGCAGTAAAAAAATTTCTAGTGCCCAAAACAGCAAAAAATATTAAACAATTCCTGGGACTCGCCAATTACTATAGACGTTTTATACCTGGTTTGGCAAAAATAGCCCGGTCACTACAGCTGCCGATAACACTGCGGAATTTGATATAGATGTTAATGTAACTACTCTCCTAAATGAAAATTCAAGCGAGTCTAATGAACTACTCAATTCGGATCTCACACATAGTGACTCACACACAAATGAACTCCCTAGTAGAAATATCATTCATTGCAAAGAAAAATTATTTATGCGAAAAGACAACTACTTATATTTCGTCAATTCCATAGGCCAACCACTTGATGAAGGAGCAAAGCAATATGAATGTATTATATGAAACCAATAAGCTACCACGTCTTGATAATTTAATTGTTGGTGAACCTAAATTAATCAAAGCCAATACTAGATTCCATATAGTATTGCCACTTAGAAGCGAGCAACGAGAAAGTTTAGTAAATATCATGAATATTTTGCAAATTTTACTTAATAAATTGAGTTTTATCTTAATTGAAAAGGATATTAATAGTTTTAGCGTAGCAAAAAGTAAAAATATTGAAAACGTTGAATTCAATTTAATATTAAACAGTATTAAAAGAGAATCATATTCAACAAACATCAAAATCATTATATTTCTTGGCCATATACAACACCCTCCCTTGTCTGCGCCTGCAAAAATTATCGAAGAATTGCATTGTTCTACGATTGATGGACATAAAGGCGTCAATAAAACCTACAATAGGATTAGACATAAATGTAATTGGGAAAATCTTAAGCAGGAAGTACAACAATTCATTAAAAAATGCAAGCAATGTCAATTAAAAAAATTAGTTAGAGTCAAAACCAAGCAAAAGTTAATTATTACTGTTTATCCAGCAATACCGTTTGCTAAAGTAGCTCTTGATATAGTCGGACCATTGCCTAAAACTAAAATGGGTAATGAATACATACTTAGGATAGTAGAGACCTCCAGATTACTGCGTTAGCTGAAACGGAGCAGAGATCGTTAGATCACTGAATGTCTAGGCCTGTTAATGCACGCATCCCGCCCGTGTGGAATTACAATAAAGTAATATTTTATTACTTTATCCTGCGACGTTCGGCGAGTCAACGTATGGTATACATACCTCCGCCTATGAACCGACAAGGTTACCGGGCACACGGGCATTACAGTCTACCACTATCTAATGTATAAGATATTACCCGCACATTCTTTTCGGATTATTAATTAATGCTTCGGTATAATATCAATTCGCGTATAAATATTTTTTTAGTATATTTTGATACGGTAAATAAAATTTATTCATGAAGGTTTATGAGTTAGTTGTAGGCGCGTCATACTAGGTGTAAATTCCTGATAAATAATATCAAGTTGGTTATTCTCGCGTGGATTAGTATAAAAATCAGTGATAACCATATCGATTTAAATTCACATTTATTCGAATTATAACATTGTATTAGCAGATTTATGTAGATTATCTATCGAAGTTTACCTTAAATAAATCTCTCTGATTATTAATCAACAATTATTTAATTGTGGACCGTGACTCGTTTCCTTAACAACCTCTGGTCCTTTATTTTATTTTTCTCGATAATTAATTATTTGGTTTGCCTTGTGGTCGAATCACGCCTTATATGGTTGCAGTATTAAGTAACTAATATAAAAAAATAAATATCGTTATTCTTTTTTTGGAACAACACTCACATGCTTCTGTAGCGATTTATTACATTTTACGCCGTTTGAAAATATGGGGCGAAAATGCAGAAAAATTCCCATGTATCTCTTATGGCACACGAAAATGGCATTCCTCGGCCCCCTATAAAAAAGTATTTCTAGGCCGAGAAAAGCCATTTTTGCGTGCCATAAGAGATACATGGGGAATTTACGGCATTTTCGACCTATATTTTCAAACGTCGTAAAATGTTATAAATTACTACCAATCTTGAAAATAATAGTAGTGATCGGTAATTTAAACATAAAAGACAGTACAAATCAATGGGAAGGTAGTAATTGAATGACCTTAAAAAGTACTTAATATTGGTAAAATACATCTACATTATTATGTTGTATTATAATCCCTCTTTGTTAATTTAGTAAACATAATGCCAAAAATTTAAATAACACCTAAGTGAGCCAATGTTGCATCCACAACGCACATTTGTGCTATAAATATTAATTAAAATCGATGAAATAAATGACCAAAATATAGTATTTGATAAACTTTTGAGAAATAGTTTTGCATTATACCAAAATAAACTAATATGTATTTATATAATGGCAATTTTACATCGATTTGTCGGAACCACGACGCGCTGTCCGCAACGCGCCGTCCACAACATGCGTTTATTTAAATATCATAACCTCTTATATACAAATACGAGAAGATGTTTCTTTGCATTTTACAATCATGAGACCTGCTTGAGTGAAGTAAAAGTGAGAAAGAAGAAAGAGTACGTAAAGCACAAACGAACTGAAGAGTTAAATAAACGGAAAAAACGGAGTGGACAGAGAAAGAAATATAATGTGTAATGTGGTATTTGGTTACTCTATTTTATTTATAACTTTTGCTCAGCACTTTACCGAATTTATCAATACTAATGGGCGCCAGGTAAAGCGTGGCTAGCCCTGCACAAGTCCCTTTTCCCAGAGGAAGTTCCATGATGTGGAAAATCAGGAATATATACTCATATAATAATTACACAAATCTCACTCTTCAAGTACCTAGGCTTTATTATAAATCACCATATGTGACGGTCGCCAAATTTACAGGTTTCACACAATTTACCGGTCGCTACACAATATGGCTACGTTGGTCCACGCACGCGTCTCCCGCGACGACCAAATCACCGCGTTTCACGAGTTTTCCGAATATCGCGTAATGTCCCCCTTTTTCCACACTACAATTCGTAATCTTGAAACGGGCCCGGCGCGCACTGATTCTAAACGACGGTGTCACACCACCAACGAGTTTACTCCATTGCCCCCGAGCCCATGGCGGCAATATGCTATATATATTAAATTATAACTGTATCTATAAGTGCCGAGGGAAGCTCGACAATTACAGCTCACTCACCGTCGCTAATTGTGGTTGCCTAGCGGTGCTCCTTGTACTCCTGGTATGTCCGCCGATTTGTCAATAACTCTCGATAGATGCTCGCAACGCATGTCTGTCTTCTCTAACGAGCGGGCAGGCAATGCCCTAAATCGGAGAGGGCGGACATCTTTTCCAAATTTTCAGCTCTTCTTCTTGACTACCTTCATCCCATACACTTGTTGCTTCCGCCCCTTTCTTCTCGGTGATTAGCCTTGATTTTTCCTAAATGCGAAAATCAAGGCTAAGTCGGCGGCAATTTGAGTCGCTAATCTTCATTGGTCCGCTCCGCGATTGCCGCCCTGCTCACGAAGCGCGGGCAATATGAATCGCTAAATATACACGCGCGGGCAACCCGGCGGACCATTACAGTTGGCAGCGGCGACTTGCGCGCGTCGGCCTACGCTACGATAGTCCAGCAGCTTCCCCATGCTGTCGACAGCCGCGTCGGTATCTCTCCCTCTCTCTCTCTCTCTCTCTCTCTCTCTCTCTCTCTCTCTCTCTCTCTCTCTCTCTCTCTCTCGTGGCTACAGCCGCGATGGTGTACCTCGAGGAAGCCGCCGCTGCCGCTGTGAATCCTCTCTCCTCCCGCGTCTGCGTGCATCGGGAGAGAGGGCGGTTGTGCGCGCGCGTGTGAGGCTCATCATCCTCGAGAGGCGAAGGAGAAACAGCAAGCGAGAGAGAGACGGTCGCGCGTACATGTAAGATGGTGCTGTGCGTGTGTGTGTATAGGCTCGTCGTCGTTGCTCGCTCCGATCGGTCGTCTCTGCGGCACGATCAGCTGGTGCCGCTGGTATTGGTGTGTGCGTGTGTGTGCTGGTCTGCGGCTTTCCACGGTCGCAACTCTCCTTATCCTCATTTCCTCAACAAATAAATTAACAATTCCCCCCCATTAATAACAATAACTATTTAATACAAATTTCTCGGCTCTGGTGACGGGTGATTTGGTCGCGATTGACTGCTCGTGTTTTAATAACATTGCCACGCGAAATACGCGTCACAAACTCTCCCCCCCTAAACGGGACACACCGCCAGGAGTGGACTGTTTATTCCAATAATCAAATGAGACTCTAATTGGGCCATTGTATCCCATCAACGCGATTCCCGAACAACCCTCAGCACCAGAGCTTTGCAAGAAACAATATATCTATATATACGTATAATTAATCAGGCTGAAAACAAACAAAAAAAAATATTAATACCTCTTGCTGCTGTCGCTGCTGCTATCGCTGCCTCTGCTGCTGCTGCTGTCACTGCTATTACTGCTGCTACTGTTACTGTTGCTGCTGTCGCTACTGCTGTCGCTGCTGCTGCTGCTGCTGCTGCTGCTGATGATGATGCTGCTGATGCTGCTGCTGCTGTTGCTGCTGCTGCTACTGCTGCTGCTGTTGCTGCTGCCGCTGCTACTGCTGCTGGCGCTGCAGTCGCTGCAGTCGTTGCTGTCATTACTTTTCCTTCACTCTTCTCTCTCATCTCTTCACTCGTCGCTCGTGTCTCTTCGCTCTTCTCTCGTCTCTTCACTCGTCATTTGGGTCTCGTCGCTGTTCTCTCTCGTCTCTTCGCTCGTCGCTCGCATCTCTTCGGTCTTCTCTCTCGTTTCTTCACTCGTCGCTCAGGTCCCTTCACTCGTCACTCGTGTCTCTTCGCGCTTCTCTCTCGCCTCTGTATGGGCATCTCCTGCTGGGATTAGCACGGCACTGTCCCCCCCCTAGACCCAGAACCAAGAGAACGTCTGCAGTGTAACTTGGCAAAACTCTCTTCACCATGCTTGTCCTTGTGAGGTCGCCTTTCTGCACAACATCTTCGTTGGTCGCTAGTAGGGCGCGCAGCCGTCCTGCCTCAATCGTCACAGTTCGGTTCAGATCCATGTATCCGCGTTCACGCTGCTTTTCGGGTGTGTCTGAACTGTCGCTACTGTCTGATTCGAAGGAACTACTAATACTTGGACTTTCTATGCTAGAAGAGCTACGTTTCCGGCGTCCATTGCGTGTCCGATCCCTTTTCACATCATTTTCCCTGGCGTCCTTGTCGGTCCGGTCCCAAGAGGAGTAACTTTGCTTCCGGTGCTGTATATGCCTCCGCGGTGTATACCCCGAGTCACTGTCAGAGTTCGATGAGCTGCAGTATCGAGAGATTTGGTCATGAACGACTATATATAAGACTACCGTCGATCCCGGGCCTGGGAGAAAATGTCGGAAAATTTTCAAAGAAAATTACAATAATCTTAAAAAAAAAAATTATTGGAAAATTGTCAAAAAAAACTCTCAAGAAATTTTCAAAAACGAAATATTTTCAAAAAAAAATTCTTGGAAAATTTCCAAAAATATCCAAAAAACATTTTCCGGAAAACATTTTAAATTGAAAAATTTTCAATACTAATGGGTGCCAGGTAAAGCGCGGCTAGCCCTGCACAAGTCCCTTTTCCCAGAGGAAGTTCCATGATGTGGAAAATCAGGAATATATACTCATATAATAATTACACAAATCTCACTCTTCAAGTACCTAGGCTTTATTATAAATCACCATATGTGACGGTCGCCAAATTTACAGGTTTCACACAATTTACCGGTCGCTACACAATATGGCTACGCTAGCCCACGCACGCGTCTCCCGCGACGACCAAATCACCACGTTTCCCGAGTTTTCCGAATATCGCGTAATGTCCCCCTTTTTCCACACTACAATTCGTAATCTTGAAACGGGCCAGGCGCGCACTGATTCTAAACGACGGTGTCACACCACCAACGAGTTTACTCCATTGCCCCCGACCACATGGCGGCAATATGCTATATATATTAAATTATAATTCTATCTATAAGTGCCGAGGGAAGCTCGACAATTACAGCCCATTCACCGTTGCTAATTGTGGTCGCCTAGCGGTGCTCCTTATACTCCTGGTCGCTATTACTTCCTCCGATTCTATCCTCGCTCCTATATGTCCGCCGATTTTTCAATAACTCTCGATAGGTGCTCGCAACGTATATCTGTCTGCTCTAACGGGTGGGCAGGCAATGCCCAAAATCGGAGAGGGCGGAAATCTCTTCCAAATTTTCAGCTCTTCTTCTTGACTACCTTCAGCCCACTCACTTATTGCTTCCGCCCCTTTCTTCTCGGTGATTGGCTTTGATTTTCCCTAAATGCGAAAATCAAGGCTAAGTCGGCGGCAATTTGAGTCGCTAATCTTCATTGGTCCGCTCCGCGATTGCCGCCCTACTCACGAAGTGCGGGTAATATGAATCGCTAAATATACACGCGCGGGCAACCCGGCGTGTATATGTATATCGGGCGCTTTCGGTTTTGTCGCCGCCGGACCATCACAGTTGGCAGCGGCGACGTGCGCGCGTCGGCCTACGCTACGATAGTGCGGCAGCTTCATGCGGCTCGCGGCGCGGCGGCTGCTAGCTCTCCCCATGCTGTCGACAGCCGCGTCGGTATCTCTCTCTCTCTCTCTCTCTCGTGGCTACAGCCACGATGGTGTTCCTCGAGGAAGCCGCCGATGCCGCTGTGAATCCTCTCTCCTCCCGTGTCTGCGTGCATCGGGAGAGAGGGCGGTTGTGTGCGCGTGTGTGTGGGTGTGTGCGGACAGTGGCTCATCATCCTCGAGAGGCGAAGGAGAAAGAGCCAGCGAGAGAGAGAGAGAGAGGATCGCGCTCCGATCGGTCGTCTCTGCGGCGCGATCAGCTGGTGCCGCTGGTATGAGTGTCTGCGTGTGTGTGCCGGTCTGCGGCTTTCCTCGGTCGCGACTCTCCTTATCCTCATTTCCTGAACAAATAAATTAACAATTCCCCCCATTAATAACAATAACTATTAATACAAATTGCTCGGCTCTGGTGACGGGTGTTTTGGGCGCGATTGACTGCCCGTGTTTTAATAACATCGGGACGCGAAATACACGTCACAAATGAAAAAAAGTGTTTTCGTCGTCTAAGAGGTAAAATTAGTCAGTTTAAACGTTTATATTGTTAATTTCAATAAACCAAATTTATAATTTAAATTTAATCAATTCATAAAAAGTTGAATTTGTATTAAAATAATATTACACGTCCTATCTTTTTATTCTATACACGAACTATAATAGAGTCATTCAATTGAAGCATACAATTTTTGTTGTCCTTTAGGGAGTATCATTCTTTGACCTCATTTGAATCCTTATCCTCCTCAAAGGATCTCTCGGAATCAGAAGTGAGTAGTCACGCATCCTTGTCTTTTATTGTACCATCTATCGAACCATTACCAATCACTTTAAGTGAATCATTAATATCAACTTAATTTGTAGAATAACATTAATGCAATACAAATGTTTGATTGAAGTATCAAAAATAAAAATAAAAATAACTGCAGAAATATTTTAGTTTTCAAGAAAAAATATATACATGGAAATTCTAACCTACCGTATTTGATAAATAATTTTAGGTTCGGTAGGAACTTATTTGGGGCTTGTTCATGTGTAAATATTAATTGTTCATAGTATCGAGAAGTTATGTGAAAAAAACTAGAGCCGTGCTCATAAGTTAAGTTGACCTCATTTTCAACATTAGAAAGTTAAAAGTTCTGGAGATTTCCCCATATAATCACAACTATGATATCACAACTAAAATGGTTTTACACATGAAATAAAAATATCTTATATTTTAACATAATGAATCGTTATAAATATTTTTCCTTTCACACTATACTATACGGGTTACCACAATTCGACGGTTATAACCTTGATATTAATTGCTTTATAAGTGATGTTTGTTAATGTGGACCTTACGTACCTAAACTTTTTTCCACAGGATTTTTAGAAATATTCATCCAAGATCACTTAAGGGGAGAAGCACGAAACCTTGCACGTCAGTATGCATTTAACGATTATGTTGAACTTCTCGATTTATTATCTTATCACTACGATTCAAGAATCATATTTAATTTAAAAAATTACTATAATAATTTAATAAAACATATAAATATTCAAATGAATCAGAGTGAAACGGTCCAAGAATATTACGTTAGATTTATTGAATCATTGAACCTATTACAAAGTAAATTATTAAATTATTTAAATAACCCTTGTTACAATGAAATAAATAAGAAGCTACAGGAAGTACGAGGGTAGTTCAATAAGTCTTTAGAATGACCAACAGATGGCGCGCGAATCGCTCCAAATCATCTGTTTTCAGTCAGCACCACTCCCGACTAGATATATGGTGCAGTCACAGTCCACATCTTCTGAGTTTACGTGTTTTTATAACCAATTGAAAAA
Organism: Gastracanthus pulcherrimus; assembly: GCA_949152435.1. Taxonomy (NCBI): domain Eukaryota; kingdom Metazoa; phylum Arthropoda; class Insecta; order Hymenoptera; family Pteromalidae; genus Gastracanthus; species Gastracanthus pulcherrimus. The sequence continues at coordinate 120,036,292 of OX424573.1, forward strand.
AGAAAAATTGCTTGTTAAGAAAAATGGAAAAAAACGAGTTCAGAGCGGTAATTAAACATTTTCATTTAAAGGGTTTAACTCCATATGAGATAAAAAATGAATTGGACTCAGTTCATGGCACATCTGCCCCTGCCTTAGCAACGGTTTATAACTGGGTAAATGAATTTAAGCGTGGTCGTACATCAATAAGTGACGAACCACGTTCAGGAAGGCCCGTAGAAGCAACTACTCCCGAAATCATCAATAAAATCCACGATATGGTGTTGAAGGATAGAAGATTAAAAGTGCGTGAGTTAGCTGAGGCCACAAGGATATCTATAGGTGCAGTTGTTTCAATTCTACATGAAAAATTAGGCATGAAAAAGCTATCGGCAAGATGGGTGCCGCGTTTGCTCTCAGCTGAGAATAAACGCAATAGGGTGGTCGCCTCTGAGGCTCTTTTGGCGCGCATAAGTCGGAATCCTGAGGAATTTTTTCGTCGATTTGTGACTGTGGATGAAACATGGATACACCACTACAGTCCTAAGACAAAGGAACAATCCAAACAGTGGATTTCCACAGGCGAACCAGCTCCAAAGAAGGCAAAGACCGTAAAGTCAGCTGGTAAGGTTATGGCTACAGTTTTTTGGGATGCACGTGGAATTATACTTATTGACTACTTGGAAAAGGGTAAAACAATTACTGGTGAGTATTATGCATCATTATTAGAGCAGCTGAAAGAAGAAATTAAAAAAAAACGACCACATTTGGCGAGAAAAAAAATTCTCTTTCATCACGACAACGCCCGAGTTCACACATGCTTCGTTTCAATGGCTAAAATTGAAGAACTAAAATTCGAATTGGTCGAACACCCACCGTATTCACCAGATTTAGCCCCCAGTGACTTTTTCTTATTTCCAAACTTGAAAAAATGGCTCGGTGGACAGAGATTTACGGACAACGAAGACGTCATTGCCTCTGTAAGTGCTTATTTTGAGGAACTTCCGAAAACGCACTTTTCTGAAGGATTAAAAAAACTTAAAAAGCGATTGACCAAGTGTATAGAGCTCCAAGGAGATTATGTTGAAAAACAAAAAAAAATTTACCTAAAAAAAATTGTTTTTATACTTTATTCTAAAGACTTATTGAACTACCCTCGTAGCTTTAAAATCATTATATAACGGACTTCTTTCCAAAATAAAAAATGAATTATCTTATGATTCACAGGATTTAAGAATTCGGACAGTAAATGCGAAAAATCTGATTAAATTAAAATCCCAATTTTCAATTCTTATACAAGTAAATGAATATAATAAATTGTTTCTACAAAAGCTTGTGGGAAAAGAAAAATATAAGAAATTTAAATTAAAAATACCTGAACAAAGAACAAAAATCAAATCAAATTCATCTAAATACACAAGTAAAACTCTCACTGTTAAAATTCGAAAAACTAACCACACAATATGGTTTACATTATATGGAAAGTCGATAGGGTACATCGAAACTAAGCGTCACGCTTGGAGACATCACCGTCAAATATGTTAGAAATAATAAGCTCCGTGTTACCATTTTTAATGTTTTTACTGTGCATTATCCCTCCATGAATCGTTTGCACCCGCGTGCTTCGTGCAGGAAATGCTGCAGCATCATCATTGTCAATATTGTTATTATTCAATCGACTAGATAATTTTTTTCTGTTATTTACAACTTGGATGAACCCGTCATTATTGTTATTACAATTGTCATTTGTATCGCTTATTTTTCTATAGTTGTCGAGTAAATTACTATTTGTAATAGACGCATTATTATTTTTACATTTGTTTGTACATGTCAGAGAAACGGTATTGTTTTGTGTACTGGGGAGCACTGCAATTTTTTGGTATTCAATTTTGTTAAGTATGAGTTGGTTATTTTTTGGGTGTTTTCTACGTTACTCTCAATTTTATTGATAGTAGTTGTATATGTAGAGGTAAAGTTTTCTTTTGTTATTATTTTTCCTATATTCTTTATTATTTCTTTGTTGTCACTTTCAACTCTATTAATTTTATTGGTTAGATTTTGGAAATCAGTTTCAAAAGTATTTATTATAAAATTATCAATTTTTGTTTGTGACTCAAAATTAGTCTGCTCTAAATTAACAATTTTTTCTAGTAACGTATTATAAGTAACCTCAGTTTTGTTCAACAAATTGTTTGTGTTGACGTTACTATCGTGTAATATTTTATTTTTGATTTTTAAATTGTCTATTTCTTGGCAAAGCACTTGCTTCTCTTTTCTTATCTCCTCTAGCTGGGAGTGTTGTTTCGACAGTTTTTCCTCAATTTTTTGCAGCTTGGATTCAATTGAAAGTGCCAAAGTATGTACTGCTGGTAACGTATTTAGCCTATTTACAATTGCTTCCAATCTGCCTTCAATAGAGGTGCAATGTCTAGCAAGTGCATTGTCAATGTTTTTGAAGTTGAATTCGCGTACTCCACCAGGCAGGAGACCGTTGTTCCCTTTTTTAAAGTAGTGCTGTCTAACATTCGAATGACGGACGCATTCACGTCATTAACGCTGCTGTTGTTCTTGGAAATGAAAGACTCAGATGTCTCATAAGCACGGTTTTAATCTGTACTCTTGGCTGTGACGTCACTCGGGGATTCCCCGCTGTGCTCTGCTTCCGTGCTGGAAGTGGGCGGGCCTAGTGACGTCACAGGAGACTGCGCGGCCAACCGGAGTAGGCTGCTGCTGGGGGCGGGGCCTAGCCCCTGCAACGGAGAGAGTGAGGAGTTGGTGGGCGCGGCCTTGCTCGTTTGATTGGTACGCGCAGCTATTGCAGTCTTTTTATTGGCCGGAGTGGGCGCGGCTAGCTCTTTCTCTTTCTCACTCATGTTGTTAGCGTTCGTCGCGCGCGTGACTACCGACTGGAACATCGACCTCTTCGAGTCGATGCATGCCTGGCACGCTACAGCTTTGGTTTGAAGCTGTAGCGCACTTCGTTGCACGCGGGTAAGCACTGCAAGGCTTGCACGCCGGATGACAGGTTATATCGCATATGCAGCACTTACGTAGCGAGTTGCTGCTCCTAGGAACCTCCCCGCAGATGGCGCAGTGGTCGACCATGATGTTGGTGGCGACAAAGATGAGTCGTGGAAGGTAATGGGGTTGTGTCTAGGATACAGCAGGTGTCGCCTCAGTAGTCGCGTAGTTGCAGTTCGAGTCGGCAGGTGGCGCCTTGGTAGTATAGGCGCTGCGTGCTGTGTGTCCAGATAGGAGTGGCACCTCTGAGTTTATTATGCTTCGTGCTTGGCTCCCGCCACTCTGCCGTATTCACCTCACTTAACCTCAAAACACCTGGCCGGGTGTTGTTGCTTGGATGTTGAAAAGCCGTGCCGATGGACCAGTGGAAGCTGTGATTTATTATCACAGCTATAGTTTGTATGCTCCACTGTGCAGGCACCACAACAGACCGGCTCACAGATACAGGAGGCAGCAGAGTGTGGTGCAAATGCAGGAGCTAAAACACGAGCAGGTGCACCTAGCAGACGCGCGACGACGAGAGAGAGAGAGAGACGTGAGAGAGAGAGAGACCGGTTTTGATATTGTTTCACAATATATTTTTATTTTGCATAACATAATCATTTAAAAATAAAACAGTATATAAAAGTGTTTGTATCTACTATTTATTAATTGTCTTAATATTAGTTTAAATGGAAAACGAAAACTTTAAGCCTAATATCTTAAAATCATAAAAAATGGACTTAAGTCGTTTTTTCGGGAACCAATAGAAATATTTTTTAAAAGTACATTATCATAATTCAATTGAACAAAAATTATTCAAATTAAACTTTTTTAACTCTTTATAACGTATAAAAGAATACTTATAGAATTCTTTTTATTAAAACGTATAAATTATCTTTCATGAATTTAATGTTAAAAAGAATACTTTAGTAATACTTTTTGATTACTTTAAGTATTCGTATATGCGGATGTTCAAGAGTTCTTAAAGAATTCTTTTTTTTTAAAGTGTACTTATCGGGATTACACATAACTCAAACATATAAAACAAATTGGTTAATATGTATACATATGTACACTTCTGTATATAAAGACATCAAGAAATAAGTAGAAAGAAACACGCGCGTTGTGTACGTAAAATCTGGATTGTACACTTAAAAAGTATAATTCATGATTTACAATACAATAAAATTTCCATAAAACTTACATTACAAAAACAAAACAACTAAGGAAAACAAGTATTTATTAACTTTTAAATTGCTAAAATCGCACTGAAGTAAAAATACAGGTATGTAAGCCTCTTGACTGTACTCTTGCTGACGCAAGTTTCGCGCAATTCTGTTGCGAAGACCCTGGCGCAATCGACTGCTGTAATTCTGTTAGAATTCTGTTGCACGTGTGCTTGCATCGCGTAGACCTGTTACGTGCACTATCTCTAACGCAAGTCTGCTGCAATTATGCTGCAAAGCTCGCGACACAATCGACTGCTGCCATTCTGTCGCAATTCTGCTGCAAGTGCGCTTGCATCGTGTAAATCTGTTAAGTGCTCTCTTGCTGACTTAAGTCTACCGCAATTTTACTGCATAGAACCCGACGCAATCGTTTACTGTAATTCTGCTGTATGCGCGAGTGCAATGTATTGATCCTGCGATGCACTTCAGCTGATGTAAGACTGTTGCAATTCTTGTGCAATGTGTCTGCGGTAATCATCTGCAGCAGTTCAACTGCAATTCTACTGCATGAGCGAGTGTAAAAAATATTTCCTGCTTGAGTGCACTTTATCTGACATAAGTCTGTCGCAAGTCTGCTCCAAGGTGCCTGACGCATTCATCTGCCGGAAGAATTGCAACAGATTTAGGAAGCAGACGACGCATGTTCAGCTGTAATTTTCTACTAAGCAGGTAAATTGCAGCAGAATTGCAGCAGAATTGCAGCAGAATTGCAATTGGTTTGCTACCAGGGTGGATATAAGCTTAACTAGCAGGATTTCCTCAAAACTCCAGTACATATGACGCCGTATTAGATTAACACTTAAATTACGTTAAAACACCTTATTAATACTGTTGCTATTATTATTATTGACATTATTTAATTATCTATAAAGCAATACAATTTTATTTTATTTTTGTGACGGCTGTAACTGCTTACGTCGATTTATGATCAATACATTCTGATTGTCCTGCTAATAATTTGGCGCAAGACCCAGCGGCTATTCCCTATTATTGCAGGATAAGTGCTTAAATAAATTCCAAAACCAAAAGTCTCTAAAGAAATTATATCTTTTTTTTAAATAGGTTATACTTTGTAACAACGAATTGTTTTTTCAAACAAATACTTTCTTAAATCAAATTTCAACGAACATTTATGTTTTATGAATAATTTACACATATATGATAATAGGCACTGAAATAAAACGTTTTCGTAAAAGGAAAATTAAATGCTTAGATGTACTACTGCTATTATTGTTATCTCTTCTGCGATAACATAATAAGTGTTTTTCATATTGGGAAGTATGTAGTACGATCTTAATAACTGAAGATCAACCAACGATAAATAATAAAAAAAAATTTTTCTGTTAAAATTATAATACTAAACATAAATAAATAAAAATTGCATTTAATAAAAATATTTTTTTATAATAATATATTACCATATCTCCGTTTCAAACAATTTTAAAATTTCTTAATCATTTCACTACTCAATTTATTGCATCATAATTACATTATAGTAAACGATATATAGTTAGAATAAACACCTTTCAAAATTCGTTCAATATATTGTTAATGTCTATAAATGAACTAACATGGTAAACAAATCTCACTATTTAATCTGTCATCCTCTTGTTTATCAATCTTTCTCAAAATTGTATCCCCCTCACAGCTTAATCTTTTCTCATATTCTAAATAATACATTTTGCTGTACAAATGTCATTTTAATATCCATCTAAAATATCCTCAGTATTCTCTTCCAACCCTTATTACTAGATGATTGAAAAAACATTTTTCTCTCTCTCTGAACCTAATAATCACCTTTTCTTGTTAAAAAAATAAATAAAATTTGCTAAACACGAAATTATCAAATTATAAAGTTTTTGTTAGTGCTTACGCCGTGAAAAAAAAATATATATAAATAATAAATTATATCTCAAATTCATACTTACTATTTATCAAGATTATTATATTACATTATATTTTATATTTTACATTATATATTACAAACTTATTATTATATTTTATATATTTTTACTGTAACATTTTCATACGTAGCGGGAAAATAAAATTAAAATACGGAATGTTATTCTTGAAAGTACCTCTTTTAAGTACAATAATAGTTTTTTTTTCAAAACCTATAATATGAATTAATTATTAATAGAAATACTAAAATTCTATTTTGGAGATTTATAAAAAGTGATGTACAGTACCAGACGCCGTCATATGTTAGTGAAATTTCTTGCCAAAATGATTAAGAATCATACTAAAAACATATTTACAAATTAGAAAATAATATTTTCTCTTTATGATATTTTATTTTTTAGTTGTCATTTTATGGCTTTTTTACATTATGCCTAGTTTATTTTCGTTTGTCTTCAATTGGAAACTGTTTTCTGCTCAAAAATAAAATGAGAAAGTTAACAAGTATGGTTTAATATAATTGAAGTTAATCTTAATACGTAAAAAAACTTCAATTACGTAAAGTAAATATAGAAATATTTGAGGGTTGTCGGAATAATTTATGTGAACGGTACTGGGCAAGAATATAGTTTACCAATTTAAGCGATACTGAATGACGAAGGTTTAACTATCATGTTAAAATTGTTATAAAGACATAAACTTATGGCTACAAGAAGTAGTAAGCTTTACAAATTAACTCTTGACAACAAATTAACGTAATGGCTATTTATTTATACAAACAACTTTTAATGCTTAGAATAAAAAACAACAACCTCTAACAAGGAAACTACCCGAGGTGTACCTCACCGATTTTCTTGATATTGTGATATGTTGTAGTACATCAAAAAGTATTAGATACGTATTTTTTTACGTGCTAATTCGGCGATTTAAGGGGTGAAAACCACCTTTAAAATTTACCCCCAAAAACAGTTTTTTTTTAATATCTCAAAAACGAATTGAAATTTTCCGATGAAACCAACGCCAATTTGTTTCTTATCAAAATTTGCTTTTGTAGTAATCGCTTTCACTCTGAAGCGTTGCATCCTTTATTTTGTATAAGGGTATATATGACTTTTTTTCGTTTTTTCTTTCTTCCTAAATTTCTTAATTATCAGAATCTTATAAAAAATCGTTCTACTCGTATTATAAACAATATTAAAATTAAAAGTTGACTGGTCCCGGAAGTTTTAAAAAAAAATTATTTAAAGGGGTAACTACCCCCTAACACGAGTTTCCTGACATAGGCATCAATAATTTACTTAATTTTGTAATATATTGTAAAACATGAAAAAGACAAAAAGTATATACATACATACTTATATGATCATTTGAGGGATGAAAAATACCCTTACACTTAACCCCCAAAAATAATACTTTTTTAATATCTTAAAAACGAATTAAAATTTTCGAATGAAACCAACGCCAATTTATTTCTCATAAAAATGCGCTTCTGTTGTAATTGCTTTTACTCTCTAGGGTTGCATCCCTTGTTTTTTATAGGGGTAGAGATGACTATTTTTTCTCCAGAAATTTTTTAATTTGTTCAATCTTATTAAAAGGAAGTATACTATAAACGATATTGATGTTTACTATAAAATTATTATATTTGTTATAATTATTTGTTATAATTATTATATAATATTGATGTTTAATAGAAAAGGAGATAATGGTAGAAGAAAAAAAGTCAAAGGCATAACTACCGCTAAACGTAGCATCTGACATACACTATTCAAATTTTCTTAATTTTGTGATATATTGCAGAGTATAAAAAAATAATTAGAAATATTTTTACTTGCTATGTTGATTTAAGAAAAGAAAAGCACCCTTACAATTCACCCTCAGAAAACAATTTTTATTTAATTTCGTAAAAACAAAGTGCAATTTTTTATTAAACATCAATTTATTTTTTAAACAAAACTTATGTTGACATTGCACATATTCTGATTGGTCGCTTTCATTTTCAGGAGTTTAAATAACTTTGTATAGTTGTAATTTCAATTTTGTATTATTTCAACTGCACCTTTATTTTTGTTCTTGACCCACGGTCACTCTATATATGAAATTTTGTCCGTTAATTGAAATAAAAATAAAAATAAAAATAAAATAAAATAAAATAATATTATTAAGGGTCTTTCTACTATAAATAAATATATTGAATTTCAATAAATCAAATTTAAAATTTAATGCGTATGGCCGTTAAAAATGGAGAGTAAAATATTTCTCGACGTTTTCTTTGATTTAAATATATGCTATTTTATTATAAAATAAAAATATATTTCACAAATGCATGTAATACAAATTTTTTTTAAATGTTATACCTTTTAAGTTTATTTAATATATAAGTAATGTATGAAAGCTAAGAATATTTTGGTGCGCATTTTGTTCTTTTATTAGGTCATCGAATATCAAACATTTATTTTTATCCAGCATTCGAATCAGCAGCGATAACAATACGCAATCGTTGTTTTTAAGCAGTTACATTTCGCATCTTTTTCAGTTCACATGTGCCAGTGATCAGTGAAATAAAATTTTATTATAGTTTTACGAATTGAAAACGAAATAGTTGTTTTTTGTTAATTATAAGAACCTTAAGGTATTCATATTATTTAGTAAGCATTACATAAATGCAAAATACCCTAGTGGAAATCAAACATGTATATATAAATGTACAAGAGTGTACTTTTTATATTAACATAAACTTTTCATAGAAAAAATATTTAGTATAATTTATCAATTTCGTTTTAGATTTGCCGCACTAGTTTATATTTATATACGTATATATAAACTATCTTATAGAATTTCGTAAAAAATTTACACTTTTGTACATTTATTTACACTATTATACAAAGATAATGTGATAATGAGAGTTAAAAACCTATTATTTTATGTATATTTCATATTATTCAGTCATCATATATTTTTCGATGCTATTGTTTATTATTTGTTGTATATTCATTATCAATGTCAGCTCATATACTTAATTTTATTGTCGAATTAAAACAGAAATAGACACTTTTATACACTTTTGTACATTTTTATACATTTATATACACTTACCCCATTAACCAGGCTTGCCGCGGCAAAATCGCGGCAATAGTTGCTGGGCAATGTTTGTTAGCAATTTGCTTCCAACTTACGCTCAAGAAATGACGAATATCAAGGATTGATGTCAATGTGCCGTAAAATTGACTGCACATTCTAGCCACCAAATTGCTGCCATATACGGACGCAGATTTACTTACATTTGATGTGTAACTGTTGCTGCAAGTTTTGTACATCAATTTGCTTTCAACTTGTTTTCAATATTATTAATATATTATATTATTTTATTTTCAATATTATTCACGTAATATTCAATATAATTACTCATATATGCGACAGTGCAAGAGAGAAAGGAAAGAAATTAATAACAGCATATTGATGGAAATTTGTGTAACACAAAAATCGAGAAATGTGACGACAATATGATGTCAATGTATGCCTATGATACGCCTGCACATCATGAGCAATAGTTGCTATAATTTTGCCTTCACTTTGCCCTCATAATTTACTTCAATACTTGATACAAAATTTCCGGAATATACGGACGCAGTTTTACGTCAAACTTACGGAAATTGATAGCAAAACGTGTATGTCAAATTGCTAACAATTTGCAATACATCTGGCTAATGGGGTATATACAGTTATATATACTTTTTTATTTTCACAAGGGTATTAAGGTCGATATATTACATTTCTAAAAATAGATAAATGCTCATAGATGTTTGTAAAATTCATTTAAATATTTTTCTTTTTTTTAATCAAATACTAGTACATTAATTTATAAAAAAGTTTTAAATATCTCTAACAAAATTAGATCATTTTATTACATTTCGAAAAACTTTTTTTACAGAATATTATATAATCATCTTAATCATACTCATAACAGAATGCAAATTTAAGCTTTAAACTTACCAAAAACTCCAGAAACACCTTAAGGGATTAGTTTACAAAATAGTATTGAGAATATTTTATTAAATGCTATGAAGGAATTGCACGATGTAGAGATGGTTGAATATGAAACATTACATTTTCGAGAACCGTATAAAGATGTTGATATGAAAATTATAGAAGACGATGGTAAAATATTTACAATTGAGGAAGATTTACAACAATGTACAAAAGATATAGAAGAATTAGATTATGACTATAAAGCAAGAGCCGTGGAATTCTGGAGAAGTGGTTTGACAAAAAATTTAGCATTAAAAACGGTACAAAATCGTTTTCGCAAGGTTCAGTCCATAACCCAATTAAAACGTTGGGCAAAAAACATTAAAACATTAAATGAAGGAGGAATGTTATGATGTTGTATTTTTACCGATATGGATTCTGTCCATACAACTTATTATTATTTTATTGTTCGGCCAATACTGTAACTTTATTACTCGAAACTTTTCCTCTGGTGGACTCCGCGTATCTCGAGAGGAGGTTCGCTGAACGAACGCCTGGACAAACGGCGCAACCCACGGAGATCCGATCTCGAGTTATTTAGCATCACTAATTATATTAATATTAATGATCACCATGCATACGGGTTCTATCTACGTAAATGATATATATGTATATAAATCTTTCCGAACGTTTATTTCTCGATTCAATATATAAATATATACATAAAATTCCACATATAAATAGTAATTGTAATTGATTCTATACCGATTCTTTAATAGTTAATATACCGTAGTAAATTTATTCAATTCATTAATTGGTCGTATTAATCTCGATAAATATATTTAAGAAAACCCCGAAATTTAACTAAGTTAATTTAATTAACCACCACGACCCTACTTATTTCTCGATTCTACCGATTTAACTCCGCATTTACGATCGCACGCTGGCGGTCCAATGGCCGCTCCCTGCCTCTACTCGCACGCTCCATGTGCCGACCGCGTTGCCGGTATTACCATTAACCTGTAATACAAATTCACGAACTCTTGAACCCTCGACCTAAAACAAATAATATTCGACGGCGAACACACACAACAGCTCCGACTCTCCACCAAGCCTCGAATCTCGACTGCACTGAAATAAACTAAAAGAATGGAATGCTCTCACCAAGTAATTTTTAAAGTAAAAATTACAAAAACTCCCTTGAATACTCTTAGGCCGGCCGCTTTGTAAACGCGCCTTGCACCCTTCTCCTGCCGCGCGCCTCTCTTTCCATCTTTTTAGATGCCTATCTGGTCATCTTTCGTAGGCCGAAAGTCTTCCGTCTCTCTTGCCGCTTGGCTCTATCTCAACTCTCCATATCGGTTAAAGCCGCATGGCACGCGCCCGCCTAGTCATCAACTGCCCTCGTCGTCCTTAAGGATGACGCCGCTGAAGCTCCTCGCACTCCAATCGCTCTCTCGGGTGTCCGCGTACGCGAGTGTGTATGTGTGTGTGTGTGTGAGTGTGTTATCGTTTGCTACTGCTGTGCTGCTGCTCCGGCCTCGCAGCACCCGGTCGCTTTTATCGTCTCTCGCTTCTCTCTCTTTCTCTCTTTCAGGCCGCTGCTACCTGAAACATACAAGACTCGACCTCTTCTCCGTCGTTGCCGCTTCCTCGTGCTGCTCAGCTTTCCTTGGCAATTCCTGCTGAGTCGGCTGTTGCTCCTATAGTATGTTTGTGCTTGAAAAATAATAACAATTCCCATAGCGTGCGTTCGGTGGTTTGGTGCGTGTGTGATTCCGTCCGTTTATTTGTTTATCCCCCCAATTAATAATAATATAATCTCCCTACTACCTAACCCTACCTACCTACTCTAACCTAACCTTATTTCTCTCTCTATCTCTTTCCTTGTGGCATTTTACATGTCACAACGTATAAAGAGAAAATAGGAAGAATTTGTTGTTTTGTTTTAGAAAATTTTAAAACTGCTGTTGATGCTGGCTATCCGGTTCATGACAAGGATTTACAAAAATGGGCGTTACAGGCTCAAAAAGATATTGGAAACGAAGATTTTCGTTTTAAAGCATCTAATCATTGGTTATCTAATTTTAAAAAAGCTCACAGAATTGTTAGTAGAAAAATCAACAAATTTGTAACCAAAAAAACACTTGAAGGAGTAGATTATTTAGAAAGAACAGCTGATACGTTTGTTATTTAAATAAAAAAACTGATTCATGAAAAAGTAATAGAAAATGTATTTTATTCAGATCAATCAGACTTTTAATTAGGAATGCACTTAGGTCGTACATTAGAAGTTGAAGGACAGAATCAAGTTCAATGTATGATGCAATCGGTGAATTATACAACTCATAGTTATACAATTCAGCCAACAATATCAGTCGATGGTAGACTTCTTTCACCTCTTCGTATAGTTCTTAAAGAAAAAAGTAGTGAATTTGGATCCATTATAGAACGAGACTTATTTAGACCCCATAATGTATATGTTAGGGCTTCTAAATATGGAAAATTAACCTCAGATAAATAGAAAAAATCTATTTATTTGATGTTGTAAATGTGTAAATGAATGAATGTAAATGAGTGAATGATATTGTAAATGAGCAAATCAAATTTGTAAAATTGTAAATTAAATTTTGGTATTTCAAATTTTATTTTTATTTTATTCTTGATCATTTTAAAACGTGGATAAAAGAAGTATACTTTCCCAACGTTGGTTCATCAAGTGTTTTGTTAATAGACTCTTGGAATGGGCATTGTCCTCCTGTTATGCAAGAAGCGACCCCTAGAATAAAGAAGTGATCTTAAAAATAATTCCGAAAGGAACTACGGGTAGAATACAACCTCTTGATGTTTATGGCTTCAGAGTATGGAAGAGATATGTGAGACATTTCTCTGACTCTTGTGATATTAATGAATGAGGATTTAAATCTACACATAAGGAATCATATTATAAAGTTACAATCACTGGTACATAATCAGCTATCATCACCGAGGTATATCGATTTATTCAAATTCGCGTGGTATAAAAGTAGATATACTGATGTAGCACCTGCGAAATTTGAAGATCCAGTTAACTTTGCTTTTGGTAAAAAATCTAATACACACTGCGAAGTAGAAGGTTGCTCTAATATTGCAATAGTTAGATGATCTTGGTGTAAAAAGTCTCTATGCTTGAAACAATTTTTTTATGACTACCATTATTGTTCATTGTACGAGGGTAGTTCAATAAGTCTTTAGAAAGACCAACAGATGGCGCGCGAATCGCTCCAAATCATCTGTTTTCAGTCAGCACCACTCCCGACTAGATATATGGTGCAGTCACAGTCCACATCTTCTGAGTTTACGTGTTTTTATAACCAATTGAAAAAAAAAAAATTGCTTGTTAAGAAAAATGGAAAAAAAAACGAGTTCAGAGCGGTAATTAAACATTTTCATTTAAAGGGTTTAACTCCATATGAGATAAAAAATGAATTGGACTCAGTTCATGGCACATCTGCCCCTGCCTTAGCAACGGTTTATAACTGGGTAAATGAATTTAAGCGTGGTCGTACATCAATAAGTGACGAACCACGTTCAGGAAGGCCCGTAGAAGCAACTACTCCCGAAATCATCAATAAAATCCACGATATGGTGTTGAAGGATAGAAGATTAAAAGTGCGTGAGTTAGCTGAGGCCACAAGGATATCTATAGGTGCAGTTGTTTCAATTCTACATGAAAAATTAGGCATGAAAAAGCTATTGGCAAGATGGGTGCCGCGTTTGCTCTCAGCTGAGAATAAACGCAATAGAGTGGTCGCCTCTGAGGCTCTTTTGGCGCGCATAAGTCGGAATCCTGAGGAATTTTTTCGTCGATTTGTGACTGTGGATGAAACATGGATACACCACTACACTCCTGAGACAAAGGAACAATCCAAACAGTGGATTTCCACAGGCGAACCAGCTCCAAAGAAGGCAAAGACCGTAAAGTCAGCTGGTAAGGTTATGGCTACAGTTTTTTGGGATGCACGTGGAATTATACTTATTGACTACTTGGAAAAGGGTAAAACAATTACTGGTGAGTATTATGCATCATTATTAGAGCAGCTGAAAGAAGAAATTAAAAAAAAACGACCACATTTGGCAAGAAAAAAAATTCTCTTTCATCACGACAACGCCCGAGTTCACACATGCTTCGTTTCAATGGCTAAAATTGAAGAACTAAAATTCAAATTGGTCGAACACCCACCGTATTCACCAGATTTAGCCCCCAGTGACTTTTTCTTATTTCCAAACTTGAAAAAACGGCTCGGTGGACAGAGATTTACGGACAACGAAGACGTCATTGCCTCTGTAAGTGCTTATTTTGAGGAACTTCCGAAAACGCACTTTTCTGAAGGATTAAAAAAACTTAAAAAGCGATTGACCAAGTGTATAGAGCTCCAAGGAGATTATGTTGAAAAATAAAAAAAAATTTACCCAAAAAAAATTGTTTTTATACTTTATTCTAAAGACTTATTGAACTACCCTCGTATAAACACTAATTAACATTAATTCAGAACATATAACTATTAATTAATGCACTAATATATATTTAATAAAGATTATATCAAATTATTAGAAATATAGAAATTTTAAAAATTATATTGATATGTAGAAAAAAAAATCAACATCAATATACAATATACAATCTATCGTTTGTATGATAATTTATATATATTAAAAAGAAAATCAAATTTATTTTTAGGCAAAAAGGCAAAAAGTGTCATTTACAAAGAAAAAAATTGGCTTTGCGTTAATTGGAAAATTTCAATTTGTTTTTGAGATATTAAAAGAAAAAGATTTTTAAGGGATGAAGTATAAGGGTGATTTTCATCCCTCAAATGGTCGTATAAGTATGTATGTATATATTTGTTAGTTTTTTCTCATGTTTTAGAATAAATTACAAAATTAAGTAAATTATTAAGGCCTATATCAGAAAACTCGCGTTAGGGGGTAGTTACCCATTTAAATAATTTTTTTTTAAACTTCTGGGACCGGTCAACTTTTAATTTTAATATTGTTTAGAATAGAATGATTTTTTATAAGATTCGGTTAATTAAGAAATATCTGAAGAAAGAAAAAACGAAAAAAAGTCATATATATCCTTATAAAAAATAAGGGATGCAACCCTTCAGAGTGAAAGCGATTACCACAGAAGTGAATTTTGATAAGAAACAAATTGGCGTTGGTTTCATCGAAAAATTTCAATTCGTTTCTGAGATATTAAAAAAAAACTGTTTTTGGGGGTAAATTTTAAGGGTGGTTTTCACCCCTTAAATCGCAGAATTAGCACGTAAAAAAATACGTGTCTAATACTTTTTGATGTACTACAACATATCACAATATCAAGAAAATCGGTGACGTATACCTCGGGTAGTTTCCTTATAAGAATGTTGAACAGCAGTATAATATAATATGCAACAAATTACCAACCTAAGGTACTAAAGCCAGCTGTAGAAGCGAGACACGCATGGGGGACAGTCCTGGGCAATTAGTGGTACTCGGTAACTCTCCCCTATAGACTGCATATTTAGATCTAGCGAACCAAAATTCGTAACGACTACTTTTTAACGGAAAAATTGTAACCAATAATTTGTGGTTATGCTTTTCTGTATTTATAATTTATCAAACCATTTTTATGAATTTCAATAAAATTTTTCAAGGGTTACTTTGACATAAATAATTACGAAGATTTAATTAACGAAAGTACTGACGAAGATTTAGATAACGAAGAAATAATGAATGACATTGAGAATAATTTTCGACCGTTGTATACAAGTTTTTTGGAATTATTAGAAAAATACGAGTCTACGTTTTCAACGTTTTCAATTATGGTTTCATTACACTCGTCATTTTCTAATAATTCCAAAAGACTTGTATACAATGGTCGAAAATTATTCTCAATGTCATATATATATATATATATATATATATATATATATATATATATATATATATTCTACCCACGAAAGGAAGCCAGCTGCGATAAACGCCGAGCCACGAATTCTAGGACCCGAGCGGCTGAAACGCATGCGAATATTGGGCAACGAGTGTGGCGAGCGACGATTGTAGGAGAGGGGAGAGATTTGCGAATGAATGTGAGAGAGAAAGAGTAAACAATAGGAAGAGCGGCGGCGAAATAGAAGCGTAGTGTAGGATCGGTAGGGGAAAGGAATGTAAGTGTCTGCGAATGAGAGTGTGTCTGTGAGTGCATATTTGCGAATCTCTTAAATAAGTATGCAAGGTGTACGGGGAGGAATGCGCCCCGCTTCAAAACTCGATTTTCAGCATTGGGCAAAACCCGAGGTAATGTGCCACCGGAAAGCGGTAGCGGGCGCATTCGCTTTCCGTGCACCTTACACGTACGATCTTCTCCTCGGGAAAGCAAAGCGATAGGCAAGTGCACCACTACCGCGCCACTATTTAGTGCGATAAAGGATTGGAAAAATGTACATAGTTTATATTTGTTAGCTTTAAAATAAACGAGCCAAGGTTTAATACCAAGGCATTCCTAGCATATAACAATACATTTTATTTGATTTGGTCATCAATTACCCTGCATCCCGGACCTATAATTAAAGTCATATCAAAACTTAATAATAAGAATAAAATCTTTATATAAATTGTTAAAGTTGCTGGAATTGTAGGTGGTCCAAGGAAGAAATAATTTGCACACAGAGTTTATTTTAAATATTGTTGTGTCTCGATCTGTAACAAACAGTTTTTCATTTCCTCTAGTGTCATCTCGGGGTCGGTCTGGCCCTATATCAAGCAGGCTGATCTCAGCTCGTAGCTTGATTCATTCACTGCATGGTAGAAGGCTGACCTTTTCTCTTCATCTGTTAGTGGCAATGGTGTGTTACAGCTCTCATATTCTCTTATAATATTTTCAAACCTCTCCCAAAAATCTATAACTTTTTCTTTGTTTGATTTCTTAATAGTGTATAATTTTTGTCTGACTATGGCTTGCGTCATGTTTGATTCAATTCGTCTAATCCCTCTTATTTTCTTTAAAATTTTTTTTGGCTCTTTAATATGCAATATCTTTTTGTGGTAGTTAGCGTTCAGGTGATTTATTATAATGTTTTTTACTAAATTCTTAAGTTTTATATTTCTTTCTGAATTACTATTTTCATATTTCTCTTGATCAGTTAATACTTTCAATAAATTATTCTCCGCTAACTCTGAGTTTAACGAATCGAACCGAACATCAAAATTGCCTTTACTTGATAGTTTGTAGTCTCTTTTAATCTGTATTTTATTTTGCATGTTGGACTCTAGAGTTTTGTTTAATTTAGAAAAAGTTTTATTCATTTCATCTAGTGATTTTAAATTTACGCTATTTTCAGTTTGGTTTGTGTTTGTTTCTAGTGTATTTTTTTCTCTTATTTGTTCTGTGTTTGACTCTGGTGTGTTTTGTTCACTTGTTTGTTCTGTGTCTGGCTCTGATGTATTTGTTTGATTTGTGTGAATTTCGGTAGAGTGTAAAACATCATTTACCTCTGGATCTCTGAAGGCCTCTTTCAATAACTCTGAGAGAGTTTTTATTTCTGCAAGAGTAGTCTTGCAGATTTTCATTTTCTCCTTTTCTTTCTTTTTCTCCTCCTGGAAGAGATTTGCCAGCTTCTCTATCCCTTCATTTCTCTTTTGAGACATCAGAGGATGAGATTTTTGGTGACCTCAGCTCTTTCATGACTCTTATTAATTCGGTCATGTCTGTAGTCTCTGGGGTTGCTGTTGCACTAATCTCTGCAAAATATTGTTTTATTATTTTAATGTTTGGGCTTACTCTTAGTCGTACATGTTATACAGATAGGGGTGTATAATCACATATTTATGGATACATAATCTGATATTCAGTATTTATTCTACTCTTTATTTTAACGTTGTTTCATTGTGTGTATTTTATTTTTATTTTTTATTTAATTCTAAATCAATTAATATTTACAGTAAGGTATCTCTGTATTGTGAGTTGTCTCTGTAGTCTCTTCTGTTAGGGTACCCGCTTTCTCAGTTTTGTCTTCCATGACCTCTGGATGTAATTTTTAACCTGCCGAACATTTTTACTCTTTACTCTTATTGTTACACACTAGACTAATTAATCAGCACGACTGATTGATATTCAGGTCCATCCTATATATGACCTGTACTCATGTGTTCCCTTTTAAACCGACTAGCCGCACGGCGATTTTGTCGTTACTTTATGGGTGGGGGTGATCGCACACACTAATAAAGTCCAGCCCCACAGATCTTTTTTTAAGATTAGAATAGAAAAAATATTTATATGTATTTACAGATTATATAAATCTGTAACTGTATTTATACACATATATGTATAAACATATATGCTCCCGTGCCCGTGTGTCATATGTGTACGCGGCCTTATATACCGCACGGAAACGCGCTTCCTAGACGCCGCTAGACGCACGGCGCTTTGCGGTTGTCAAAAATGAACGTCCCGCACGAGCAATATAGGCTGAAGCACACAAACACACATACATACATTGACGCGCACCTCCATACACGAGTCCCCTTGTTTCTCTGAAAAAAAAAATTATAGAGAATCGCGTGCCTCGGTGGTTTAACTGCGCTCGTGCACGTATTTTTCCCTCTCTCTCTCTCTCTCTCTGTCTCATTCTCTAGAGTCGCTCCGCGCGGAGAGTCCCCCCCCCCCCCGGCGCTGACGTGAACGTATTCTCTATCTCTGTCTCTCTCTTTTCGCGCGGCGAAATCACCACCGGCGTTGACGTGCACGTGTTTTCTCTCTCTCTCTCTCTCTCTCTCTCTCTCTCTCTCTCTCTCTCTCTCTCTCTTTCTCTCTTTCTCTCTCTTTCTCTATTATCGTCCCGCGCGACAAAAAGAAAACAAAACAAAATACTCTCGCCGGTGTCGATGTCCTCGTAGGCACTCGAATGTATGCGTCGCACGGTGCTGGCCTGTATGTTGCCGCTAGACGTACAGCGCTTAGCAGTTTCCAGGAAAAGAAAAATCTTTCCGTGTGCACGCTACGTTCTCGCGGCGTGTGTCGCCCTGTATATATATATAGGTGTGAGCCCGTCCTTTCGCGTGTTCGGCGACCGAAAGAAAAAAAAATGCCGACCCACGAGTCGGACTCCTTCGCGCCAAAATGTCCCCCGTGTGTCTGCTCTCTTGCTCTCTCTCTCTCTCGGCGGCAACGCACTAATCAAAATTTTTGTGCGGCCACCGGGCTTCTTCCCGTTTTCTAGTGATTATCGGAAGAGCAACGGCAAGTCTATGTCGCTGTTCTATCGACATGCGACGACTCTCGCGACCGTTCTACCCGCACTTTTTAATCAATTAAATAAGAAAACTTACTCTTACTGAACTCTTGAAGACTCTAGGGGGTGTGACTCTGCAGCTCTGGACTTATCCTCCTCTGGACGCGACGATGACCTGGCTTCTACGCATGCTGGGCACACAACCTGTTAAAGTTGCTGGAATTGTAGGTGGTCCAGGTAAGAAATAATTTGCACACAGAGTTTATTTTAAATATAAACTGTATTACTAAAAGGAATACTCTGCGCTCTCTGCTATGAATACTTTTTAACAAAAAAATTAAGGCACGAGAAGACGGTGAAAGCCTTTCTGGAAATCGGCTTCGAGGAAGCTGAAGTAGCACCAGGCATCCTTGCAGTGGAGACAGCGAGCACGGAGTGAGGACCTGTGGCGCGTGCAGCGGCACGCGCGCAGGAGTTCAGCAGATGAAGGGCGCGAGGGGGAAGGCGGGGAAGATATTATTTCCCGTTCGCGCTTACGCGCGATCGGCACGAAGTCTGGCACTTCGCCGACATAAATTTTTAGAATATAACTTCAGGATTTATAATAAGTGATTTAATATTTGCAAATTGCGTTTTAAATTTATCTTTATTTATTTACACGAAATTGAATGCATGCTAATTGTTATTGAGATTATTATATTTTTAATCATCGTAGCAGAAAACCCGCTCAACAGTATTGTATGCAAATAAAGTAAGTATAGGAAAAAAAACAATTACAGTATATTCTCGAAACCATTATCATTTTTAAACATATCGTCACCCGCTTGAATACCCGGTTCATCCAAAATCAAAGGTTCAATATAGCCTGGATCAAATTCTTCTGGATTTCTCAGTTTACATTTAATTTCCTTACTTTCATGCCGACTGGAAAGAATATAATTCTTATTTATAAATGCTCATTACAAAGGGTTGAACCATGGATTGCCGTTGCCTTCACAGGAAACGAATCATGCATAACAATAAAGGTACTATCTTTCCCAAATAACTTAATCATGCACGTTCCTATGGACTGCAAATCGATTCTCGAAACTCTTTTTATTAAAGAGCTATTATATTCATTTACAAGAATATCACCATACAAAGCAGATATTCTAATTATATTCGGCTGAGCTCCAGAATCTATCATCGCGTCTCCAGCAGGTAAATTAAAATTATCAGATTCGATTTCATTTACTGGTATTGGTCCGTGATGCTCGAATTGTATGAAGTAGACGGGCCGAATGTCGTAGTTTCTAAAATTTGGATGACTGGACGCGGTTTCGCACTTATCCCGGTGCATCCTGTGTCGGGATGCGTTGATCGTATCCCTGCGTTTGCTGCTTTTTTCATTACGCCATTTTAGTATTCGACAATCACGTTTCATATGTCCCGGTTTTTTACAATAATTACAAATTATAGAACGCGGATCGGCCTCTTTTTTCTGTCGCAGAGATTTCGGCAAATTTGCGAACTGATTATCTAAATATGATGTTTAATTATTCGTGTTATTTTGAGAATTTAAATTTTGTGGTTTAAATTCAGAACATTGCGCTCCATAGCTGTCATTCAACGGCGTATTATAAACTCATATTTCGGTCGTTGCGTAACCCATCCTTGAAACCTTCTATAGTGTCGCACTTGATATCCGTGAGTTCCGCGTGGCTTTATTCGTCACAAATATCGATCCGTTTACGCTCCACCATCTCGTCGTGTATATCTTAAATTCGATTTATATAATCAAGCTAAGGTTCACTCGGCGTTTTGTAAATTGAATCTAAACGGCATCTTAAATTATTCAACGTTTCATTTGGAGAAAAAGTTTGTTTTAATCTATTTATAAATTCATTTGAATTTCGAAATTGCATATTTTCAACTAACACATATGAACAATTGCTTAATTTATTTTTAAATAATTGAGTCAACTGGTATTTTAAATTCCGTGGTGCTACTCTTATCGCTCGTTGATATACACGATTAAAAGACATGAGATTTTTTCCATCAAACATGGGTACACTATTCAACGCTTCCTTTATGTAAATTGACGCGGGCACGTCTTGAATTTCACGGTTATTAATTTGTATATTAGAATCGATACGGCGTTGAGCAATTTCCGGATTTTTATTTATTTTTAACTCGATTATATCTTTTCGTCAATTTGTAAGTATTTGTAAAATATCATTATCATTATTACTATTTTTGGAAACTGTAACACTCGGTGTTTCATCATTATTTTTCCACAAATTTGACGCCTCTACAACCGATTGATTAAATGGAGTATCTCGCACTTCATCCGTGTGCACAATACTATCTAATATAGCACGTTTTTCATTTTTAACATTTTAACAAGCTTAAATCTCCTTTCGTAGTCGTTCATTTAATTTACAAATAGGCTCTCTCTCTCTCTCCACCTCGATTATCGTTCTGCTGCGGCTTTTATTTTATTTTTGCTTGGGTCACTATTAGTTGTTCGCATTCGCGTTGAACCTCTTCGCGTTCGCGCAGACGTTTTTCGCGTTCCTGTAATTTTTTTGTTAAAATTTCTAACTCGTACGGAGATAACGTTTTAACTTTTTCCCGACGTTTTCTTTCTCCATGTACAACACTCACGATCACTCCCGAAAAATACGAAATTAATTAACAAATAATTGGTTTCCACAACAATTCCAGCGCTGTCACCAATTGTTATGTCGTGGATCACTCCGGTAAGACAATAAAGGTGGATTTCCTATTTATTATCCCGACGGGATTATCCGGACATTGATTAATGGAATTGTTATGTATATTTCTTTATTTAACTTACTATTGACTGCGTAGCTAAGATTATTTGGCTAGCCGAAAGTGCGATTTGTTCGGACTGCTGACTGTTTTGCTGATACAAGTGTGTATTAGATTTTTAGGAAAGGAAGAACTATTAAATAAATTGAATTTTAAGACAATAATAAAGTTAATGTTTGTATTCTTAGTATTCAATAATAATATAATAGCAAACAATACATTTGACTATTACAAGTACACTGTTATAATTTGACTGTTAATTTCCGACTATCAACTGTAGACTGATTCGTAAGTACTTTTTCACCTAGCAGCGAAGCTGCTCGCCTGTACCTACTTCGGTGGTTCTCCCATTGTTTACATTATACGCTTTTGGTTTTTCGATGACAAAGTTCTTATGTCGTATTATACAATATCGATAGAAAGGACTTTCATTTCAATTTCGTTCGTATAATCGTTTATTATTATTTTATATGTAATTATTATTCATGTACATTTTATTTTAAATAAATCTACATATACATAATACCACAGAATACAATACATAATATAATGAATATTTTATGATTCGACTCATTTCAATTATATTTTAAAAATAATAAAAATAATAATAAGAATAATTCTTGAATGAGAGAAAATCGTCTTTTGCTATGTCGTTGGTGACCTTCAAGCTCGGTATTATATCTTGAGAATACTTATAAGTTGTATCTTTTTCCCATAAACTTGGGTCACTTTTAATAAAACATAAATTCAAGTTGTCGAAAATAAAAACATCTTTACTTTGTTCTGTAAAATAATCAGATCACTGACTATTCAAAACAATTTTTTTATCAGCGATTATCTGTTGAAGAGAAATGTTAGATCTTTTATTATTTAAAGAAATTAACATCTGTCTCTTTTCTTCAACCGATACACGAGAATCAAAAAACGATAAACCAACTAAACACTCATCAATTTACTATGTAACGTGGCATTTGTTACTCTACTTATTTATAAACTTTGCTCAGCACTTTACCGAATTTATCAAATATAATGGGCGCCAGGTAAAGCGCGGCTAGCTCTGCACGAGCCCTCTCCCAGAGGAAGTTCCGTGAAGCGGAAAATCAGGATAATTAATTATACAATAACCACATAAATTTCACACTTTAAGTACCTAGGCTTTATTAATGATCACACAATATAACGGTCGCTAATTTACAATTTCTCGCACAACTAACCGGTCGCTATACAAAATGGCTGCGCTAGCCCTCGCGCGCGTCTCCCGCGACGACCAAATCACCACATTTTTCCGAGGTTCCCCAGCTATCACGTAATCCTCCCTCCTTTTTCCACGCTACTATTCGTAAATTTCGAACTGGCCCGACGCGCACTGATTCTAAACGATGGTGTCACACCACCAACGCTTTTACGTCATTGCCTCCGAACACATGGCGACCAATTTTTATATATATATATATATATATATATATATATATATATATATATATATATATATATATATATATATATATATATATATATATATATCTAAAAACCTGGCAGATTTGTCTAAGTCTTTGGAGAGGTAGTTTTGGCGAAAAGTAGGAACGTAGTAATTAACGTTACCCATTTATACATAATATAGATATAAAAAAAAATATATATATATATATATATATATATATATATATATATATATATATATATATATTATGTATAAATGGGTAACGTTAATTACTAATTCTCTCTATAAATGCCGAGGGATGCTCGACTATATATATATATATATATAGTCGAGCATCCCTCGGCATTTATAGAGAGAATTAGTAATTAACGTTACCCATTTATACATAATATATATATATATATATATATATATATATATATATATATATATATATATATATATATATATATATATTTTTATATATATATTATGTATAAATGGGTAACGTTAATTACTACGTTCCTACTTTTCGCCAAAACTACCTCTCCAAAGACTTAGACAAATCTGCCAGGTTTTTAGACGCTAATAATAATAGTAATAATAGTAATTATAATAGTAGTAATAAGAATAGTCATACTTGTAAGGATAGTCGTAGTAGTAAGGTTAGTCCTTATAATGCGAAAATGTATAATAGAAATGATGACCGTACTATTGTCGTCCGTGCGGATGTACATGCTGCCCCGTCGGGTCTCACCCCGCTGGTCGAACCTCCTCTTGATGGGTTTCGAACACAACACTATCGGCGTCAAACCAGGGATCGTCACCGCATGTTAGATGACCCCTCTAATCGGAATAAGTATTGTTCTCCCATGAATAGGACAAATTATGGAGAGGGCTCGGAAGAATTAATTATTTCTTATATCTTTGACGGTACTGATAAACAACGTGCGGACGTAATCCACGCTGTCCTCTCCACAGTTGTCCCGTCCATTGAGAGGGATGACATTGCGTCTATACGCTTACTCCGATCAGACGGGCAAATCCCAGCCACACCATCGGCAATCACCCATAGTAGGGATCGCAATCCGTGGGTTGTCCGGCTTTCTAGCAGCAGTCTAGTAAGAAACGTGATGTTCTCTAAGCATAGATGTACGAGATATAGTAAAGGAGACGTTGATTTCTTGGGACTTGATCAGGAAACGATTGATAACATGAGTAATGGGAAAATTTGTATGATTGTATTTTTGAGTGAAGATAAGTTTGCTCAGTTTAAAAGTTTAAAAGCAGTTGCTCATGGACTGCATTTAAAATATTTTTTAAAAGTTTCGAGATGGCGAAACATCGCACTCAGTATCTACTGCGGGTGAGCTGCAAGCGATCGCAGTGTCTTTTAGAACTGCTAAAATTGACCCTATCCCGATTGATAAGGCTACGCAAAAAAAAAATAAAATAACTACTTTGAGTTTGTCACACGATATTGCTATTGATGTAGTAGCAGATGTAGCAGTAGATTGACTAGATGGTCCACGAGTCAAAGAGGCACATTGTGAGGGATTTAGAGCAGGCTTTCTAAATGTAAACTCGCTAAAAAATCACATAACTGCTTTTCGCCAATTCCTACTTGCTCATCCCTTCTATCATCTTCTCGGCATTGCTGAGTCGCGTCTCAGGCCAAGTATTCGGAATGATTACGTTCAGATCGATGGTTATTCCATCATTAGACAATACAGGAATAGGAAAGGTGGTGGGGTTCTCCTGTATGTCCACAATTCATGCAAAGCTACAGTATTATGTTCCTGTTCAACAGTGCAGGACGAGGGTAAGCCGCTCGCTCCTGAATACTTGATGTGTAGTGTGCAACAGGGATCCTTGCCACCCATCTTTGTTGCGGTTATATATAGAGCACCTGATGCTGAACTTAGAAACTCCGACCTTGCCGATGTTCTTGAACGTCATTCGGCAGGTTTTAAACATCGCATTATTATGGGTGATCTGAACGCAAACATGCTATCAACATCAGCCGAATCAGATTTTATTAGACAGCTAGCATGTAGCCTTAACATAAAACTAGTTAATCACGGCGCGACTCATCATGCCAAAGAGACTCGCACATGGATAGATGTAATTTTTATTGACAATGACGACGTCATACTTGACTCGAACAATTTGGTGGCGACCTTTCCAAATCGACATAACATCATTGACGTGACTATTGACGTCCCAACAACTAAGACTCCGATGATGAGTAACTTCTCGTACCGTAATTTTAAGGCAAAGGGTGAAGATGGAATTCGCCAGAGTGTTATTGCTAAAGCACTTCCAGTCATCGGTCCTTTTCTTGCTGACATTTTTAATGCCTCCCTCTCGAGTGGGATCTTTCCCGGTACCTGGAAGAAAGCTCATTTGGTACCGTTAAAAAAGAAGGCCATTCCATCTACAGTCACGGACTTTCGTCCTATTGCCCTTCTTAGCTTTCTCTCCAAGGTTCTGGAAAAGATCGTGCATGTACAAATGTCAGCTTATTTGTTTTCGAAAGAAATCCTCGATCCCCTTCAGACAGGTTTCTGTCCACATCATAGTACGCAGACAGACTACTGAAATTTACTGAAGACATACGATCCGGTATAGATAATAACAAGCGGCTAATTACCATCCTTTTACTATTTGATTTTAGTAAGGCGTTCGACATTATTTCGCCATCCAAGTTGTTACGCAAGCTGATCAGAATGGGGTTCTCCAGGGTAGTAGTCATGTGGATAAAATCATATATTACAGGGCGTAACTAAAAAGTTGTTACGGCATCTAATGGTAGTTCAGATTGGCTCACAACCAATCTCGGCGTACCACAGGGCTCTGTCTTGAGGCCCCTTTTGTTCAGCCTTTATATTAATGACCTTCAGGAAGTTTTATCGGGCTTTAAAAGTACGAGGGATATTCTTACGGATAGTGTATCGCATTTATTATACGCGGACGATTTGCAAACCTACACTCAAGCTACTTGCGATAACCTTCATCAGGGGATAAGACGCTTGTCGGCTGTGGCCAAAGCAGTGTCGGTGTGGGCTTCTGAGAACGCTCTGTGTCTCAATGACGGGAAAACGAAGGCAATTATTTTTGGGTCAGAATCTAACATTATGAAAGTACCGAGTATGGATTTGCCTGGCATAGATTCAGGGTAACGTCTTTGTTCCCTTTGTTGACACAGTTACTAACCTCGGTGTAGTCATGGATTCGAAGTTAACATGGAGACCGCAAGTGGATGCAGTTAGCCGAAAGGTTAATAAGGCCCTACATGGGCTATAGGGGGGTGGGGGGTACACCCTGGAAGCGTCAAAATCATGCCTACTTTACGATTTTTTTTTGAGAAAATGAATATAGATAGAGCAATTTTGTTTACAGATATTTATTACACAAGCTTTGAAGAAGATTTTGTAATTTTTTTATGACATTTTAATACAAAATGGCGGCGTGGCGGCTTATCTCCCGAAGCGCCTTAAAAAAAAGATGAAATCGGGTGGAAAATGTGCAAGTGATGCCGGATGACCTAGAACAACATTTTTTATGAAATTGTACTTATAATTGGTTTATCTCGTAGCTGTCATAGGGGTTTTGCGATTTAAAACTTTTTTTTGTATTATGAGACTTCAAAGTAAAAATTTTTTTTTCGCAAAAAAAATCGCTTTTAAACAAGCATAAAAAATTTTTTGAGCAAGATATCAAAAAATACCTATGACAACAACGAGATAATTATGTTACAAATCAAATGAACTTGAGTTTAGGCAAATCGGTCAAAAATTGTAGCAGTAGGGCTTTCCGCCGTTTTAAAAACGTGTTTTTGAGAAAAACGCGTTTGAAGTTTTTTTTTTACTTTTTGTTAAATCAAAGTAGGAAAAAAATATTTTACCTCTAATCATCTATTCCAGCTCCATACTGTACGCCTTCCTCTTCAACAAATGATGCTTCAGACTTTTTTTGTTCATTTTTTGATCTTCTGTGAGCATCTTTGGCTTCATCGCTTATACTCTTTTCGGCGTACTCGATTCTCTCGCTGTCAATCTCGAAGCAGTAATTGTAACAATTTTCACCAATTTCAAGTCCCAATGCCTCCATTATGTACATGATACTTTTGAAACCATCATTAAAGGTGCAAACTGCAATACTAGTTGCAATATCAATAACAGTTTTGCCGTTGGAGTGATGCTTCGGCGCAAAGTTCCAAACTACGCTGTTGAACGACTCGTTACTGTTCTGCGTGTAGCCGCCCAATCAGCGCTCGAGTAAATCTTCTTTCAAAAGATCTTATTGAACTTCTTTGACAGCTTGAAAAACTTCATCTTTTATCGGTGGTCTATGAGTAAAATCTTTCAGTTCTCCAGCTGCTGCAGTTTATTGTCGGTCGACATTTTATGCTTTAGACCAGCCCAAATCTCTTTTTTCATGGCTTTATCTAAGTCGCAATTTCTTCTTATTGCTAAACCAAAATTTATGGCCAGTTCATCAATCAGTTTGTTCGTCAGCTTACCTCGTCCTCCAAGTCCTTTCTGTTTTTTTTTCTTGTCGCGTAGTCGTGTGCCTACAAAAAAAAGGAATGATCGACGCATTCCTTTTTTTTCACTTCGAGATTTGGGTAAGGATTACTGTCAGCAGTAACTTTTTTTGTTTTTGTATCACCATCCCCGATGTAAAATTCGTACTTGACTCCATGCAGTTCTTCAGAACGCTCGAACATTTCGACCACAGAATCAACTTCCATTTTGCCGGACGATCCTTCGTGATTTTTCATGCATTCATCTTCGTGCTCCTCAAGCCAATTGTCATACTCTTCAGTGTCTTTTTTCTTCTCCCAAAGTGAGCATGATAAACAAAATTTTGATTTCACTAAAATATCGATTACTTTACCAGTATACCATCCAATCAAAGAAACGAAACCAAACAAAGATGTAAAGCCTTTTTTCTGTCAACTACCGTCGCCCGATACTGTTAAACCTTTTTCTTTTCTTTCTTTCATTTCTTCGATCTCTTGTTTTGCTGCTCGACTCATCGATTTATCTGATACCATATTACATGCATGTGCTATGCCAGTCTGGATTTTTGAATAAAAAGATTGAAACACCGGCCGTGGTAATTCCATTATAGCGCAAAACTTTTTCAGACTGTACATGCCGAGTTCCATCAGTCTAAAGGCAAATATAATTCTTCTATTTATATCATAAGCTCTACTGTCAATCAAAGGACATGAATTTACTTCTTCTTTTTTACAATCATTTGAGCATTTCATTTGTATTATGAAACCGAGTCCACGACACGAAATTTCAGTAAACAAAACGTCGCCGTGACACTTTTTGCAACATAAATTCTTCGATAGAAAAGCAAAAATGCCACAAATTTGAATGATGCGATAAGCAAATCCTCCATTGAAAGAGAAATCGGAATCATTCTCGGCTAGTTTTAATTTTTTTGCTGATGCACTTACATTAGACATATCACATTCACGAGTATCATCGTAGCGATTTTTCGGAATCTGTTTTCTTTTCTTATGACTGCTTCGATCGTTGATTTATCGACTGCCTTTATGACGTTCTTTTAATTTTGGCACTTCTTCCATATTTTCACTACTAAATTAACACAAACAAAACAGAATTTAAGTATAAAAACACCAAAACTATTTCTCCGATGGGAGAGCAACTGTGCTCGAGCATGTGCAACTGTTTACTGAAGTCTAACGGTTTTCTAAATAGTTTGGCGTCCTTACAATGCCCTTTATAGGTAATAGAGTACGAAAAATACTACTTACCATTAGCCAAATATACCTGGCATTATTATACGATGATTAAAGCATATTTATACCTGCTGCGCTAGCGCGCCCGCAGCAGGTCGACATAGACAGTTGACGCGCTCTGAGGTACTTTTGGAAAATCGCTCACAACTCACAAAAAAAAATTTCTTTGCTATAAAACCAATTGGACATCATTCTTACGATAATAATAGATCATTTTATGCAAAAAAATCGTTTTTTTTTAAATCTCAGGGTGTACCCCCCCCCCCCCCCCCTTAAATCATTTCAATCCAGTACCATCGAGGCGTTACGCAAACGGCTTGCAAGTGCTCTTGTCCTGTCTCATTTAGATTATTGTTCTTTAGTGTATATTGATGTGTTAGGTGAGCTCCGGATGATACTGCAAAGATTGCAGAATTCATGTGTGAGGTACATATGTGGTGTAGGAAGGTATGAGGATATCAGTCCTTACAGGAGTAAACTTGGCCGGCTTGATCTTGAAGGAAGAAGGGTGTATTTTGCGGCGGTACAACTATACAAAGTTATTAACATGAGTCAACCCACGTATCTTGCAGCCCTTTTTCAAAAAAACCAGGCTCGGACCTCTAGTAGGACTGATTCTAGGGAGCTCTCGATTCCGTCGTCGCGTACCGATACAGGGTTCAAATCTTTTCAATCTCAAGGCGCGCCTATGGAATACGATTCCTCGACCTATTAAGCACTTGCCCTCACTACGCAGATTTAAAGCAACAATTCGCGACTATTTGCTATGTAAGTCCAGGGACATGGACCATGTATATCTAATGTAGAATTACGCTAATCATACGAATGTTGACTATAATAGAAATTGATGTTTAATAGTCACAAAAAAATGTATTATTCGTAATGATAAGAATATGTGATAAGTGTAATGACGTGATTGATGTACGACAGATATAATTTTGTGCAATATATGTAAGTTAATGATGAGCAATGTTGAGCTGTGATATGATTGACTATACTAATGATCTCTATAAATATGTATTATTATTGAATGTAGTTTTATTGTTTTTGTCTTGCACAAAATGAACATCTAATCTAATCTAATCTAATCTCCTAACTTCTTACTAGCCTATTCTGTCGTCGCGGTCTTATAAACGTGAAAGGTGCGCGCGACGTGCGTCTGTAAGCTACGACGGGCGGTCAGTCAATGCCCAAGATCGGAGAGGGCCGAAATCTCTTCCAAATTTTCCGCCCTTATCAATGCTAAAAATCAATGCTAAGTCTGCGGCAATTTGAGTCGTTAATTGCCATTGGTCCGCTCCGCGATTGCCGCCCTGTCCCCGAAGCACGAGCAATATGAATCGCTAAATATACACGCGCGGCAACCCGGCGTGTATATCTATATCGGACGCATTCGGTTTTGTCACCGTAGGATCATCACGGTTGGCAGCGGCGACGTGCGCGCGCCGGCCTACGCTATGGTAGACCGGCAGCTACAGGCGGCTCGCGGCGCGGCTAGCTCACCCCATGCTGTCGACAGCCGCGTCGGTCTCTCTCTCTCTCTCTCTCATTATACGAATGTCTTATAGGATTAGAACACCCATAGGTGTGAATTTAATCTAATAAATTAATTATAATTGTTAATATTAGTTTTATACTCATGCGTTATACAGTGCAAATATATTAACTGAGAGGCTATTTTTGTTATTAGTATTAATTTGTAATAATAGCTATTTACTATATATATTTTTATACGTGTTACAATCATTAAAATGTATTATATTGTTTGTTTGCCATACGGTTATGATAACCTTGGCATGAATAAATTTGTTATCAATCTCTCTCTCTCTCTCTCTCTCTCTCTCTCTCTCTCTCTCTCTCTCTCTCTCTCTCTCTCTCTCTCGTGGAAATAATTTAATGATATTACGTTATAAAAAATGTATGATTTATTTAATTTGTATTATTACAATTAATTCGAATAATATCAAATTTCTAATTTTAATTTTCAATGTTTCTTTAATTATTTTGATACATTTTATCTATTTTTGAATGAAAACATGCTAAAAAAAATTCAGCTGAAAAAAAAGTTTAATGCCTTTGGTGGCTGGCTAAACTTTTACATATACAAAAAATTATTACTTATGTCCCATAAAAAAGCACTTAAAATAATCATTAAATTCTAGAAAAATTTTAAAACCTTTCTCTGCTACTACAGAGTGATTTAACCGTGTAAAATTCACAAAAAATAAAATCGGTCACTCAAGAAAAAAGAAAAACTATAGAGTCAGTTTGATCAGAGAAACAACTTAAACTACCTCTAAACATTTTTTAAAAATTCTGAAAAAATTTCATTATTCATTTTTTATTATAAGAAACACGCGATAAATCGAATTAAAAAAAATATTCGGTTATTTTGAACCACCCTAGTGTATATGGTAAAAAAACGGAAAGGAAAAAGGGAAATGTGATTCTACCTGACGTTATGGGTACGCCCTTTGAACGGAGCGTGCGCGTTCTTTTGTCCCTTCTCAGCACCATTCATCTCTGAATTCGTTTCTGAGCTGTCTGCAGAATGTATTGTAATATAATCCCGTATTTGCCATTGGATTTGGCAGGTATTGGAGGCGAAGTAATTCGACCACGTGGAGTGGAATCGCTTTTTTCGGCGGTTCTTACTTCTCGTCCTCTTTTTCGTCTCGCAGTCTCTTCTGCGTCGGCTCCGCGGATGTGCTTGTCCCTTTCTCTTCCTTCGCTGTATTCTTGTTGCTGGTATTGGTGCGTGATTGTTACGGATATGGTGCCATCCTGGAGGCCTAGTGGTTTTCTTTATCATCGGTTGTTGGAATCGACGAAAATTTTTAGCCCAATATTGCGCCCTCATCGACGTTTTCTTCGATCCTTCCAGGTTTATTTAAGGAGTTTCCCCGTCGTTCAATTATTATACGGCGAGTAATATCTGCTTGGCACAACGTGTCTCAAGGACTGATTTGGACAGACTGTGCTTATTTTTAATTTTAACCCGTATCGTCAGACAATGAAGAAAAGTGAGGGAGAAATAAAAAGAGGGGGGTTTTAAGGTGTGCCATCTCGAATATTGTCGCAAAAGACCGATAAAATCGCGGTGATTTTGTCTCAGATATAGTACAGATGCGTATTTACGTTGTGCCACTTTATTTCTGTATTTATAATATTTCTTCCTAAATTCCTCTTTTCATACTATGGATAGACCTGTTTTGTTTTTACGGATCTTATTTGGTAAAATCAACTATTTATGAAAATAAAGCAAATCTTTTTTCTAAAAAATATTTCCACGTAAAACATGTCTATTTACATTTCCTTAAATTTCTTTTTTTTTCTTTTTTTTGCAAAAAAGATATTTAATTTTTTAATGAATCAATTTCTATGATATTTTTAATTAACTCCTTTATACCTTTATATATGTATATATCAATATATAAATAAAATAGAATTGTATATGACTTCGCAATAAGTCATACTCTAAAAAATTCTATGATTTTATAGACATTATATCTAAGTTTCTTATTTGTATATATATGTATATATGTGTGTGTGTGTATGTGTGTGTGTGTGTGAAATTATCAACCTATCCATGTAATATGTTTTAAATTCATTTACATAATGGTATGAATTTTCGTAGCGTTGAAGATAACGTGTTCAGCAACTGAAAATACATAAAAGTAAAGTGATCTTTACTCCAGCACAGGGTACTTGATTCCCTGTACATACGCAGCAGCGTGCATCACCGCGTCGGTAGTATCGCGCCAGGCCGCTAGGCGGCGACGACACCAGTTTTCGTATCCATTAGCGGAGTACCGTTCCGAAAGGCATATAATGATGCCGTTAATCCATGAACTTTTACCGAACTTTTTCGTGTTATAAATGTTGCTGTGTTAGAGCTCACGTTTGAGTGACAGGCTAACGGTTAGATATTATTTTCTCCATAGTTCAGTTTTGTTTCAAATTATATAACATTAATTCGCTCTTACTTTCCAGGTAGTATTTTTCATGACAAAAAATTAATTTGGAACAGACACAATTTACTTTTAAGTTGATATAGCTTTTGTATACTTGTCTATGATTTATGAAAGCATCTTTAATATCTACAATGTCTGAGTCTATGGTAAAGAATTCTTTTCCAATAGTTCATGTTGACAGATGTATTAATCCATTCAATGTTAATGAACATACAGGTACAAGTCTTCGCAAAGTTTCAAAAAAATGTTTGTTAGATTATCCAGATGCACCTGAAACAGCTATGATTTGTTCATCTTGTAGAAAATCGTATTCTTCTGTAAATTTTAATTTATCTAACAGCTCTCTAAATGAGCAGAGTCAGGATGAAAATGAAAGACCACAAAATAAAAGAGTCCGTCTATCGAGAGAAGCTGCACTAGAACAAATGTTGGACGGGTTGAAAAGTAAATTATCTTCTCTACCTCCAAATGACCTATTGATAGTTTCTATTTTAACAATAGCGCCTGAATGCTGGACTTTACGCGATATGCAATCAGAGTTTAATGTCTCTATGAGCTTGACAAAAAAGGCGAGGTATTTGAAAAATGAATTTGGTATCTTAACGATCCCTGATCCGGAAAAAGGAAAAAGTTTGCCTGAAAGTAAAATTAGAAAGGTGAAGGAATTTTATGAATGTGATATTAATAGTCGAGTTATGCCGAATAAAAAAGATGTAGTTAAAATTAACGAAAATGGTGAAATTTTGTATGTTTCAATAAGATTGCTACTATGTGATATCAAAGTATTATATCGAAAATTTAAAGAAGAATGCCAACAATTTCCTAACGGCTTTAGAAAATTTGCAGAGCTACGTCCAAAATGGTATGTTTTGGCCGGTGAAAGAGGCATGCATAGCGTGTGTGTATGTGTAATACACCAAAACTTCAAGGCCATGCTTGAAGCATCCAATTGGATGGTTCTCACGAAGGAATCTGGTGATCCAATAAATGGTTATACCGATTGCTTTTCATTAATCTTACGTATAAAGCAGAATCCTGCCTGTTTTTTAGGAAGTTGTCAAAAATGTGATAATTTTTTAAGATTTGAAGAATATGTATCTTCTGTACTATACGAAAATAAGATTGAAGAATTAATTTTCAGTGTCTGGCAGTCAACAGATAAATGTACTTTAAAAGAAGAATGTCTTTCTGTGGATTATTTTATTTCCGAATTGTCTTTAAGTTTAAAAAACCTTATACCACATCATTTTATCACAAAAAAACAATCAAAACATATAAAAGATCTGATAAACAATTTACAGGAGAACGAAGAGCTTCTGGAAATGGATTATTCTGAAAATTTTGCTTGCGTAATTGAGAATGCTGCTCAAAAATTTAATTTCAACAATGCTCAGTGTACAATACATGTTGCAGTACAATACAGTACTATATTGCAGAGAAGATAATGAAATAAGGCATTGTAGTTTTATATCATTTTCTGAGAGTTCTACTCATGATACGTCCGCAGTTTATATTTTACAAGGAAAAATTATAAAATGAAATAAAGAAAAGATTTCCGAAAATGAATAAGATTATATACGTCACAGATAGTGCAAAGCAGCAATATAAAAACAGATATCAAATGATAATCTTCGTAAATCATGAGTTAGATTTCCAAATAACGGCAGAGAGGTATTTTCATGCTCCTGCTCATGGAAAGGGTTCATGTGATGGAGGAGGAGCCGTGTTAAAAAGAGAAGCTACTCGTACCAGCTTGCAGGCCAAAGCTACGGAAGCGATTTTAAATTCAAAACAACTTTATGACAGGGCGTGACAAAAGTTCCAAACAATAACATTCTTTCCCTATTCCCAAAAAGATAATGAAAAAACATCA
Source organism: Gastracanthus pulcherrimus (assembly GCA_949152435.1). Lineage (NCBI taxonomy): Eukaryota > Metazoa > Arthropoda > Insecta > Hymenoptera > Pteromalidae > Gastracanthus > Gastracanthus pulcherrimus. The sequence goes on from OX424573.1 coordinate 120,071,488, forward strand.
AGATCACTAAAGAAAAGATTCTCAAATGCACCATCTGTTACACAAATTTCAGAAGGACACGGGTTTTTAGTTTCTTCCGACAACAAAATCACTGTGTAAAGATACTCTAATGCACCAAATCCATTATCAATAATACAATATTAATAATTGAATTTTAAAAATGTTAAACAATATAGTACAAATATACACAAAATGACAATAATTAGAAAATTAAAAACTTTAAAAAAATTAGAAATTACCAAATAAAAAAAAAATTAATGCGGGCTTTGTATTAAAGACAGTCTCAACCCTGTAAAATGCAGAGAACGTTCATAGGAATCAATACAAAAGTTGCATAATGACTACATATTAGTAAGCAGTTATTTTAATTGTATCTACTTGAGTAGAAGTAAACAAATAAAATTTAGCTTCGTGTTAATATTCAGCGACTCAAAATTCATAAAAATAATCTCCGTCGATAATGTTCTTCAATAGACTTACGTTTTCTACCACGTATAACAGCAATTTTGGGGTGTTATGAGGTTCGGGATAAACGCTTAAGGTATCGGTAAAAAAGAGGGTCTGATTCGTGTTCAGCAGCTCAAGGTGCATAAAAATACGCTCTGTCAATAATTTTCCTCACGTAGATTACAAGACATATCTCTCAACTGCGTGAAACAGTAATTTTGGGGTGTTTTTTGAGGTAAGGGACGAACGCTTGAGGTATCGATAAAAAAGAGGGTCGAATTCGTGTTCAGCCGCTCAAAATACATAAAAATACGCTCTGTCAATAATTTTCCTCACTCTAGATCATAGGACCTACCTCTCAACCGCGTGAAACAGCAATTTTGGGGTGTTTTTTGAGCTTATGGACGAACGCTTGAGGTATCAGTAAAAAGAGGCTCGGATTCGTGTTCAGCAGCTCAAAATATATAAAAATAGTCGTTGCTTGGAATTATTCGGAACTCCTGTGATTTTGAACAGCTTGATCATTGCGTAAAGTAGTATTTCTTTAAGGTTAGAGAACGTGCAGTTCCGTCTGAAAACGAAATTTTAAAAATAGCCACGCACTAATCTGAAGTGCATAAAAAATGCTAAATCTTCCATATTTTAAAAAATTTTTAGGTTTAAAGGAATTTTGGGCAGGGCGGTGTTCCGGTTGACGTGGAACGTCACATATATATAATGGTATAAAGTCATACATTGGCATACATAACCATAAATGTTTATATATACTTATAAGTTGCCATAATACGTTTCTGCACATACATGGATTGATATTTATATATCTTCGTATATAATTTTCTTGAATGTCATATATGATCATATATAAATGTATATGATCGTGCATGAATATAATTTTACCCGGGATATTCTAGCTGACGGACCTAATGGATTTTTTCATGCATGTTCCCTATTGTGGGGATCTGAGAAAGGTCGTACATTTATGTAGTTTTTACGTCGGCATAAGGATAGCATGTACATTCGATACAAAGTTTTTCTAACTTAAACATTTGAAGATTGTAATAAATACTAAAACTTCATTGAATGCAACACATAGTTTTGTTAATCTCATTACAAAAAAGAGAATACAACTTTTCTATTCAGAAGAACTTTTACGTACTTTTAAAGTCTACAAATTCATATTGTTAAGCGTTTATGTTATATTATAGTGCATTATGGATTTGTATAAAACTATTTTACAGTGTCATAACTTTTTTTAGAGGGTGATTGAAAACCTACGTATAAAAAGTCATAATTTAATGGTCGACTATTCTTACATTCGCATAAATCGGTGTCGTGCTTTTACTAACTAAAAAAATAGTTGAACTAAAGAAATAAAGACCTAAAAAAAATCTGAAAAATATATTCTAAATATATGGTTTGCAAGACGAGACAATTCTAACATTTTTTTTTATATACCTTTTAAAATATAATAATTTAGCATCATTTCGTTTCATTTCATCTTTCACAATCATATGAAGATGCAATAGCTCATTTATTATATTGAATTAAAATTATTTTTAAAAACGGGTTCTCGCCTTCACCTTTCCAAAAATGATGATTAGAAAAACCTTATCGTAAGTTTCATTTGCCTCATTGAGTTTATTGATAAAATTATTGTTTTTCAATGTCATATTCTCGTTGGATAGGTCATTGCATTTATTATGTAGCATAGCGACTTGAAATTCCAAATCTTTTATTCGCTGATCCTAAGAATTTGACCTGAAAAACAAAGTTTCTATCGCGCCAAATATTTTATTAATTTGGACTTTCTTATTTATTGAAGTGTCGCGCTGCCTTTTCACGGTCGCGGCGATATTTACGGCAGTATTAAATCGCAACATTATACGTACCAATTTGCACGAGTTTTACGCTTAAATTAAATTAATCTATATTTTTATCTAAAGTTAATATTAAATTTTATGACAGCGTACAATGGTGCATGTCACATAAAATAAACAAATAAGAGAATTTTAAAAGTTTTCTGCTCTTAGATTGCGTAAATTTAATGCAGATCTAATTTTAAAATTTTATGACCGCGTCATATGGTGCGTATCATATATTATTAATAGAAGAAATATGATTTATTTTTGTGCGAAAATGATTGATATATTTATTTTGTACTATTGTTCGTCTAATTTAAAAACCCAGCATCCTGGCAGGATCGCCATTGTCATTGTGTTCTTACCTCTACTTACTTTATTTGCATACAATACTGTTGAGCGGCTTTTCTTCTACGCTGATTAAAAATATAATAATCTGAATAACAATTAGCATGCATTAAATTTTGTGTAAATAAATAAAGATAAATTTAAAACTCAATTTGTAAATATTAAATCACTTATTATAAATCCTGAAGTTATATTCTAAAAATTTTTATATAAAGATTTTTTTTATTATTAAATTTTGATGATTTTAATTATAGATCCCGGATGCAGGGTAATGGATATCCAAATCAAATAAAATGTATTGTTATACGCTAGGAATGCCTTGGAATTAAACCTTGGCACCTTTATTTTGAAGCTAACAAATATAAACTATGTACATTTTTCCAATCCTTGATCGCACGAAATAATGGCGCGGTAATGGTGCGCTTGTCTATCGCTTTGCTTTCCCGAGGAGAAGATCGTGCGCGTAAGGTGCAGCGACAGCGAAAGTGTCCGCTACCGCTTTCCGGTGGCATATTACCTCGGTTTTTGCGCCACGCCGAAAATCGAAGTTTGAAGTGGGGCGCATTCCTCCCCGTACACCCTGCACACTTATTCAAGAGATTCGCACATATGCACTCACAGACACACTTTCATTCGCACACACTCACATTCCTTTCCCCTATCACCCCTACACTACACTTCTATTTCGCCGCCGCTCTTCATATTGTTTACTCTTTCTCTCTCACAGTCATTCGCGAATCTCTCCCCTCTCCTACAATCGTCGCTCGCACCACTCGCTGCCCAATATTCGCACGTGTTTCAGCCGCTCGGGTCCTCGAATGCGTGACTTGGCGTTCGACGCAGCTGGTTTCCTTTCGTGGGTCGAATACCTATCATATATATATATACTAGGGGGCTGCGGCCCCTGCTGGCTTTGCTCGCCAACCCGCACATCTTACAACAATAGTTAAAATTATTTGTTCGCTTGGCATTATTAATTCTTATAAGGAAATAATATAATTATTTTCTCTATTTTTTCCACACCACCTATGAGGTAAATAGAAAGGTGCGTTGATTTTTTTGTTTTGTTTAATTCACTAATAATCATATTTAATAATGTGCTGATAAATAAATGTGATTTATTGACATGATAAATTCACATATATTTGTCATAATTATCATTTAATTATTAGTAAATTAAACCGTGGTAATCATCGCCAGTAGCCATACACAACCACGTGGAGACAGAATCCCTTTCCCATATCTATTGAAAAAGATTAACTTAAAAATCATTACGATAACCTGTATAATAATTAACGTAGATAATTATATTTATCTTATAATTATATTTATAATTATATTTATTCTATATTATATTTATCTTTCAAGTATTTGTTATAATTTTTAATTTATTCATTTGCAATAGAGATTACCCATCTGTCTCCTTCCTATCTCCGGTGTGTATATCCAATAAAATAAAATTTTATAGAACACTATTTAACTTGTAAAATACATCTATATATACCAATTTTAATGTTAAAGGTAGAAAACAATGATCCAATTTTAAATTATTATCTTTCAGAAAGTTTGGAAAAGTATTATAAATACGTTATAAATATTGCGTGTATTGTATGGGTTATAAAATTTGGTTAATCATTTATTTATTTCGAATACGCCATATTTCCACTTAAAATTTTTAATCTTTCATATATTCACATATTATAACTAATTATTAAAACAAAGAAAAATTAATAAAATATTCAAAGCACATTAGTGTACTATAATAATAATAAGCACTAGTGTATATTTAGATCTATTTATCAATTTAAAATTAATATGTTCTACTTAATTTTTTTCTAATGAGTATAAAAAAGTAATCATGTAAATTTACTCCTAAAGGGAAAAAAATTTGTTGAATTTAAAAATATTACAATTACAAAAACATATAATAAAAATGTTTAATAATATAAAATGAAATGCTTTCTTACCTAATAAGGTTGTGCTTATAAAATATTACTACGTCATGTCTTGAAATAATATTAAATAATCACGTTATTAATTATATGATTACTTTTATGATTGGCTAATGTGCTTTGAATATTTTATTAATTTTTCTTTGTTTTAATAATTAGTTATAATATGTGAATATATGAAAGATTAAAAATTTGAAGTGGAAATATGGCGTATTCGAAATAAATAAATGATTAACCAAATTTTATAACCCATACAATACACGCAATATTTATAACGTATTTATAATACTTTTCCAAACTTTCTGAAAGACAATAATTTAAAATTGGATCATTGTTTTCTACCTTTAACGTTAAAATTTCAGAGACCTGCAACCGTATATAACATGGTACGTTTTCCCAATTTTTGAAAATTTATAAATCACCATCTTTCCCAAAAAAATTTTCTATTTCATTATTTAATTTAGTGTAATATAAATTTTTATCTACAGAATGTAAATAATTTTCATATTCTTCTTCCTGTTCTAAATAGTCATAAATTTGTTCGTTTAAATCTTGTAAATTTTGCAAATCTTCGGCATTTTGTAAATCCTGTAACATAACGTAACAATTTTGAATTGGATCCCACTCCATACTATCGTCAATTTGATCATCTAAAGCCTCTAAAGATTCTAAGTTTCGTAAATGTTATGATCCTCATTTAATTTCCGTTCCATGTTATCCATCTTTATAATTTTCGAATATATATTAAAAATGTAATGAAAACTGTTTTTCCAATAGTTTATTTTATTTTTATATATTTATAGATATATTTTAATTATATTTTAAAAGATGATATTAATTTTCAAAAATTGCTTGCCATACTACATTAGCAATTTCTGTTAAATTTTCAGACTCATTTTGAATACATACTTTTTCTGGGTCTTTACATCTAGATAGAAGAACATATAATTTGGCCGTGAGAAAACACAGGTCTTTTATAAATATTCCTATCTCATCAAAACTTTGACCTTGGGATTTATTTAGAGTCATTGCGAATGCTAATACCATAGGGAATTGTTTTCTATAAACCCTGGTAGAAATCTTATCGTGGCGGCCACATTCGCTATAACGGCCTTTATAGGCAAACTAGATAGTACAAGAGTGTACAAAACTCGATAAATCCACACAGATCTATATAGTTTTCTCAATAATAATATGTACGTATAAAATCTGTGAGGTTATATATTATTTATTGAACAGAAGTTTTATTGTAAAAATTAATGTTAAATAAAGTTTAACATGCAAGTTTTCAATTATAATAATAAGATCTACAGTTATATCCATACTATTTACATATAAAAGTAGTCAGAAAGCATATCTAACCTAAGAAATGAAAATTTAGAAACAATGTTCCTTGCATATGAAAAACAGTGATCACAAAATAATGTTATTGATTGATGTAGTTGTTTCTTGAAAAGTAATGTATAAATAATAATAATATCATATGTACAAATATGTACTTTATGACATGCTTTATTTAAAAACTAGAATTTTAATTTCAGAACTACAAATAATTTTGTATCCATCTGCGAGTTTTTATAATACATAAACTGCTCATCCGTGACAACATTTTCAAAGACAAACACATTAGTCGAACACATGTAGACGATAATTTTCTTTATAAGTAACAAATTACTATGTATTAACTGGCCATAGATGTCAAATGAAAGTGTTTGATTATAAATTAATCACAGTAGGAAATACAAAAATAGAACATATATATATATATATATATATATATATATATATATATATATATATATATATATATATATATATATATATATATATATATATATATATATATATATATATATATATATATATATATATATATATATATATATATATATATATATATATATATATATATATATATATATATATATATATATATATATATATATATATATATATATATATATATATATATATATATATATATATATATATATATATATATATATATATATAATAACTCAAATACATTATTTCTTTATAAAAATAGAAAATTAATCAGTTGATAATAAATGTGTGTGAAAATAGTTTTCCTTACATAAACCATACAGGTTTGGAAACCAAGCCTGTATTTAGGATGGAACATAATCAAATGTAAAGAAAATAATTTTACATAAACAAAATAAATATATGCACTAATACTTCATATACTTAGTTATTTGGATATTCAGATTATTTTCTTATTTTGATTGTTTAATATATATGTGTAACATAATATTGTTATTGAGTTCTTAAATACAAAAACTCGATGTATCTAAAATTAGATAACCTTACACTTTAGAGGTTATTTACAATTATTTACATTGGTAATAGGTGAACAATAACAAGTAAATACCTTTAAATCAAAATAATACATAATAAGCATAATAGATTATGCTTCTGTTTCTTAAAACATAACCTTTAAGTGGTTGTTATTGTCATAATTTTGCTTATCTAGTTTTATCGGGGCAAATAATATGGGAAACTAGAAGGGTCGACCGTTACACGCCTTTATAGTAACTATCTAGTTTGCCTACATAGATCTACACAGTGCGAGATTATTCTACATAGATCTATAAAGTGGACGGGATAAATTTCTACCAGGGTAAGAATAAACGGTAATGATGATGATTCTCCAGTATTTAAGGTTATTCGTGGAATGAATACCCTATCTCTAATTTTTTCTCCTGTTATTATTTCTGCTTCAATATTATATTTAAATAATTTTATTATTTTTAATCTTGTACCGTTACATAAACCATCAGTAATACTTAAATTTTTAATCAACATAACTATTGAATTTACTTTTAAATGTAATTTATGAGGTGGAAGACCTTCTCTAATGTTATTTAATGTTTCTATAGGATACTTTAAATGAATGTTTTCATCGGTTTGATCGACACCTTTATCTGTAGCATAATCAATACTGTAATATGTTATTTTTTCACTGTGAATTAAATTTAATATTTTGTTATTTAATATATTTACATCTTCATTATGTGACGCTAATATGACTCTATTAATAGAAGAATTATGATTAATATTACTATAAATTTTAGAACAAACATCATTAGTTTTCCAACTATTAGGTATTATAAATGGATTAATTTGTCCATCCCCAATATCTAATAAAAATGATGACAAATTTTTATTTATGGAACGTATATTTTCATTTAATTTCATAATTTTAAACAATGGCCAAAGTGGTGAAAATTTTATAGTTTCTTCAATTATAGTGTTTTTAAAACCATTTTTTATTACAGGAAGGATTTGTCGAAAATCACCACCTAAAACTATTAATTTATTACCGAAAGTTAAATCATTATTGCATATATCTTTTAATGTTTTATTAACAATATCTAAAGCTTTTTTTGGAATCATTGATGCTTTGTCCCAAATAATAAGATCTACTTCTCTTAATTTTCTTTTGTCAGATTCTAAATTTAAAAAGATATTTTCAACATTATTTAAATCTAAAGGTAATCTGAATGTTCTGTGACTAGTCATTCCTTTAGGTAATATAATAGATGCAATTCCAGTCCAAGTCATAGATAAAACTTTTTTATTTATTGATAAAAAACAATAAACTAAAGTTTTATACAAGAACGTTTTATCTAAACCTCCAGGACCAACTATAAAATAAATTTTGTTCTTACTATTATTTAAGTTGTCAAAGATAAATTTTTGATCTTTATTTAATTGTTTATACATAATATCAAACATTTGTTTACTATGACAAATATCATTTTGAATTGTTTGATTATTTATTATAGTTTCATCTGGTTCAGGTAGTCCGAATTCTTTGCAACATTTATCCTCTATCATTAAGATTTCATTAATGTGACATAATGCTTTATTTTCTTTATAGTCTTCTATAAAAAAATGTTTAAATTTATCCCAAATAGAATTAGCTTGAATATTTTCAGATAATATAAACCATGCGAAAAATTTACGTAGTTGAAATGGCAACATTATATTGCATGCTTCTTCAAAAATATTATAAATTTGTGAATCATGTTCCACCAGTCCCATATTTATAGCAGTTTCTTTATACGTATTATATGTTGTGTTGTTGTATGTTCGTAATTTTTGGAATGAAATTGCACCTTTTATTCTATTTAATTTTAATTTTAGAAAAAACCGTTCACTATCTTTTGGAGAAACAACATTTAGTCTGCCAATTGCATAATTTTTTTTAATATATTTTCTTTTCACCCACAATTTAGTTTTTAAATTAAAAGTGTAATATTTAGGTATATTGATATATTTAATTTTTCCAGCAAAATCATCTGTTGTATTTAATTTTAACCAAGCTGTTAATGTTGTTTCGTTATTCTGTAAAGCTTGACTTTCTTTAGTTTCTTCATAAATAATTTTTTGCTGATTCTCCGTATGAACAGCTAAACGTAATACGGTATGACTTCGGCCACATAAAGGGAATTCTTGTATTCGCCAAGCTGCTTCCATTGGACTTAAATATCTACCATCTATGAATTGTGAAATTTCATCATAAATTTCTGAATTTACTTCATCAATATTATTAACATTTTGCAGTTTTAAATATGCTCTATCGCTACCTTTATGAATATAATCAAAAATGTATGTTATACTTTGAATGGATGCACAATACTGTACATTTATATGACATTTATATTTCTTTAGTACGAGTAAATAACTGTTATAAGGTACTACCATAGAATTGTCTACTGGAATAATTTTATTATTTTGTTTGAGTTTGTATATATGATTATGAGAAATATTATTTCTTCGATTATATTCAGAATAACCATTATCTTTAAATTTTGTAAATTCTTAAAAAAATTTAGGAAAATTTTTTTTACAAACTTTTTTTATTTTTATCATAACACGGAGAGGTTGAGTTATGTGGTCCATGTAGCATATGTTTTATTACTAATTTCTTAAGTATTTCATCATTAGATGGTATTTCAGCAGATATATGTTTATCGATATTTTCTGGATTTAATAATTTACTATTATGATCAAGTGTTATAATAAGATGCGCATGAGGTCGACCTCTTTTTTGAAATTCAATTGTGTATATATAAGCTATAACTTTAACAAAAATTTTATTTTTTATTGTATCGTCAATAATTAATTTTAACTTTGTGTGGAATAATCTAACTGTAATATTAGGAATATCATTTGGTGTAGTTCCTAGTCGAAAATTTTTCAAAACTTCTTTAAGTTCTTTCCATTTTGGACTGCATGTTATTGTGATAAATAAATCTGGTCTTCCTATACATCTTATTATTGCCATAGCATCTTGATAATGTTGTTGCATTTATCTCGGACTAATATAAGTAGCTGGCAATATAAACAAGTTTCCTAATCTTTCTTTATTTTCAAAATTTTTTGAATTATTTGATGCGCTACACAGAACGTGATCTAATAATCCTTGATAACATTCAATACGTAATTTTTATTTATTATTTCTTAAATAGTTCATTCTATTATCTTCTATCATAATATAAGCATGTATAAAATATTGTTGCGTTAATCTTCCAGGATATAATAAAGGACTAACATTTTTTAAATCTGGTCTATAAGCTAATCTATAAAAATAAAATTGTAATATTGTCAGATTTTGATCATTTAAAGCATTGGGCTTTTTATTATAACCGATACTCCAACTAAGATCTACATTAGGAAATAATAATGGAAATACCATAGGATCAACGTGATGTGATAATTTATTTATATAAGTATGAGTTTTCTCATTTTCAGGAATATTTTTATATATACAAATATCATAATCTTCAGGGATTCCAGATTTAGAAACAATGATTGCGCAACATTCAGATGTTAATGGTTTATTGTAACGATGTTATTAATTATTATTTTTACGCATAAAATATAATTTATAATTTGGTATGTTTTCTAAATTTGATACTTCGTTCAAAAACTTGTTATTTTTTGCATAAGGATTATTGTTTAAAATTTTTGTCAATATTTTACATGTTTTTTACTTAAATTTTCATTGGCACTTAATCGTTTTTCAATTGCAGTAATATCGTCGTATATGTACAATTGACCACATGAAGGCTTTTCATTATTTAATGGTAATAAGGTATTTGGAGTTATATGACAAACTTGCCCTTGAATTTTTAAATTGTATATAGCTTTTTTCTTTTCGCTTATAACGTTTGTACTAAACGTTGCAAAACAAAAAAGATTATTATAGTATCTGATTAATAATATAAATGTTATATCATTTAATAATAAATATTTTAATTTTTCATTATATTTACTTAATGGTGATAAAACTACTTTTCCATTTTGACAACAATTCAGTTTCTTTTTTTCTTCTTTCCAAAATACAGCTGAACAATACGGACATATAATGTTCATATTTTCAAAAACTGATATATCATTAAAAATTTTACGTTTATAATTTTTATGATTATATTCAGCTAATTTTATGTTTTTGTTTAAAACATTATTCTCATCTGAATTATTCGAATCATTTTTTCGTTTAAGATTATAATTTGTATATTTTAATTTTAAATTTTCAGATTTTGCATCATCGTTAAAATAATCTATAATGTCATAGTGTCCATTATCATATACACCACTAAATAATAATGATAATTTTAAATTACTTAAGTTATTACCATAAGAATGAATTATATTAGAATTTTGAAAGTATATTACAACATTTATGTTATAAATTTCTGTGAAACTTCTAATTTCTATTTCGCTTCCATAAATACCTATTTGAGACATTAAGTGTTCATAATCATTACCATTTGATGTTACATGATTATACGAATTATTTCCTATTATAAAATATTCGTAATTACTCCAGTTATTAACAATATTATTGATAATATTTTTTCGTACTCTCATATATAAATTTTGATTATTGTATAGGAAATATGCAAAAAAAAACGGAATAAACAGTTACCATCACCAATAATTTTCACTTTTACGGAATTTGTCATTTTTTAAATAAAAATTAAAAAAAAATGAATTATAAAAATATTTAAATTTTAATTAATACAAATTTCAAGAACTATACTTATATTTTAAACAAAATGAGCATAGCTTGAGTGTTGGATTGGCACATCCCCAGAAGGTAACGTTAACTCCCACGAATACGAATATTTTAATTTATATTAATAATAGATCAGCAACCCTGAGATTTAAAGATAAAATTAAATGAATTAATTTTAGGTGCGTTTGATTTATCGCTGAATTTACATCATTAGTATTATTTACTTTTTGAATTTGTAAATATACTCTATCGCTACCTTTAAGTTATTCTATGGAAAGCATTTGTGTACATTGTATGATTCAAATAAATTTTAGTCTTAATTTTAAAAGATTGATTTCCAAAAAAGAAGATTTTGAAGAATAGTGCTAAGGTGTGTGATGGTTGATAAATAATGAATAAATAGTGTAAAATTAAACTGTTTATGTGAATTATTAAATAAAATAAATTGTTATTTCAATTTACGTATTTTTACTTTCAACCTGTAATTAAAGTACTATAAAAATGTAATTAAGATAAGAGCATGAATGTCAGATAGTAGTAGTTTAATTTTGTGTAAAAAAATTATTTCTTTATTTTCAAACCCATTTGTATTTTACAATATTTAAAAAAAAATTTTTTTCTTTATAACTAACTCTTTCTTGTTTTGATATTTTTATATACTCATAATAACATTTAATACTTGAATGGGATACATTAAAAAGTATTTGTATCAAAATGTACACAATATATGATGTTAACGTAATTGACAGTTATGGAACTGACATTTCATGTTAAAAATGTTTGTAACGTCTTGTATATTTTATTGTACAAGTTTGCAATTTTTTAAATTTTTTATAATTTTGACATTTGCATTTGTGTACTATAGATATACATTTTGAAAATTGATTGTTAGATAGGTACTTATGAGAAGTCTTACAGGTTATTACAGGCAAGAAAATAAATATGGGATTAAAGCCGGTTATAAATTAAATCTGGTTATAACATATAAAATATATTTTTAATTTAAAATGTGTGTTTTTTTTAAATTATGAACTTATGTATTATACATTAATTTATATGAATAAAATACATTTACCTTATAAACTAACAAGCAAATTAAGATGCTTGGAAGATTAATAACAATTAATATGAAGAATATGAAGATTATTTATAATCCAAAATTGATAATGACTTTTGATGCAAATGATTATATTATATTAATTTTCTTATAATAATATTTCTTTAACTATAATTTTATTTATAACATTAAAACTTAAAAATTAATTTAACACATAATTTGTCATCATATTACTAATAAACTGAATGTTGTCATAGAACAGTACCTAATGATATTCAATTTATTTGATAAACATAAATTCAAAACGTTATATTCTTTATAATACTTTATTATCATACTTTTATTTCAATTATATAATATAAAAATATGATAAAATGTGAAAAAATATGAAAAATTGTGCAAGTTTTATTTCATAAAACTTGTTTTTTACACGTTTGAGGAATTGGAAAAAACTATCAAAAAAGAACCATTAAAAAATGTAAAAGAATTAAACAGATAATGCCTTTCAAATATAAATTAAACGTTAATATTTAATTATATTAATAAAATACTGAAGTGATCTGTTGTACGTATTATAAAACAGTGCAATTGAACGATGTCCGGGTGTTTCATAATTTCTGTCCCTATTATGAAACGTAATAAATATGTCAATATCACGCTATTTAACTGATTTTACTTACAATAGGTATATCTATTGTAAATAATGTGCCTAATATATACGAGGAATAATGTCAACATAAGATTGACATCCTTTTTTAAAAATGTTTCAATAAAAAAAAAATGTTCATATTTAGGGTTATGCCTCATCTAATCGACTTCGTAATCTATCAGTTACATGTTATATTGCTACATTGAGTAAACATATTTATTATTTTACTTAGTTTTCATATGTACGGTAGCTATATCATTAAAATGTAGTATTTAGTGCTTCATAATATAGAAAATAATATACAAATAGCTCAAATTATTATTAAAAAAATCTTGAAAAAGTGTTTCATAAATACGGACTTCCACTAACTCACGCATCTATTATGAAACAGATATATATTTAATAAAAATCGCATCAACATTAAAACAGTTTGTAGATAATTCACATCTATGGATCTAGAGCTACAATTTAAGCTATTACATATTGTGTCAAGTCATTTATATTTATAAATATTGTTAAAAAACAAAGTCGTATAAATCATCTGCTTCGTCTCACAAATCCGTCGATTTGAACGGGTTTGGAGACACGCATAATTGAATAATTTTTTATTATACTGTTTATTGTATAACAATACTCATGTTCGTGTATTTACATTTTTCGAGTTTAAATGTATGACCCAATTCGATAGTGTGATTTATAAAGAAAAAAGAGTATGTTCATTTTGTGGGGGCCCTTAGATTGTGCGAGCCCCTGTGCTCATACCCCAAGTGCTCTTATGTAAATCCACCACTGATGTGAATTCAATCAAATGAAAACTTTTGGCAAAACTTACAAAAACAATGTACATGGTTCACGACATATACAGTGATATTAAAATTTATTATTTTTATAACTTAATAATTATTAATTATTATAACCTAATTTTGATTGAAAATATTTTTTTTACATTACAGTTCGTGTTATCTATTTAGTTGAATAACTTTATAATTTGTATTAACAACATGAATAAGTAACTTTAAATTATTATATATTTTTTAATCTAAATAAATAATTTATTCAATAACCAATTCATATTTTTAGATCAGAAGATAATGTATCAAAAAATTTTTCTTCAACTTTAATCAAATGTCTTAAATGTAACGCTAAATTCTTATGTAACCAATTTTTATTGCAACATATTGAAGAACGTCACAACAATAAACTACATGATTTCAAAATTTGTGGTATCGTTATAAAAAATAAAAAACATTACAAACGACACCAAGAATTGCATAATAATACTCAAAAGAATCTAAAATGTACAATATGTAACATCAGTTTTTATCGAAATGACCATCTTATAAGACATTTATTTTCTCACAATGATACAGTTTCACATATATGTTACGTATGTGGAAAAGGATTTAATCGATCTGACAATTTAAAGAGATATATAAAAGTACACGAAAATGTATAAATAATTTTATTTATAACTATTTTTATGATACTCGTATCATTAAAGAATGCAAAAAATAAAAATTTGAAAATTATCGTATTCTTCACGCTTCTCCTTCCATTATGCTAATGAGAGATATATAACAAGCCCTTAAGAGAAATTTGTTTCTTTTAATCCCATATAATTTGATTATATCTTGATTCACAAACAATACTTTTTATAGTTGTGTTTGAACTCTTGATTTATATTCAGCAACCGATAATACGAGTACCTATATAATATTTACATATTACCTACACTGTGAAAATTACATCGTAACCAGCATAAATACATAACATAAATTTACATTAACTTGAGAAAAAAGAATTATTATGAAAAGTTTACAATATATCTTATTAATATTTAACAATGTTATTTTCTAAATATATAAACAATAAAAAAAATATACTTCAAATGGATAAAAGATACAATAATGCGTTTAAGAAACATTTATTAAAATTAATTTTTTCTTTGAACAGAAATTCAAGGATATTTACGTAATGCTTTTGTTCAAAAAAGCAAAAATAATATAATAGAACATTTTGGTATTATAACAGATGGTTATTATAAATTAGAAGTTTTATTGAATGTAAAAGACACTGAAAATGTCAACATTGAAAGAGGAACTAAACTCGAAATTATTGGTGATATTGAAGAAAAAGGTACAATATTAAACAAAAAATCACTTTACATACCTAATTTTTATTCATTATACAGGAATTACTTTTATTCTAAAAGTAGAAGATTTCGAGCATATAAAAATTTTAAGTGAAGAAAAAATAGAGTTAGAGATTTCTTATTTTAACTTCAGAGTTAATTTTAAATGAGGTAAACTATATTAAACTATAAAAAAATAAAACTGCTTCAATATTAAATTCCTTGCTCGCATAAAGCTTTAACAATATACAAAAAATGAGAGAATTTTCTTTATATATTTAAGATTGCATAAATATCACATATAAATCACAAAAAAAATTCAAATGAATATCTTGTAATATATTATGTAATATTCATGTAATATTTAATGTAAGGACTAAAATTACTTTAGACATATATATTTTTTATTTTCAAGAGTTAAATTATAGTTTTATTATGTCGATTTTGTATAACGTTAAAAATGATATGGTACATTAATTAAGTTAGAAGGAAATAATTATACGAAATATGTATTTTAATAAATTAACGTGATTATAAATTTTCACTTATAATAATTACAGGGTAAAGTAGATGTAGAAAAGTAAGGAATGATACAAAATTTATTTAGGTAAGTAAACGTATTATGCAAACGTCACCAATACGGATATACAATTTAAACACAATATTACTTGACTAAATTACATATGGTATGAAAATTATTTACATTCTATAAATAAAAATTTATATTTAAATAAATTAGATAATGAAATTTAAAATTTTGTTATGGGTTATAAAATTTGGTTAATAACTTATTTCGATTAAGCCATATTTCCACTTCAAAAGTTGAATGTTTCATATTCTAAATTATGTTTAGTAAAAAGAAAAAAAAATACAACTGCTCATTAAAAAAAAAATAAAAATTTCATAAAATAATCAACGCACATTAGCCAACCCTAAAAGTAATCATATAATTAATAACGTAATTATTTAATATTATTTCAAGGCATGGTGTAGTAATATTTTATAATCATAATCTTAAAATATAAAAAATCATTTTATTAAATTTTATTAAAAAGAAAAAAATATAAATATATAAAAAAATTGTTATTGTATACTTTTTTTTTAATTAAAACTATTTAATAAAAATAAATTACTTTTTTTATCTTTTAAGAATAGATTTATATGATTACTTTATTTTGTATATTCATTAAAAAAAATTTAATAGAGCATGTTATAAATGACGTACCGAAATATATTTTGCATTTTCAATAATGTTTTATAAAAAATTTTTCTATTGAGTATACATATTGGATGTAGGAAGGAGGCAGAAGGGTAATCTCAATTAAAAATTATTAAGTTTGAAATCAGAACGAATGCTTTAAAAAATAGTCTCAGTTAAATATTATATAAATTTTCTTAATGATTACTAACTTAATGTTTTTATGAGAGGCGGGAAAGGGGCTCTGTCTCTACATGGTTCTATAGGGCTACTGGCGATGATTACCACGGTTTAAGTTATTAATAAGCGAATTAATAATCATGAGAACTATGTGTAAATTTAACATGTCAATAAATCACATTTATTTATCAGTACATTCCCTGGTAGAAAATTAATCTAGAACTATGTAGATCTATCTAGTTTGCCAAGGAAATAATCGAGGGCCTCGATAAAACTAGATAATTTTCTACCAGGGTTATTAAATATGATTATTAGTATATTAAACAAAACAAAAAAAATCAACGCACCTTTCTATTTACCTCATAGGTGGTGTGTAAAAAATAGAAAAAATAATTATATTATTTCCTTATAAGAATTAATAATGTGAAGCAAACAAACAATTTTAACTATTGTTGTAAGATGTTGGTGAGCGGAGCGAGCAGGGGGTGCAGCCCCCCTAGTATATATATATATATATATATATGATAGGTGTATACATATATATATATATATCTTTCTTTGTATACATTTTATTTTAGCTGTTATTTTATTTCTTATTTTCTAAGGTCAACGTAGCGGTGAGAATTCATTCTAATAAATTCTCATTTCAGGAGAACGTAAAAGTTAATTATTTAATGACTGTCGTATCAGAAATACAAATTTTTATTACATTATAATTTTTAACAACATTCGATATTGATAATCAATGTTAGTATTTAATAGTATTGAATAATTTATATTTATTAAGTAAATAAATAGAGAGTATGAATTTAATTACAATAATAATGTTCCATTTTATTTATTCGACTATAGAGTATATACAATACTTATAAACAATAATAATAATAAAGAAGTCGCGATTGCGATACCGGAATTAAGTATGTGGACAACTGAAATGTTTCAAGCAAATTCGGGTACTGATCGAGAATTCGACGAACCAACAGATAAATTATCCGAAACTTGTGCAGAATTAGGTAATGATGATGATAAAAATTCTTTAGAGTCATATACAAGTATTTTAAATAAACTTATCTCTTTAGATATACCAGCATCAAAATATTCACACTCAAATGATAACGATTATGAACATACGATTAATTTGTTAGATATTAACAAAGAAAAAATTAATGAAAATAACTTGTCAAATTTTGAAAAAGAATCTTAATTTTTTTAACAGAAAATTTTTGGACGTGATAATCCAGAATTTGGTATTTGTAAAATTAATAATATAAAAGAAAATTTGCCATTATTAGACGTTAAAAAAGATTATAGAACAAATAGGTATCGAAATCTGCATACGGTTAATCATACTTTCACTGCCGAAGAAAGAGCAGAGAAAGTGTTTGCTGAAATTCCAACAGATCATTTAAATATCGATCAATGCAAACGATTATTAAAATTACTTAGAAAAACAGCTGACATATTTCATTTACCTGACAAACTTTTACCAGCAACTACATTAGTTCAACATAAAATTGAAACATATGACAATATTCCAGATAACGTTAGACAGTATCCTATTCCACAAAAATTGCAAGAAGTAGTTGATGAACAAATCGGGAAATTGCAGGAAGCAGGAATTGTTGAAAGGAGCGAAAGTCCGCATAATACTCCTTTAAGGGTCGTCAGAAGGACGATATTAAAGGAAATAGACAATGTCGAGTAGTTGTAGATTTTCGAAAATTAAATGAAAAAACCATACTGTATAGATATCCTATGCCTTTTGCTATGCATATTATAGAACAGTTAGCAGATGCAAAAGAGTATTTAGTCGCAGATATGGAATCGGGATTGCTTCAAATTGAAATAAGGCTGGAAGATCGCGATAAAACTGCTCTTTTAACATTGCCTGATTATTTAAAATTTAAAAGAATGATGTTTCTGGATGATTTTCAATTTTTTTACTTAACTCTTAAGGGGGTAGTCTACTTTAGGTCCCGAAAAAAAGCGTTTTTTCAGCGATTTTTTTGAAAGGGAAGGAAATGATTGCGGTAAAAGAAATTTTGAAAACATAATGTACTATATTTTAGCTTTAAAAAACAATTTTGGTTGTTAAAAAATATTAAAATTTCTTCAAGTTATGACCATTTTGCCGGAGCGCCTGGAGTCTGCACTTTCTAATCGGTGCCGGTGATGGAGGTCGTGCGGTGCGTCTGAAACAGTTAAGACAAATTTTTTTTTAATGTTTATAAGTTTCTTTTCTATATGAACTCAAAAAATACCAAAGAAGTTGTCAAATTCCAAATTTTTTCAAAGTTTGAAAAAAAATACACTTTTTTGAAAAAAAAAATTCACTTTAAGTTGCAAAAAAAGTAGTTTAATAATACTTTTGTCCAACTTTTTTAGTTCAAATAGAAGATAATTTAATACTTAAGCTAGATCACATTGATTTTTTTTCGAGTGGACGTATATTCTTTTTGCTATCACCGGCACCGTTTTCTAAAAATCGTAAAAATGAAAACTCGAAAAAACAAACTTTAAAGTTTTCTGTCCAAAGAAATATAAGTTTTTGGGTACTTACAGTAATTAGAGGTCAATCAGCTATGCCTGGACCATACATTAGTCCTTCCTCTTCTTCAAAATCTCGTTTTGGCTGAGGGTTTCCAATCTTCGGGCTGTACGAGCCTTCTTGCTAGAAAATGATGCGCGCCGGTTCTCCCGCGTTATGCGCTCAGCATCGACGGCGTCAGCAAAATTTTTGCACTGCTGCCCGATGATGATATTGAGGAGCTGCACGGTGGAAAGTACAGCCGAGTAGCCCTCGTTAAAAATGCCTGCAGCCGTATATGCTGCAATTTCAACGATTTTATAGTCGGAATTCAAATGTTTCGGACTTAGGCGCCACACAATCGAATTGAACGATTCGTTGGAATTTTGAGTGTGGCCGCCTAAGCACCGCCTCATTAAATCGTCATTAGAGAGCTCTTCATAAATTGGACGAATGTGCTTCTCCACGGTTTCATCGATTAATCTCGTCGGATTACACTCTCCGTTAGCGTCGCCATCGCCGATATAATTAGTGTACATAACTCCGAATTTCTCGACGGATCTCGAAAACATCTCCATTATGGAATCCACCTCCATCTTCCCTGCCGATCCTGCATGATTTGAGGAGCATCAGTCTTTATGATTCTCATACCACTCATCAAATGTCTTCGTCCAAAGTATTTTTACTTATGGCACACGAATGACAATATCCACTTTTTACAATGAGATCGATTACTTTGTCACTGTAGTATCCGATGAGCCTTGTTACACCGTACAAGGAAGTATAACCGCGCTTTTTCCACGATCCTTCGCCCGAAACCTTCAAATGATCCGCAGGTCTTTCATGTTCAACGTTTTTTTCTTTTTCTTCCTTGACGGCTTTTTCGCAGGTGCTCTTGAATATTGTCTTCGACGCTGCGTGCAAATGCTCAACGATTTGTTGGTAAGTAGACTTTGCAAAACCTGCAGACATATCCATAAGGCCGCAGAATACGTTTATCCCTTCTCGTCCGATACCAAGAAGCCTCATAACAAAAACAATTCGTCTGTTGATTTCGTAGCCGGTATTTATCAATGGTCCTGACTGGATTTCGCGTCGACCACACATACACTGGACAATAATTTAAAATCCTATGCCTCAATGACCGCTTTCTGCAAACGTTAATTTTTGCTTGCATGATCTGCAAATTGCGATTTCCGAAAGGACAAGAAACACAGATATAAATTCAATAATGCGGTAGCAGTGCGCGTAATGAATAATGACATCATCGCTGCTTGCTGTCGTTAACTTCTGCTCACTACGGCTCGTGTGTAAGTCTCCGTCGTCCGATGAAACACTTGTAAAACGATTGCCGTGAAATTTCCGCTTTCGTGGTTCCGCAGCACGCTGTCTTTTAGATCTATCACCTTTCGGGTAGCTTGACATTACGATGTGTACTCGGCAAAATCAAAAGTGGAACTGAAAGCTGACGCTACAAACAGCAGTGTAGAAGCCGATGCCGAGAGCTATAGTATACCGTTATATTGTATACCGTTCTCCCTACTACTACTGAACACAGACCTTCTAGAAACTCCAAATAATGTTTCAAAGGACGGTTGGACCTTTTCAGGTATATACGAGTATAGTCGAATAATAGAATACATCGAGGGGCGGAGCGCTCGCGCTCGGGTCTGCCCGAGCATTCGCACCTGCTCCATGCTCGGCCACTAAAACTGCTCTAGCTTCGGAAATATGTCGAATTGGCCTCTGAAATTTTGAAGACATATTCTTGGATAGCTTTGGAATAGATTTAAGACAAAAAAAACGATTTGTTGAAGCCGGTAAAGCGAACTCCCCCCTTAATGATCTAGAAGAAAAATGTTGTGCATTTGCAGATGGTCTTAGACACGCGAATATGAAACTGAAACCATCGAATACCTAATTTTACAAAGCATCTGTCGCATGATTGGGATATGTGATCTCACCAAAGGATGAGAAGCCAGATCCAAAAAAGTGTAAGCTGTAAGCAAATTTCCAATACAAAAAAAAAACAAAAATATTAAGCAATTTCTGGGACTTTGTGGATATTATAGACGCTATATACCAAATTTTTCGAAAGTTGCAAAGTCGATGACTAATTTATTAAAAAAATACACCTTTTAATTGGACTGAATACCATAATAGTGCTTTTGAATATTTGAAATCTTGTTTAATCGAGGAACCGATATTGCATAATCCGATTTTTGACCAACGATTTTATGTAACAACAGACGCATCAAAATTTGCTATTGGTGGAGTACTATCTAAAATTTAAGAAATTAAAAATGGCCGATCCGACCTACCAGTAGCATATGAGAGTAGAGTCCTTACAATATCAGAAATTAATTATAGCACTATAGAAAAAGAACTTTTAGCTATGCTGTTATGTGAAGAACAATTTAAAAATTGTATTTTCGGGAGACATTTTACATTCATTAATGATCATAAGCCTCTTAAATGGCTTCATAGTGATTTTAATATTCAATATATCCCGGGAAAAACCAATTATGTAGCCGACACGTTGTCACGAAATCCTGTATCAGATGAAAATTCTGAAACATCAGAACGACAATAGTTAAATGTAAATGCGATAGACAATGGTAAAAATATATTATTTTACATGAATGAATTTTTAGCAGTAAGAAATGTGAATGGAGGATTTTATATATGTAAACCTACTCAAAATGTTTTAAAGTCGAGTAAGCGTGTACAAATTCGTTGGCTTTCGCAATTACAAAACGAGGAAGATCAATATACTATAGATTATTACGATTTTATTGAACCGGGTTCCATATTAACTAATCAAAATTTACGGGAAGTAGGAAAAGGAAAATATAAATTATCAAGTGAAGACTGAAATTGAATAGAAGATATATTAGCGCAATCTATAGAAGCAGAAAATGAAAAAATAAAAATATGGAAAAATGAACAATAGTCTTCCACCGAATCTTCGTCATTGTTGTCATCCAATACGCGAGTAGTAACGCCAGACGATCCATCGCTAGTCGAATTGCCCGAGACTGGCAATAAACAGTTAGATCAATTTCATCGAGAATGTAATGAGACAGCAGATTATATTGATAAAAGTATAACGTCATTAGACATAGCAAAACCTAATAGCCCAATATGAAATTAATCGTAATAATCAAAATCGTCTTCGACTAGCGAGTAATATAATTGAAACACGAGATTGTTTTCTTATGAGTGAAGACAATGCAGCAAATTTTGTTACTGAGAAAAATCAAGCTCTTTATTCAGGCGCCCATACTCTAGTCAGAGAAAACACTCTCCCGCAAATAATTTATGTAACGTTAGGTAAAGCTAAAGTCACATGGTGTCAAAGAAAATATTTTATAGCATTTCCAGTTAAAGAAAATCTTGATATACGTATTGATAAATAAATATTTTTGATGGCTATCGAATCTCTACTTGATGTTTGTTTATCACGCAAATTATTTAGTGTTCGTTTATCTAAAACATATGGCCTGGATGATCTTTTATGGGATGAAATTGTAGACATAATCAAAGATATTTTTAAAAATCGTGAAATTAAAATAATATTATGTCGAAATGTAGTAATTATTCCCTAATCAGATTTTAAAGAAGCAATAATACGTGATATACATAAATCACCTATAAATGCGTATATAAGGGCGTAGCAAAAACATATAACCAAATAAGATAAAATTATTTTTGGCCTAAACTTAAAAAATAAATTCAAGAAATGATAGAAAGATGTCGTTTGTGTCAAACAAATAAACTTGTAAGAAAAATAATACATCAACCGATCGTATTGACTGACACTCTTGGTTCTAGTTCTGATAAAGTTGCATTAGATATTGTTGGTCCTATGCAATATAAAACAAAAAATGGGAATGTATACATCCTCACCATGCTGGATTTGTTAAAAAAAATTTCTATCTCTATTCTATTAAAGGAAACTACGTCAATAAATATAGCTGACTAATTTTTAAAATGTCTTGTATATGTGCACGGGGCTCCTAAAATTACTCTCACCGATCAAGCTGCAAATTTTACCAGCGCTTTAATAAAACATGTCGCGAAATTATGTAATTTAAAAACTTGTATAATTACAGCATTTACGCCAGAATCGAATGGATCAATCGAACGCATACAATTATTAATTAAACCGCGAAAAGACAAACATTCAAAAGAATATTCAGGTCCTCATAAATTATTGGAATTATCAAATAACGGTGTTAATGCGAAAATTATTTATAAGGGTAAAACGTGATTCGTACATACAAAAAAATTGCGTAAAACTAAATTAAGTATAGAAGAATAAAATCTGCTGAAGTATTTTATTATTTTTATTATAGATAATCAATATGTAGTGTATTGGAGTCATTTCGTTTATCTTGATTTTGACGGCATCACGGGTCGAACAATTAACCTGGTATAACTGCAGCACAGGATCGCTAAACATAATCACCGTTTCCCTAACAAAAGTAGGAGACTGCGACATCGAAGACTTGGAGCCTGAAGTTCATCCCCTCCACCTACAGTTATTACAGCTGATCGAACACGAACCAATGGTTGTACAGCTATGCCGACCATATGTAGCGGAACATATACGCTATTGTGGAATGCACTCTCACGCAGCAGAAGTTGAGCAAGGAGAAACGACTTATATCATGTACATGACAACAGATCACGACATAGTTAAATTTGGACAATTTAATTTTGGTAAACCAATCATTAATCGTATATTGGTAAATGGAACTACAAGAAGAGTGCTGACAGTAACAGGAACACTAAATGCAGATGAAACGTAAAATGGCGCTATTTATTTAAGCCAGACAAGGCAATATAAATTGTTGTAGTCACAGCTAAACTTGAAATTTCAATTTATGAATATGTTTCAGCGGCAAAAACGGAAAAGAACGAAATTGTACTAAACACGGGTACGAAAAGCATTAATAAACTTGGTAAGTGCACACATATATACAAAAATTTTGCGTACTGGGACATCCAACAACCGAAAGCAGGTCGATTTGAAAAATACGCTACCCTTTACGAGGGTATGGGCGTAAAAGTCACTGAAAATACGACTAGAACTATGGACTTCTATTTCGAAAATTCATCGAGCAACGTACGTTTTGGACTTAGTAAAACTGGCGAAAGAACACTCTGTGGTTACAAAGTAATGGAAACAGAACATCCAAAACTTTTTATCACAATACACATCAAATCGAAAGTTCGCCAAGAAATATCGACTAGAAATCCAAGACATTCTTATGACAGCTTATTTTGATACTAAAAGGGCTTATGTGGAAAGATATGTAAAAACTCAGTTCACAGAAATGTATCGAGATGCAATTCTTCACAGATGCAGATTGGATAGAGTAATCATCAACTCTATGAGATATTTGTATACAAAACCTGACCTGTTAGCTTTGACGATCATGAAACAACCTGGATTTATGGCTATGCCAGCAGGTGAAGCAGCACATGTAATTCCATGCCAGCCAACACCACGTAAAATTAGACACCTACAAGACTGTTATCAGGAGATACCAGTCGAATGTAAAAATGAGATCTATTATCTTAACTAATCACGAATTATGACAAAAAAAGAAAACCACGAGAGACTATAACAGGATGTTACCGTCAATTTTTTATATTAGCTCAACCTGGGTGCAAATTGTCCCTACACCTACAACAGCAGAACCACCACAAATTATTCAACCTTTAAACAAACCTACACGGAAGTATATGGACCTCGAGGGATTGATGAATAGTGGCATCTATAGCGCTGTAGATCTGGAGAGGTTAAGGGAACATATGATGTTTCCTATAGAAAAACCCGCCTTTATTGAATCTTTATCAAGAAAAATTTCTGATCGACCAATGCTCTAATCATCGCCAAACTTTCAAAATTTAATTGACAAAAGTGCAATAGAAGCTATCGCTCACTGTACATGGACAAAGATGTGGAATGGATTTACCAAATTGAGGATTTTTTCAGCATGGGTAATGTTATTCTTAATGAAGATACAAATTTTAAAAATGTATATGAATTTTTTTTCTCGAGGGTATGTAGGAAATGCCGCTTAAAGCACACCCGTCTAGGTCTGCACAGCCAGATAGTGTGGGGCTAGTTTGGGATGCATCCGCCGTATATATAATATAGGATGAAAAATAAAATAAACAAAAACGTGAAAATACTACACAGCGGTTGCATCGCAAACCGACCTACTAAAACCAACCACCCTTTCCTCTTCTGGCGGAATTCACCCTGGTACCGTTTATTCCATTACCTCAGGGTGGTTCCACTCTAGTATCGTCTTGATGACCACTGCTACCTTGACCTGAATCAAATTTAAAAATGTATCATTTTAAATCCCCCGATGGGACGTCAGATTTAACCCGTCTGATTCATACGCGTATTCGAAGCGGCACATTCATCTCCGTACGGAAAGGAGAAGTATCCCCTTCCCTCACCACGACATTCATAAAATGAAAGAAAATGAGAGCCTCCCGGTTAAGAAAGCGTGGCATCTTCTCCCTTCACGTCCATTTCCATGAAGTCATCCGACGTCCCTGGGTTATGTTGCGGTGTCGGAGCGTCTCCCAGCGTTTCATTCATACCGTTGTCGGTTGCCCTGTCTAGGTACCGTTACGTTTGTCGTAGGACCATCTCGGCGAATTTTGCCATGACGGCTCACTTATTCTCGGCGGACAGCATTTCGCCCACGATGTTCTCAGGCGTGAAGTGTCCAACCGAGCCCAGAAGAGTTGGTCTTTCTTCGTTCCACTTTTCGCAGACGAAAAACGTGTAAGACGCACCGTCGCAATCAGCGGAACAGAAGATGCAACTCGGGCTCTGAACCTTTCCCATACGACTGAGGTAGGAACAAAAGTACCCATGATCACTCAGGAATCGGGTCAGGTAGTAATTTACCACCCCATGGTCTCTGACAATCCAAGGGGCCAGCTCGTCTATTATCCTTGCTGCCCATTTACCCTTGGATGTGGTTGTCCTGGCTCGATGCCACGTTTCTATGGTCTGTTCCCGTTCCTCTCTATGGACTGTTGTTCTGACCTCTCCTGTTTTCTTCCGCTCGTAGATTCGCTTGCGCTCCGTCGCGCGTAGGTCGATCTGGATGATTCCCGTATTAATGAGCACCGCGGGTCCTGAGACCATGCGATGGGCGCTGGTGACTCTGGGAACTCCTCTACGCTGAACAGAAGTGAGTCGAATCCGGTATGTGTCCTTCTCCATTGTATCGGTCCATATTTCAGAACCGTACAATAAGATGGATGCAATGACTGACACGAGGCGTCGACGCTTGCTCGCTTTCGGTTTACTCATGATCGCCATGAGACGGCACAACTGTGCAGTCTCTTTCACCGCCTCATCCGCTGCAAATGCTAGGTGACGAAAGAAAGTAAGCTTCGTGTCTAGTTTGAGTCCCAGATACATAGCCTCCGTCTTTGTCGAAATCTCCGCATCTCCCACATACATGGGAAAATGGTCTCAATCCGTTTGCTAGTGAAGGGCACTATTTCTGTCTTAGCGGCTGCCAAGTCTAGACCGTGTTCCATCGCCTAGTTAAGCAGATATTGTGCTTTTTCAAAGCCCCAAGCAATGATGACTAAAGCGACATCACAAGCGTAAGCTGTCATCTACACCCCTTCCGGTAGCCCGAGTCGTTACAAGACATCGTACAGGATGTTCAAAAAATCAGAGCCAAAGATCGACCCCTGTGCCATGCGACACTGATATATTTCTCGCGTTGGCCTTCTTCTGTTTCGTAGCTGAGGATGCGGTCATTTAGGTAGTCCCGTATCACCCGCATGAGGTACTGCGGGACTCTGAACTCGTTCAACGCGTCCAAGATGTCTGGTCACCTGGCCGAGTTGAAGGCGTTCTTAATGTCCAGCGTAACGAGAAGCGCGATGTTCCTGGAAAAATGATTTCCAGTCCATGCTCTTCTTTCTAGCCGAACTACCTCTCTTATAGCGTCCACCGTGGATCGCCGTTTTCTGAAGCCGTACTGGTTATCGACCAAATCGCCGGCAGCCTGCACAGCTCCCTGTAACCATTGTTTGAGCAACCTCTCATAGAGCTTCCCTGCGCGGTCCGACATGCACAGTGGCCTGTTAGACGACGGAAACCGGGGATCACCTCTCTTATGGGAGTTGAGCAATAGAGAAGGTGCTTTCACCGCGATGAAATTCAATATCTCAGCTGGTATCCTGTCGGGCCCAAGCGCGTTTCCGCTCCGCATCATTTTGGCGGCGATCCATAACTCCTTGGTAGACAATAGGAGGATTTCACCTAATTCGACGACTTCCTCCTGGTCTTGCATTGGCGGATGTGTTGGGTACATAGTGTCCACTATTCAAGTCATGGTGTTCTCGTCGAAAGGATGATTTGGGAGGGCGCAGAATTTCTTGGTCACGATCTTCTAACCCAAACCCCTCACGTCCCGATTGTGTTCCTCCGTCAGGTTCTTCCGGCACTGTGCCTTGCTCCGGTTGATCTCGCATCGGAGCCGATTTCACGCTACTTTATGCTGCACCGACAACAGTGCTGCCTCCGTTTTGTCTCTCGTTCTTTGTGCTCTTCTGAGGCGTTTCGCTCCCGGTCTCAGTTGCGCAATTTCATCCGACCACCACTAAACAGGGCGTTTTCCATGTCGCGATCCCTTGCGCGGCATGGATGCGTTGCCGGCTCGGTGAATGAGACTCATAGTCTCCCTGACAAGGGTCAATGCTCCATCCCTGTCTTCGGTGGCGTTCGTTGTCGGTAAATTTCTCTGTCCTTCGAGCAGTACCTCGACTAGCTTTTTGGTGTTCAGCCTCGCCAGATTCCATCGGGGTGGCTTTGTGGCGACTCCTTACGATTGGGATTTATCGCGCAGCTGAAGGATGATGTATTGGTGGTCGCTTCCATTGTAATCTTCCATTACCCTCCAATCCAAAGCTCTACGCGTTAGATTTTCGGATTTTCGGACATGTTCCCAACGTTGAGAACCGTCATGCCGAGTCTGCTGCTCTGCTGTCTGAGACTGGCATGCCCCACTCCAATGCTCGCGCATTGAAGTCACCGGCGACTACGATCTCGCCGTCTATCTCGTAGATCGCTTCTCCCAACTCGTCCAGACTCCGCCTAAATTACTCAATGCGGACGTTCGTGGTAAAGTAAAAGCTCATGTAAGTTACGTCTCTGCTTCTCACCCACACAAAACCGCTACCAGCCCCGTGTTAGCCCACTCTGATGGTTCGTGGATCCACATATATTGCTGCTGTGGCAAGTGTTTCTTTGTACCACGTAGGTATGTTCCAGTCACAGTACTGCTCGCTGATTAGCAGCACATCAGCCTTCGTCTCAGATATACTCTAAGTCAGAAGGCTGTAGGCTAATTCGGCTGTATAGAGGTTAGCTTGAAGGACCATTATACGGTCGATCATTAATGCTTGGCTTTGGTCTGCCTAAGCGTTTCGCGAAACGCTCTACACTGCCCTGAACCCGGCGTGTGGCCTAGCTGTACTTAGTCTACTTTCAGTTGAGTGCATAAGACGCACTTCGCCTCGGTAGCCTTCCAGGCTGCTCCTTTGTGACCTTCTGTGCCACATATATGAATAATAATTACATATAAAATAATAAAACACGATTATACGAACGAAATTGACATGTAAGTGCGTTCAATTGATATTGTACAATACGACATAAGAACTCTGTCATCGAGAAACCGAAAGCATATAATATAAACAATGGGAAAACCACGCAAGTGGTGCAGGAGAGCAGCTTCGCTTCTAGGTGAAAAAGTACTCAGTCTGCAGTTGACAGTCGGGAATTAACAGTCAAATTGTAATAGTCTACTTGTAATAGTCAAGTCTAGTAGCCAACTGTATTGTTTGTTACTATACTATTATTGAATACTAAGAATACAAACATTAACTTTATTATTGTCTTAAAGCTCAATTTAATTAATAGTTCTTCCTTTCCTAAAAATCTAATACACACTTGTGACAGCCAAGCAATCAGCAGTCCGAACGCATGGCACTTTCGCCTAGCCAAATAATCTTACCCACGCAGCCAATAGTAAGTTAAATAAAGATATATACATAACAATTCAATTAATCAATGTCTGGATAAACTCGTTGGAAGAATAAATCGGAAAGCCGCTTTTATTGTCTTACCGTAGTATTCCGCGGCATAACATGCTTTCGGCCTGCTTGCCGCCATCTTGTCGTTTCTCCCGCTCAGCAACTGCACGTGTTCGTGCTTGGGCTGTGCACGGTGATTCTCGTGTATGTAGGTGCAAGACTGGTGGAGGCGAACGCTCAACCCCCCTCCCCCATAATCAACAGAAGGCGAGTCCGCACGCGAGGAGAGAAGCCTCCAGCAGCAAGCGCCGAGGTGACAACGGGAGGGAAAGCTAGATACCTAGCGGCCAGCAACGACAAAGAGAGAGAGAGAGAGACAGAGAGAGAAAGAGAAACAGAGAGAAAGATAAGCTTAATCAGCGGAGTTCCACCTCGGATCCACAAACTCTATTTAGTAGAGGTAAGAGCTAGCCCAGGGGTAAACGCGTAAGTGTATACAGGCCACTTCGAATAGTGTGCCGTGTCCCCAGAATATAAGGGCTCCTAATAGCCCGCGATAGGAGAGGCCCGAGCGTGATCGAAGCGCTCTCTGATTCTGGCGGCGTATTCAGCGACGGTCGTGCTGAAGAGGCATGCGACGTTCGACCTACGCGTTAGAATTAAATTCATTGTAAATTTCTTATTGTTATCGTCGTTGTAAATTTCTTTATTTATCTACTTCCAGAATATATTAATAGTTGTTATTGTTAAATCAGTGAATCGTCGATAAACACGGCCCCACCTGCTCCTGGCATCGAGTAGGCCAGCAAGCGAAGCTAAATCGCTATTCGCGTTGCAAGAGACTTAGCATTCGCGTTTTCGCGCTCTTTTCTGGTCGCGACACCCAGTGCGTCGAGGAAACTCCGCATAAAGCCGAATCCTGGTGGATTCGGCCTATACCTAGGAAAAAACCTGCATAGCTACACCGGGATAAGGCTACAGCGGTGAGTCTCCGCCGGCCAACCCAAAGGTAAGTGCTGCGGTAAGTCGCGCACACGCGTTGCGTATATAATTTTTGCCAAATTGATAAATAGTGCACTTTTTTTCGGTATTTGTTCTTTATAAACCCATGCATTGTGATATAATATTCAAATTCCAGCTGATCGCCATCACCATTCTCATAGCAAAAAATCTTAACATTTAATATTTCATGTTAGCTTTCATTCTAGACCTTGTACAAAATGCTCTCAAGCTAAATATAATTCCGCAGAGCTATTAAATGGTGACTTTTGATTACAGTAACACAATGAAAATACCGAAAACACGTTCTCTAGTTAAAAATTCTGAAAACATTATATTAACAGTAAGACCATATTCTAACTAGTCTAGAATTAACGAGAATATGAAAAACTAAATTATAAGATTTTCTATTTTGAAAATAATTGTGGCATTTTTCTGGAATCTTAATATAATAATATATCACAATGTGTGAGATCACAAAATATCACAATAGGGTCTAGTAAAACTTTTTTTATATTTCTTACCTTATTTTTACCAAAAAATGATCCTAAATTTTTTCTCAAAAGTCCCTAGTTTTTGAGTTAAATATCAAACAATGTTGCCAAAATCTCAAAATAATAAAAAAAACGTTGAAAAAATTTTCAACCTTTAATTGCCCTTGACATATAACACCTTAAAGTCTGAAATTTTTTTACATACTCTGGGTGCACACACCAATATTTTTGGAGAGTTTCATTTTTGGACACTTTTATTTGCGGACCTGCTCACTTGAGATTGAACCACCAATCTCTATACGTATAAGATATATATATATATATATATATATATATATATATATATATATATATATATATATATGTATATGCACATGCATAGGTGTATGTGTAATGTATGTGTATATACATATGCATAGGTGTATGTGTAATATATATGTATATGCATATGTATAGGTGTATGTGTAATATATTTTTATTCTCAATTTTATTCTCAATTTTATTAAGACATAAATTTGAAAAACAATTCTCAATAGTCTGCAATAATAGAATCTAATATGTTACCTACATATATTAAAAATATATATATGTGCCGTTCCACGTCAACCGGAACACCGCCCTGCCCAAAATTCCTTTCGACTTAAAAATTTTTAATAATATGGAAAATTTAGCATTTTTCATGTACTTCAGATTAGTGCATGGCTATTTTTAAAATTTCGTTTTCAGACGGAGCTGCATGTTCTCTAACCTTAAAGAAATTCTACTTTACGCAATGATCAAACTGTTCGAAATCAAACGAGTTCCGAAAAATTCCAAGCAACAATAATTTTTATGTATTTTGAGCTGCTGAACACGAATCCGACACTCTTTTTTATCGATACCTATAAGCATTCGACCCTAACCTCAATAAACACCCCAAAGTTGCTGTTTCACGCGGTTGAGAGCTAGGTCTCCTGATCTATGGGAGAAAAATTATTAACAGAGAGTATTTTTATGAATTTTTAGCTGCTAAACACGAACACGAATCTAATTTTATTTTGTTTCTATTAGTTGAGTATATATAATTAAGAGAGCCGAGCTCTTTTAATACCTAAAATATTAGATAGTATTACCTTTAATTTATACTTGCTAAAAACTTTTTTGATCCTTCTCTACCATATCTGTTAAGCGTATACTGTATTCATGGATTTGTGCACTGACCGTAGGTTTCCAAAGAAATAAATGGATTAAACGGACTGATTCCTTTTGGAAAATGATTTAAATACCTGTGATTTTGGTATTTAAATTATTATTGGATAAAATCAATACGGAGATTGATTAGTATGTTTAATAAATTTATTGACGTAATTAAACTGATTACGTGAATCATTTAGCGCAATCAATACGACGCTTATAATGATTGAATATTACTTAATTTTAGTAATCAAAACAAGGATCATGCAGTAATTAAACTTATCCTAAAAACCTTTCGTTGGGATATTCTATTAATTTACTTTCTCGTTATTTGGACATTTTCTAATATTCTTTCGTACTATATCCAGTTATAACTTAGTATTACTCAATTTTAATCGCTTTTGTGGTGGAAATCTTTGTCGTAAAAAAATATAAAAAAGTCTAAAAAATTGCAAAAAACAGTAATTTGCTATAAAATTATATTAAAAATAGTAAAGAACCGTAAAAAATTGTCTGGCTTTGGAGTATGCTTTACAAGTTTTTACAGATGTTTACTCTTTTGCATTTTTTGTACATGTTTACGAATTTTTACATTTCGTAACATTTTTTAAAGTTTTAAAATATATAAACTCTCCAGTCTATAGCATTTTAAATGTTTATAAATTTATAAACTATGGAAATGTAATAGTGAAAGAAATTATCCAAATACAAACAATCTTTTACGGTATTTAAATATTTTTATTAAAATTTTATAACAATTTACAGTGTTTTAAATATTTTTGTACTTTTTTACATTTATTTATACCTGTTTACATATTTTAATATTATTAAGATAATGATTTCTGCAAATTTCCTTGATATATTTTATACGAATTTGTGCTTTGTTCATAACTATTACATTCCTGGATAATGACATTTACTAAACATATTACTTTGTTATTTTATAATAATAAAATCATTAGCTATATATTATTAATCAATCCTCATTAGTTTTCTTTACGTATTATATGCAAATTAGCGCTTTATTCCTAAATACTATTTTTATTAAGTATGTTCAATTTGACAAAAAAAATTAAATCTATTCATTTAGTACTTTATTATTTATTGAAATATTTCTAAATTATATTATCTATTGTAGGTATTGCCAAGATATTATGTACGAAGAATGTTTAGCATAATACGCGTTATAACGCTATTATCAAATTTATTAAACTTTGATAATTTTGATATTTTGTGTATATGTTTATTCGAATATAGAAGTTATAAAGCCTTGTCATCGAAACAACTACCCTTGCTGTCCAACGCAACTAACAAAGATTTTAAATAATTGTCTATTTATAAAATCATGAATATTCACTACAATTATTATTATTATTACGATCGTGCTCAGCAACTGAAAATACATAAAAGTAAAGTGATCTTCACTGCAGCACAGGGTACTTGATTCCCTGTACATACGTAGCAGCGTGCATCACCGCGTCCGTAGTACCGCGCCAGGCCGCTAGGCGGCGACGACACCAGTTTTCGTATCCATTAGCGGAGTAGCGTTTCGAAAGGCATATAAGGATGCGCTAATCCATGAATTTTTACCGAATTTTTTCGTGTTATAAATGCTGTGTTAGAGCTCCCGTTTGAGTGGCAGGCTAATGGTTAGATATTATTTTCTCCATAGTTCAATTTTGTTTCAAATTATATAATATTAATTCGCTGTTACTTTCCACGTAGTATTTTTCATGACAGAAAAATTAATTTGGAACAGACACACTTTACTTTTAAGTTGATGTAGCTTTTGTATACTTGTCCATGATTTATTAAAGCATCTTAAATATCTACAATGTCTGAGTCTATGGTAAAGAATTCTTTTCCAATAGTTCATGTTGACAGATGTATTAATCCATTCAATGTTAATGGACATAAAGGTACAAGTCTTCGCAAAGTTTCAAAAAAATGTTTGTTAGATTATCCAGATGCACCTGAAACAGCTATGACTTGTTCATCTTGTAGAAAATCGTATTCTTCTGTAAATTTTAATTTATCTAATAATTCTCTAAATGAGCAGAGTCAGGAAGAAAATGAAAGACCACAAAATAAAAGAGTCCGTCTATCGAGAGAAGCTGAACTAGAACAAATGTTCGATGGATTGAAAAGTAAATTATCTTCTCTACCACTAAATGACCCATTGATAGTTTCTATTTTGACAATAGCGCCTGAATGCTGGACTTTACGCGATATTCAATCAGAGTTTAATGTCTCTATGAGAATGGCAAAAAGGCGAGGTATTTGAAAAATGAATTTGGTATCTTAACGATCCCTGATCCGGAAATAGGGAAAAGTTTACCTGGAAGTACAATTAGAAAGGTAAAGGAATTTTATGAATGTGATATTAATAGTCGAGTTATGCCGAATAAAAAAGATGTAGTTAAAATTAACGAAAATGGTGAAATTTTGTATGTTCCAATAAGATTGCTACTATGTGATATCAAAGTATTATATCGAAATTTTAAAGAAGAATGCCAACAATTTCCTAACTTTTTTAGAAAATTTGCAGAGCTACGTCCAAAATGGTGTGCTTTGGCCGGTGTGTGTATGTGTAATACACCAAAACTTCAAGGCCATGCTTGAAGCATCCAATTGGATGGTTCTCACGAAGGAATCTGGTGATCCAATAAATGGTTATACCGATTGCTTTTCATTAATCTTACGTATAAAGCAGAATCCTGCCTGTTTTTTAGGAAGTTGTCAAAAATGTGATAATTTTTTAAGATTTGAAGAATATGTATCTTCTGTACTATACGAAAATAAGATTGAGGAATTAATTTTCAGTGTCTGGCAGTCAACAGATAAATGTACTTTAAAAAAAGAATATCTTTCGGTGGATGATTTTATTTCCGAATTGTCTTCAAGTTTAAAAAACCTTATACCACATCATTTTATCGCAAAAAAGAAATCAAAACATATAAAAGATCTGATAAACAATTTACAGGAGAACGAAGGGCTTCTGGAAATGGATTATTCTGAAAATTTAGCTTACGTAATTCAGAATGCTGCTCAAAAATTTCATTTCAACAATACTCAGTGTACAATACATGTTGCAGTACAATACAGTACTATATTACAGAGAAGATAATGAAATAAGGCATTGTAGTTTTATAGCACTTTCTGAAAGTTCTACTCATGATAAGCTCGCAGTTTACATTTTACAAGGAAAAATTATTCCTGAAATAAAGAAAAGATTTCCGTAAAAGAATAAGATTATATACGTCACAGATGGTGTAAAGCAGCACTATAAAAACAGATATCAAATAATAATCTTGGTAAATCATGAGTTAGATTTTCAAATAACGGTAGAGAGGTATTTTCATGCTCCTGCTCATGGAAAGGGTTCATGTGATGGAGTAGGAGCCGTGTTAAAAAGAGAAGCTACTCGTACCAACTTGCAGGCCAAAGCTACGGACGCGATTTTAAATTCAAAACAACTTTATGACTGGGCGAGATAAAAGTTCCAAACAATAACATTCTTTCACTATTCCCAAAAAGATAATAAAAAAAACATCAAGATCACTAAAGAAAATATTCTCAACTGCACCATCTGTTACACAAATTTCAGAAGGACACGCGTTTTTAGTTTCTTCCGACAACAAAATCATTGTGTTAAGATACTCTAATGCACCAAATCCATTATCAATAATACAATATTAATAATTGAATTTTAAAAATGTTAAACAAAATAGTACAAATATACAAAAAATGGCAATAATTACAAAAATAATAACTTTAAAAAAGTTAGAAAATACAAAATAAAAAAACATTAATGCGGGCTTTGTAATAAACACAGTTTCAACCCTGTAACGCAGAGACCGTTCATAAGAATCAATACAAAAGTTGCATAATAACTACATATTAGTAGGCAGTTATTTTAATTGTATCTACTTGAGTAGAAGTAAACAAATAAAATTTAGCTTCGTGTTAATATTCAGCGACTCAAAATTCATAAAAATAGTCTCCGTCGATAATGTTCCTCAATAGACCTACGTTTTCTACCATGTAAAACAGCAATTTTGGGGTGTTTTCTGAGGTTAGGGATAAACGCATAAGGTATCGGTAAAAAAGAGGGTCGGATTCGTGTTCAGCAGCTCAAGATAAATACAAATACGCTCTGTCTATAATTTTCCTCACGTAGAACACAAGACATATCTCTCAACCGCGTGAAACAGCAATTTTGGGGTGTTATGAGGTTCGGGATAAACGCTTAAGGTATCGGTAAAAAAGAGGGTCTGATTCGTGTTCAGCAGCTCAAGGTGCATAAAAATACGCTCTGTCAATAATTTTCCTCACGTAGATCATAGGACCTACCTCTCAACCGCGTGAAACAGCAAGTTTGGGGTGTTTTTTGAGGTTATGAACGAACGCTTGAGGTATCGGTAAAAAGAGGCTCGGATTCGTGTTCAGCAGCTCAAAATATATAAAAATAGTCGTTGCTTGGAATTTTTCGAAACTCCTGTGATTTCGAACAGCTTGATCATTGCGTAAAGTAGTATTTCTTTAAGGTTAGAGAACGTGCAGTTCCGTCTGAAAACGAAATTTTAAAAATAGCCACGCACTAATCTGAAGTGCATAAAAAATGCTAAATCTGCCATATATTTAAAAATTTTTAGGTCGAAAAGAATTTTGGCAGGGCGGTGTTCCTGTTGACGTTGAAAGTCACATAAATATATATATATATATATATATATATATATATATATATATTTATGTGACTTTCAACGTCAACAGGAACACCGCCCTGCCAAAATTCTTTTCGACCTAAAAATTTTATATATAATATATATAAAATATATGGTATATATAATATACCATATATATATATAATGGTATAAAGTCATACATTGGCATTCATGGCCATAAACGTTCAGATATACTTATATGTTGCCATAATGCGTTTCTGCACATACATGAATTGATATTTATATATCTTCGTATATAATTTTCTTGAATGTCATATATGATCATATATAAATGTATAGGATCGTGCATGAATATATTTTTACCCGGGATATTCTAGCTGACGGACCTAATGGATTTTTTCATGTATGTTCCCTATTGTGGGGATCTGAGAAAGGTCGTACACTTATGTAGTTTTGACGTCGGTATAAGGATTAGCGTGTACATTCGATAGAAAGTTTTTCTAACTCAAACATTTGAAGATTGTAATAAATACTAAAACTTCATTGAATGCAACACATAGTTTTGTTAATCTCATTAGAAAAGAGAGAATATAACTTTTCTATTAAGAAGAACTTTTACGTACTTTTAAAGTCTACTGGATTTGTATAAAACTATTTTACAGTGTCATAACTTTTTTTAAAGGGTGATTGAAAACCTACGTATGAAAAGTCATAATTTAATTGTCGATTATTCTTACATTCGCAGAACTCGGTGTCGTACTTCTGCTAACTAATAAAAATAGTTGAACTAAAGAAATAAAGACCTAAAAAAAATCTGAAAAATATATTCTAAATATATGATTTGCAAGACAAGACAATTCTAACATTTTTTTATGTACCTTTAAAACATACCTTTTAAAATATAATAATTTGGCATCATTTCGTTTCATTTCATCTTTCACAATCATATGAAGATGCAATAGCTCATTTATTATATTGAATTAAAATTATTTTAAAAGACGGGTTCTCGCGTTCACCTTTCCATACGGTCACCGCTCGCACGACCGTGCGTGCGCATACCAGGCTCGTTTTGACGACAGCAAATGTTTCAGTAAAAACGGGCCCCGTGCTCTCGCTCTAGATTACAGCAACTTACGCATGCGCACTTATGTTCGAGTGTTCGAGAACAGCTAATGATCTTTCGAGTTTTCGAGCTTTCGTATTTTCGAAATTAGATTGTGTTCAATTCGGTACATGAGCTGGGTGATTTTTTATATAGGGGATGCATA
The DNA here is from genome assembly GCA_949152435.1 of Gastracanthus pulcherrimus. Classification (NCBI taxonomy): domain Eukaryota; kingdom Metazoa; phylum Arthropoda; class Insecta; order Hymenoptera; family Pteromalidae; genus Gastracanthus; species Gastracanthus pulcherrimus. The sequence goes on from OX424573.1 coordinate 120,109,604, forward strand.
TTATATATGTATATATAGAATACATGTGTTATAACAGAGTGCATAATTGTTTAACAAATTAACAACTACTCTAGACCAGTAGAGACTGTAAGGGCATGTGCCACACGCAACGCGTGCGTGCTCCTAGCCGCTTCACCTACCTGGAGCAAGTCAGCGGCGCACCGCCGCTGAACTTCTGTCTTGATATCGCTTCTCTGGTTTCTCTTCTGCAAAATTGCCGAATCCCAGCGGATTCGGCTTCGTGTGGAGTTACCTCGACGCACGGAATTTTGCGACCTGAAAGGTGCGTGAAATCGCGAAACGGTAAATACCGCAACGCGTGTAGATTATAGCTGTTCGCTGCCGGCTTAACTCGATTTTGGAGCCGCGGATCTGTGGGCGAAATAAGTCAACGCGACTTTTAACATTAACAAATTAAATATACTATATTTGACAAAAGATAATAATACAAATGGATAACAGTTAATAATATTTGAATGGTAACAATAATAAATTACGATGGTAACAAAGATGAAGTTAACAACGCCCAAGGCAAGCGTCGCAATGCGCTCAGCTCGATCATTTGCTGAGCGTGCGACTCGATTCGCGAGAGACGCGTATCACGGGTGTCTCTGCCCGACGCCGATATTAACAGCTGTGAACACAGGGTACGGTGCACTCGGAGTGCCGCTCTGGACGAACGTGTGTCTCGCACCCCGGGCTAGCCTTTTAACTCGTATTCGACGACTCGTACCGGCTCCTAGATGTCTCTTTCTCTTTCTCTCTTTCTCTCTCTATCGGATCGTCTATTCCCGTCGCTGCGCCTGATGTGCGTTGCTGCGGTCTCCTTCGCTCCGTCTCGTTCCCTTCGTTGCTCTGCTGCTGAGACTTGCTTCGTCTCTCTCCTCTCTCTCCTTCTACACGTGGAGAGTGCAATTGCGTGCGGCTCCACTCATTCGCTCACACATACACACACACACACACACATACACACACACACACACACACACACACACACACACACACACACACACACACGCGCGCGCGCGCGCGCGCGATATCGCAACAAGTGATTGCACCTGGGTGAACGACGCCAAATAAATCAATGGTGGCGGGAGAGACCGAAAACTATAACGCGCGTGGGCCGGTAGTCCTATCGAGAGTGTCGGTCCTCGCGCGTTGGCACGGCAAGCGCCGCGCTTCCCTTTGCGTTCTCTTAGGGTAAACACACCTGTGCCAGGCTGTGCCACCCGCTGAGCGCGCATTACCCATTGCGTGGGCCAATAATAATGCAGAACTCGCATTTCATTACAACCCCCTCCACGACGTCGCTTGCCCGGGTAAACGACTTCTGCCACCTAACCAATGAAATGCGAGATCGGTCGGAGATGGGGTCAGTGGGGTCAGGTATCAATTGAAGATGGACTGATTAAATTATCCAGTCTTTTTCTTCGCCTTATCCAGTCGGTCCATCTCCTCCCTCCTGGCGAGTTTCGGTCGCTACTCTTGCAAGGTCCCTTCGGTCGGCCTGGTGGATGTTTAGTCGGTTCAAGTTCACGCCTTGCTTTCTTCGGATTTGGTGCGACTTTCGCTGTTTTAAAGACGTACACCGCCTTCCGTGGGCGACCGCGCTTTGGCTTCATTCATTGGTTGCTATCGTCGTCTGGCAGCGTTGCCCCCGCTGGGGTCGCCTCCCGCACGCTCTCAGCGGACGATAGCGGTTCGCACGTCTCCCCCCAGTCCCTCAGTGGTCGGTCTTCCTCTTCTCGCATGCTTCTCTCTCCTTTCAGTCCAGGTTCGAATGGATCCTACCCTGGGATGAAGAGTTTCGTGTCTTAGGCTTGGACAAGCTCTTCGACATGCTCGGTTGGTCCAAGTAGCCGATACGAATTAGCACCTAGAATATCTATCACGATGTATAGACCCGCGTCTTTCGGTGCCAATTTTGCCATTATGCCCTGAGCTGCCGAGGAGAGCACTCTGTTCTTCTTCCGCCATACTATGTCGCCGAGCAGGAAGATCTGCGTCCGGTGTCGTAATATTTCGCCTGTCTGGCCCGCTCTGTCTTGGAGCGAAGCACCAATTGCTGGTGCAATTCATGTAGCCTCTCCATTCCTTCGTGCCAGGCTTGCAATAGCTCCTTCTGCACGGAGTCTTTGGCTTTCTCGTCGCGCGTCCTATTCAAGGTTCCAGACGGCGTAAGTTGCCTTCCGTAATTCAGCATGGCTGGGCTGTAGGCAGTTGAACTATGGTTGGCTGTATTCATGGCAGACATCAACTCTGGTAAGTGCTCGTCAAAGGCCTTATGGTTCTCCTGAACGTACGACGCTATCATCGTTTTCAGGGTCCTATTCTCCCTTTTCACAAGGTTCGCTCTCGGGCAGTAAGGCGGGGTCGGAGTATGGTACCATTCCTGCTTCCAAAAGTATTCGTCAATGGCTTTGTTCTTCAATTCAGTGCCGTTGTCCGAATAAAAATTTTCGGGAGTTCCAAAACATATGACAACTTGCTCGTGTAACTCCTTAATTATAGTACGAGCGTTATTCTTCCGGATGGGGATGGAGGTATGCACTCCGCCCATCGGGTGAATAAGTCTTGGAATATCAAGATGTATTCATGGCCATTTTACATGCGGGGTAGTGGACCGGTGATGTCTCCAGCCACTGTTTGACATGGTTTTTCCACGATCCTCCTACCCATCATTCCTATGGGAGATTTCTGCACCACTTTGTACTCCTGACATATTATGCACTCTTTGACACACCTCTGTATGTCGGCGTGCATGTTCGGCCAATAATAATGTTGATTTATCCGGGTGAACGTCTTATCTCGCCCGAGATGGCCAGCGGTGGGATCGTAGTGGTTTTCTCTCAAAATGGCTCGCCTATGTTCGACTGGCACGGCCATTTTCCAATCGTCATCGTTCCCGATGACACTCTCGCCCCTTTCATCAGGTCGGTAGCAATGGAGGTCCTCGCCCACGATCTTCCAACGTAGATTCTTGCGGCGCCTCTCGGTCGTATCTCTTATCACTTTAAGATACCATTGGTCGTTGGTACCTTCCGACCACCTGAGGGAGCTTAGCGATATCTCCTCCTCCTGATACATTCGGGACAGGGCGTCGGGCACATAATTGAGTCTCCCTTCTTTATGTACTATTTTAAAACTCTGCCCTTGCAACCGTAACATCCACCTGCACAACCGGCCAGTGTGGTTCTTCATGTCACATAGCCATTGCAGGTTCATGTGATCTGTGACCACCCTTAAATGGTAGCCCTCGATGTACGAACGGAACTTGGCTATGCCTCATACGACCGCTAGACAGTCACGTTCCGGGACGCTATAGTTCCGCTCAGCTGAATGTATAGTCCGGCTGAAAAATTCCAGGACCCTCTCGCCCTCCTCTGATTCCTGGAGAAGCACCGCTCCGATTCCGGTGTTGCTCGCTTCCGTGTTGACAACGAATTGCTTGTCCGACAAAGGGCTCTGAAGTACAGGGGCTGAGACGATCAATGTCTTTAGCATCTCAAATGCGTGCTGTTGGTCTTCTAGCCATAGATACTTCTGGCTCTTTTTCAGGAGTCTCGTCAGAGGTTCCGCTACGGTGGCGTAGTCCTTCATGAACCTCCTATGCCAGGACAACGTCCCTTGGAACCGTCTCAGCTGTTTCAGGTCCCTGGGAGCGGGGTAGTTCAGGACCGCTTCGATCTTTTCTGGATCGGGCCTGATCCCATCCCGGTTCACCAAGACTCCTAGGTATCTGACTTCTGGTTTACAGAACACGCATTTTTCTCTGTTGATCACCGGCCTTCAGTTTCTCGAGAACCAGCCTGAGTAGACGCTTGGGTTATTCATACGATTTAGAGATTATCATGATGTCGTCGAGGTAAGTGAGCACGTGAGGCTCAAGCTCGCTACCGATCATCATGTCTATCAATCTCTGGAACGTGGCTCTAGCGTAGGATAAACCATACGAGAGCCTCACAAAATGGACCAGCCCTTTTCTGGGCCTTGTGAATGCCGTTATGGGTTTTGAAGACTCGCCCAGTGGTATGTGGTGGTATGCACTTCTAAGGTCTATCGTCGATATATACTTAGCCTTGTGTAGCTTCCGCAGTATGTCCTGCATGTATGGTAGAGGGTACGCATTAAGATTCGAACTGGCGTTCACCTTCCTATAATCGACGCAGAACCTGTACGTGCCGTTCTTCTTTTTCACTATGACCACTGGGCTCGACCATCCGCTGTTTCGACGGCTCGATGATCTTTTGCTCCAACATTTCCTTCACCTATTGGTGCATCTCTTGCTCGATTTTCTCTGAGACTGGGTAGTATCGCTGTTTAATCGGTTTTGTGGAACCAACGACAATGTTGTGCTCTATGTTACCCGTCAGTCCGTCTCTCCTTGACCTGCTAATATCTCGTCCACAAGGTCTTCGAGTTCTTTACGCTCGTTGTCCGTGGCGTCTGCTACACCAACAGATGAGAGTGCGGCTACTCCCACTTCTAAGCTAGCTAAGCTAACTTCACATTATAGCTTGGCTTCTGTACCCTTGAAGTACATCGTGTCCGTGTCCGGATCGAGCATGGCCCTAGATTCTTTAACGAAATTGACACTTACGTAACACTTGTCGTCCAAGTGAGGTACTACGCCTATTCTTATTTCTTTGGTTATGCCCGCCACCGTAATCGAAAGCATAACGTAACCAACCAGTGGGCGGCACGTACCATCTGGTAATTTTACACGCCCTGCGCACTTTAGAGAGAGCTCTCTCTCTCTCTCTCTAGTGCGCTGGCGATCTGTAGTCCAACCGCTCCCATGACCGTGCTGGATGCACCAGGATCTTACAGGGCTCGTAGCCTGCAGTCCGTGACGTCTATCGACATCCACCATCGAGTTTCGTCTTCCGTGGCATACTTAATTCCCCACGGCCTCACAAGTTCGTTTTCTTCGTCTAAAAAATCGAAGCCTGTGAATATCTTCGTTTCGGCCTCTCTTTCGGGAGATGGATGACCTGACCGTGATCGGACGTCCGAGCTCTCTGTCGTTACCGTGGCTTCCACTTCCTGAGCTGCTGCGGTGACCGTAGTGCTCCTTTAGAGGCTCTCCCAGCGTTATCTCCCCTTCTGGGTGAGATTCGTCTGGCTTCATCTGGGCGTCCATATCTACCATCGTTGCTTCGGTTACGACAGGAAGGGGTGATGCGGGAACCGTTCTCTCATCGGGAGTGGCTGTGGTCCATTCTAGCCGCCCCTATACTCATTTCCCGAGCATTTAGGGCAATGCTTCCGCATGAACCTTATTTCTCCGCAGCCATAGCACTTCATTGGCTGCGTGGGGTCAAACCTTGGTTTACATCCCTCTGGTAATGTGCCAGGGGGTTTCAAGTTGGGGACCCGATCGGCTTTCCCCCTTTGTCAGGCGCTTTGGGCCTTGCACTGGTGCCTCCTCCCTTTTTGTTCCTAGGGATTGTGTCTTTATCGTTCACGTGGAGCTGGAACTGCTTCAGCTTCTCGTCTAACATCTTGGCGAAAATTGTCGTGTACTATAGCTTCGGCGATAATTTATTCATTATGCCGATGAGGCATCTTGCCAGAGAATTTGACGTTCCATTTTCTCACTATTTGCCCTACGTCTTTGTTCGAGCCGAATCTGGACGTCTGGTCTAGGCTTCCAGGTGCGAACCTTGAGCTCGAGGTATTCCCGTGGTTGCCATTCCTACTCGCCTCTGGCCGATCTCTTTGCCGATGATGATCATCGATTATAGTCGTTCCTAAAGATACGTCCTTCGGTATTTGGAACTCGGTTCCTTGTCCGGATACTAGCCTGATCACCTGTTCGTCCGACCGCTTGCCCGACTCCTGTGTACTTTCATCGGCTATAGGCTGCTCGGTCACTTGGTTTGTTACTCTGATTTCTGACGGTCCATGAACCAACATCTCTAAATTCCTATGCACATTTGTGTCCAAGGTCAGTGTCCCTAGCCTGTCTATATTTGGCTCGCTCGTGGGTGTGCCATCTCTGATGTCGGTCGTAATAGTGTCGTATTTAAACTGACGTCTGAGTCGGGCTCAATCGTTAACGATGCTGCTCTCATCGCCTTGTTTGTCTACGAAATCGTTGGCGGTATAATTGCCAAGCAGCCATTTCTGCAGGCGGTATGTCTACGTGAAATAGCTACCCTCTGTGGACATCTTCAGCTGGGCGAGTGTTTCATTTACTCGCTGACCGCTCAATTCTGTCAACCATACCTCCACAGCTGCCTCTGGTTGACTGGACATCTTGGTTTTGATGAAATTACTGTCTTCGTTCGCAGTTACCTATTTACTTTTCGCTACGCGGGATTCCAGAATTCGCTCGTGTTCGGTAGTGTGTGCGAGGGTATCGAAATACTAAGGCCCAAGATAAAATTTCGCAATCAAATATTTCTTGGTTGAGCAGAGTGTTTAACTGATCTCGATTACGCTCTTATCGGTGCGCTGCATTTTTTAAGTTCGCTTTCGTCCTTTTTCCCTAACCAATCACGGTTTTTTTTTCTTTTAGTTCATCACTTCGAACTTCTCGAGTTCGAATCTCGTTTTAATATGATAACTCCGAGTGATCGGGTCTAAATCTCGCTTCAATCTGATGACCTTGATTGCCCAGGTTCAAATTTCGTTTTGTTAATTAGAAGAGTGTGTAGATTTTTTCATAAATACTCTCGAAACGAAAAATAAGTTCAGCCTTTATTTCTGTCGAATTTTCTGTTATAACTATCTCCAAAAAAAATATAATAATTGTAAAATTGAATAAATAATCTTTTTACACTACTTGTATCAGTACAAATTATGGTAAAGTAAACTTATTCCCCGTTTCGTTGGAATATGTTTTCAATAAGGAGCGTCTATCTATGTAACTTTGGGAAAAATTGGATTTTTGTGTTCGAGACAATGTTTTGGGAAAAATTAAACTTTTTCAAAAATTTCCTAATTAAAAAAAAATTTTATTTATTCATAAACTAATTTATTCCTTTTCCCAAAATATCGTAAATTCCTAAAAAATTTGTTTGGCGAAAAATTTTCTTAAGTTGATCTCAACCAATCGTTTCCTGAGAAAAAAATTTTAAAATTTAAAAAATTAAAATAAAAAATTTTAATTTAAAAAATAAAAAAAATAAGAATTTAAGAATTTGAAAAATTATAAAAAAATCTAAAAAGAAAATTAAAAATTTTATAATTTGAAAAATTTTAATCTTGGTTTAACTTGGTGAACGGACATTCCCGGTTCGAATCTCGATTTACCCTGGTTACACGATTTTTCCGATTCGAATCTTGATTTATCCTGGTAACACGAGTTTATCGGCGCAACTCTTTTAAATTCCAACAAAAAGCAAAAAAAAATCAACAAAAAAAATCCACTTTTTCGTATTTACTGTTTATTAATAATTAATAAACAATAATTTAGCTGCAAAATAAATTTTGGAAACCAAAGAAGAATAATGTCATAAGAGCGGGGCTCCTGGGCAGTGTATATATGGTACTGCTTTTTACCACTGCTGCTGTGGTATTGTTGCCACGCTAAAACCGCTCCATGTATTCAACGAGAATTCTTAACCGAAAATATCCGAAAAAGAAATATTATTTTTGTTTCTTCAGTTAATTGTTTAATGCTAATCAATAAATAATTCAAAGTTGCGATTTTCGGATTAAATTACGATTTCCGTTTATGTGGATTCCACGTACACTTTTCCATCGAGATTGGTTATTTTTGCTCTGACAAGTGTTAATTTACTTCGAATCCTGCCTAATTGCTTGGCCTGGTGTATAAATGTAAAATATAATCTATTATTTTATAATATGATAAATAAGTATGCATAAATAAATAATTATTATGAGAGTCAGATCGAAAATGAATACTTTTATTTCTATTTTAATTGGCTTGTGTTGATTGTCCAATTAATTAGCCACATAATTAATTAAACAATCAATCAAACCTTCGGTGTGCCGTGCTTAGTACAATCTGCTCACCTTCATCGCGCACACTATTATACATTTCGTAGTGTCTTTATTATCGCTCGCTTTGCGTACGCGTGCTTAGCCTGCTTACAAAAAAGAAATTCGATGAATTTAATTCTTTTAAAACAATTAAGGATCTAAAAATTTGAAAAATTTGAATGAATTTATTGTTTAAATAACCCCGTTAACGATATCGGAAGGGCGCTATGTATAACAGAGTGCGTAATTGTTTAATAAATTAACAATTACTCTAGACCAGTAGAGACTGGAAGGGCATGTGCCGCACGCAACGCGCGCGTGCTCTTAGCCGCTTCTCCTACGTGGAGCAAGACAGCGGCGTACCGCCGCTGAGCTTCTGTCTTGATGCCATTGCTCTGATTTCTCTGCTGCAAATTTGCTGAATCCCGGCGGATTCGGCTTCGTGCAGAGTTAGCTCGACGCACGGAATTTCGCGACCTGAAAGGTGCGCGAAATCGCGAAAAGCTAAATACCACAACGCGCGTAGATTATAGTTTTTCACTGCCGGTCTAACTCGATCATGGATCGACGGGTCTGCCAAGCGTCGCAGTGCGCTCAACTGGAACGGTGCTGATCGCGCGACACGGGTCGCGAGTGACGCGTATCTCGGGCGTCTCTTCCCGACGCTGATGTTCACCGCTGTGAACACAGGGTACGGTGCACTCGAAGTGCCGCCCTGGACGCACGTGTGTCTCCCACTCCGGGCTAGCCCTTTACCTGGTAGTCGGCGACTCATGCCGGCTCCTCTCTCTCTCTCTCTCTCTCTCTCTCCTGGATACAGCCGAGATGGTGTACCTCAAGGAAGCCGCCGCTGCTGCTGTGAATCCTCTCTCCTAACGCGATCTCGCTGGCTCTTGCACACTACGAGTTTTTACAGCATGGCTCGTTATATTCAGCCACGGATTCCCGAAATTGCCTGACAAGGAAATTTTTAGGTTAACTGACTGCTGGCGTCGTTCTTCATAGCCTGGTTGCGTGTCGGAAGCTGTCCGTCTATGTAACCGTCACTCGGGCCTCGACTCTATGATGGGAATAGACCTGAATCACGCCAACAATCAGAACGCGGGCTCTCTACCAGGTATATTCGTGCTATCGCCAGCCCCATTGCGTCATTCTGACGTATCAGTGACGTCAACAAACTACACCTGCAACATCGAACGGCGAGAGAGTTTCGTCTAGTTTAGTGTTTAAATTAATTTATTTATCAAGACGTATCTACATTGCTTATCACTTTCCGAGTTATACAGTGCGTGGCGATCATTACTTTGTTTCAGAACTCGTCATGCATTTTCTTTAGGCTTCGAGCGGCTTAAGTTAGGTCATACGGCGCGAAAATTCTCGACTTTAAAAGTCGATAAACAATTTATTTTTTGTTATGACTTTTGCAAGTCGTGTACAGTGTTACTAAGTGAAAATTGATCTCGTGCTTATTTTTGTACTTTTTATTAATAAAAATCATACTCGCTATTGCCCGCACGCAAAATTTTCCAGTGGCTGACTATTTTCACTTTCCCTCACTGTGTGCACATATACACGAGCGTGGAAGGCCTCTACGTTACCGATGTCTGCCCGTTTTTATTCTCTGCCACTAATATTTGAAAAATTGCTTGTAGAGAAACTGCAACGATCTTTTTACAACAAATTCAGATTTAGTTGAACTATTTTATCCTAAGGTATTGTTAAGGGATTATTCTGGTTTAGACGCTCGAAAAAAAAGGCTTTTTGTGAATTTTTTCTGACTTTATTATCACAGATATTAATATAAAATTTGTTCCGCTTATCAAATACATTCTTAAAGTACAAAAAAAATTTTCTTTATTTTTAACAGTTTTTGTGTGATATAATCAGAGCCCAACGTAACGCCTCAAAAAGTAGGTACGTCGCTGGCGGGTGTGATATCTTCATATCAGTTCACCTAAAAAAAAATTTGAAAGAGTTTTAGATTAAGTGTAATAGTGGTTATCCAGCATACTAGAATTATAAATATTTATTGAAAAAAACAAGATGGCGTCGAAAATAATAATAATAAAAAAACGTGTTTTTTTTCACTGTTTTTTTGCAAGAAAAGCATAGTAAAAATCAATACTTCAAGGAGATCCTAGTACATTGGAGAACTATATGTATGTAGAATATGTGGTTAAAATTTCATAAGGATCGGTTCAGTGGTTTCTGAGAAATCACACCTGCCAACCGAAAGAACACTGTTTCGAGAAAATCTCGTTTAAAGTTCTTTTTAATTAAAAATCGTGAAAAAATCTTGCTTACATTTAATCAGCGATGCCTGCATAATACATATCGCCTTCTTCTTGTTCAAAGTTCTCATTTTCTTCTAATCTGGCCTGTCTCTGTTTGGTCCTTGTCACTTTAGACGATTCAGAGCTACGACACTTCGCTAAACATTTACGTCCATCGTCACAGTTTCTGGCGAAGTCGACGACTGTCTGTCCGAGTTTGATGCCCATAACGCCCATTATTTTTAATACTGGCTCGAATCCCTCGTTAAAAATGCAAGCGGCTGTTTTGCTTGCAATCTCAACGATTTTTTTACCATTGAAAATATGTTTGGGGGCCATACTCCAAACGCATTTGTTAAAACTTTCGTTATTATTCTGGGTATGGCCACCCAAACATCTTTCGAGCAACTCGGTCCTGGTTAAATCGTCATATATTGTCTTTAAAACTTCTTGTACATCGGCAGAAAGAGCAGGTTTATGTTTGTAAATAGTTTTATTCTCCTTGGCTTTTAGGTATTTACACCATTTAACAGAACAGTACGAGTGCTGTGCATTTTCGTCAGTCGAAATTTTGTGATTGTAACCAGCCCAAATTTCAGTCTTCATATTCTCGATTGAATCTTCGTTTCTTTGAACAGCTAAACTATAGTTAGTTGATATTCTAAGAGAAAGAGTCTGCGATTCTTTCGTCACCTTTATAGTTAACCCTTGAGTTTTTTCAATGTGGACTTTTTTTGCAAGAGTGTTTTTAGCAGACTTTTTCGCTACAGTTTTTTTTGTAGGTTTTTTCACTGGAGTTTTCTTGTTTTCAGCTTGTTTTAGAGTCTTCTTCTTTTGAATAAGTGATTTCCTTGCCTCATTAGCGCGTTTAAAAATTCGTTTTGCAATGTGCAAATCGCACTCTAACTTTTTTACAGTGAAATTCTCACCATACGAAAAAACGCTAAGCAGCATCTTGAACGTCTTCGAGTCGCCGTCCCCAATATAAAACCCGTACTTTACGGCAAACTTTTCTAGCGATCGAAGAAAGATTTCCACAATGCCATCAACTTCCATCTTACCGGCACTACCATCGTAGTTTGCATTGGAGTTTTCTCGATGTTTTTCATACCAAGCAAAATACGCCACTTCATGCTCTCTCCCTTTCCATTTTTCACAACCCTTACAGTAGCTAGATCTTACTGCAATGTTTATAACTTTTCCAGAGTACTTGAATATGAGAGAAACTATTCCAATCAATGAAGAAAAACCTCTTTTCGACCAAGAGCCATCACCAGAAACACTCAAAATATCTTCTGGTTCTCCTCTCTTTGTATTTTCAAGTTTTTCTTCAGCGAGAGCTCTGAGCTGCACTAGGTTGAAAACTGCCTCGACAGCAATCAAGATGGTATCAACAATTCCATAATAAGCAGATATACCTATATATAAGCAGACCAGATATATAAACCTTTGCCTAGATCCATGAGATTGTAAAACATGTTTATGCCGTGAACACCAACTCCAAGTAAATGCATAACAAATACTAAACGACGATTCACTTCATAGCCCGTCCCAATCATTGGGCACGAGTCAATAAATTTTTCTTCGCATCCACAAGTTATAAGCAGTTTAAAACCTAATCCTCGCTGACTGTATTTATTAAACAAAACGTTTCCGTCACAAACTTTACACTTCAAATAACTTGACAGCATGGAAAACACAAGAAAAAAATTTATTATGCAGTAACCAGCCATTTGCTCGACAGGCACATCGAAAGTCGCGTCTTCAGTTTTTCTTAATTTTTCAGCTGATTTGCTGGTTGACTGCAAATCAACTGCGTCAGTATGTCTATTTCCTTGAAATTTGCGCTTTTTACCGGGTTTGCCGGGACGTTTATTACTGAATTTAGACGATTTTTGATCCATAGTAAAATATCAAACACGTGCTGTTACTCATTCAAAGTCAAAGACGAGACTGCTACTGATCGCTCAAAAGCGAAGCAAAAACTTCTCGTACAAGGTACATACAGCCAAACATTTGAAAATCTTTACCTGAAGAATACTTCTACACATGCTCCATTTTAAGAAAAACATCAAAGCGTAGGATACATGATTCCCAAGCAGCTGGTTGAAGGTACAAAGGGGGATTAGTCGAAAGGTGGGTCGAGCGCGCGCGCTCAGGTAGTAAAGGTAACGGTGCACAAGTATAAAAATAACATAGTTACAGTGCTCGGATCGTTCTAAAATTTTTACACAATACTTCTACATACATCTACTTTCGAAAAATGCACAAAAAAAATTCGATTTTTTGAAAGTGATAAACCAGAATGATCCCTTAAGTTTATTTCTTGCATGTATTGTATATATCGGCCATAAGGTAGAAATACTGCATAACTGAATAATTATTGAATTAGTTGTAATTTTTGTAGCTGCGAAATTGTCATTAATTTTACTGACAGTATGTATCTGATGCACACTTTCCGAGTTTAATGTTTAAATTTAATTTGTGTTTAATGTAAAAAGGGCGGGCGTCATTTGTGCTTGTAATTTCCAAGTCTAGTTTATTTATTTTTGTGAGTACATGTGTTTCATAAATTATCTAGTGTTAGTATTATTTAGATGGGTCTGTACTAATATTTAGCACAGCTTACGCATGCGTGATCTCATGCGGCGGTCGTTGGCTGCGGTCAATATCGCTCAATCATCACATGCTAATTAATCCGTCGATAACCGTTGCTATCTGCTGATAAGTAATCAGTATTTATCCTGCTAAGCTTTTGACACTTGTCAATAGGTGGCAGCTCTTTGTCAATTTGCGGTATTGTGCACTTCATACTATGACCAAATGTGCCGTGTGTGATCAATCAATATCACGCAAACCCAATGATTCTCTGAAGTGCATTTTATGCCTGAAATTGTACCACACCGGCTTCTGCAAGCCTTCTTGGTATTTTACGTCATCATCTATCAAGTTGTGCACAATCCCTGCAGCCTATTACGTTGTCTTCGCAAGTAGTAACAGCTGACGTATTTCAGCGTGATCCACGCCCGTGTGTATATTTTTTCATTCCGTACCACCAAAAGCTCCATCTGGTATAACGGTTGCTAAGCGCACTAGGTCCCCGACTTCCGACGCTGCTACACAAGCCACAAAACACCCTCGTGCTCGTAAAAATGGTAATTCTACGGATTCTGCCACTTTGAACACCACACTTGTCAAATCGAATAGCATCGCGTCAATCACTAGTTGCGACTTGAACGCTGAAATGTCAGACCAACAACCGCCAGACTGGTTTAAGAATTATGTTAATAAGTTTGACAAATTCGTAGAGGAAACCAGGGGTAATCAATCCGATAATTCGAAAGCATTTTCACAGCAAGAGGCTGCAATTAATAATCTCTCTGAGCGGGTCACATCACTTGAAAATTCAAATAAAGCGAAAATTGCCGAGAATTGCGCAGAAATATCGTCTATTAGGAGCGAACTGAACATCCTTGCTCAAAACAGAGCGGAAATTGACATGTGTGAAGTTATCATATCTGGTATCCCGCGAGTGCCCAGTATACCCGACGCAGTGGTAACTGAGAAGGTACTTACTGCTATAAACCTGCCCTATTTAAAGAACTTTATTATCGAATGTCGGGATTGGTCTCCACCGATAATTGCCTCTGCTCACGACAATTCGAATCTCGCGCAAGAGCTACCACCCGCCGGAACCTCTTCGAATGGAATGCGCTCTCCTCACTTTCGTGCCATAGTCCTGAAATTATCGTCGACAACGACGCACGACGCTATTATTAATAGCAGTGGTAAACTAAACGGTCTCGAGTGCAATGTCATTCTTGGCGCGGGCGGAAACTCGCACATCTTTATTCGCCCCTTGTGGCCAAAGTCAGTCTTTCAACTATGGCGCAAGGCAATGGAAGCCAAGAAAGGGCTGAACTATGCACGGCCCGTTGTTCGGAACCTCTCTGTTTTTATGAGAGAAACCAAGGACTCGCCGCTAATTCCAGTCCGCTCCGAAGCTGACGTCATACTGCTCCGTGCGCGCCCTCCACCTCCACGGCGCGGTCCGTTAGAAACAAATAATATCGCTCCCGAGGTTAGTCAGAATCAGCAATGACAGAAACCTGGTCGGCCGGATCGACGGGCGTGTAATGATTTTATCTCTGTGGCTAATATAAATGTAAATCGACTAAAATCTCATTTTAATCTGCTAGAGCATCATTGTTCTGAGCATTTGTTTGATATTATTGCAGTCACAGAGACGTTTCTAGCGCCGGTTCTCTAGAAGGCTTTAACTTTTTTAGAATTGATAGGGTAGGCAAGGAGGGTGGCGGCATGGGTATCTACGTTAGAGATTATTTTCGTGTGAACATTCTTGTTCATTCTGACCCAACTTATAATAATACACCTGAGTTTCTTATTCTCGACCTCTCAAGTAGTTGTCACAAATTACTTTTTTCCGTAGTGTATCGTCGCCCCTCGGCAACTTATCCGCACCAATTTTTTAATATTTTGTCTGATTTCTTGCCTTCGTTTAACAATGTAATTATAACAGGGGATTTTAATATGAACATGGCCGTAGAGAGTGGTGCTTCAGACTACTTAAAATCGTGTATCGAGACTCGCTCGTTGTTTCTTGTTCCTTCAGACTCAATGCATCATACTATGTACAGAGATCGCCCCTCCCATACGTGGCTAGACTTATTCATTGTGCATAATGCGTCGGCGCTGAGGGAATACAACAAGTCAGTAGCTCTCTTCATTGCTGGCCATGACTTTATACACATGCAATTCAATTTCCACAAACCCTCTGTTATAAGTAAAACATACTTCTGCAGAAAACTCAGAAATATATCGGAGGAAGCGCTCAAAACTGTGATTTCGCGTAAATTCGAGTGTTTTTTCCCGGCCGCCCCGCTCTTCCCGCACTTTGCGCAAACCATTATCCGGCACGTATTGATGATGCAAACTTAGCTACTTCAAATTCAACTCTGGTAGCTCCATCCCATTCGGAAGCTACAAATCTAGCTGACAATCTAGCGTCTAGCATCTCAGCTGTTATTTCCAACTCTTTCGACTATCTGGCACCTACTAAAGCCATCATGCTCACCTCTAAGCGCATGTCAAGGGTTAAACCCGAAATACTCTCTCTCATGCGCCAGCGAGATCAAACATTTAAAAATGCCAGACAGTCTGGTCTTGTAGCTGACCATGATAAGTTCAAGCTCCTTCGCAGCAGAGTTTCCAATCTCCTTGACACGGAGAAAAATCAGTATTATGCTGAAAAAATCAATAATGCTCCTGACTCTAAAGCAAAATGGAAGGTTTTACGAAATCTCGGGATCGCAAGGTCAAAACTGCTTACCCCATGCACATATTTCACACCCTCAACCCTCAATGCTCACTATGCGTTCATCTCGGCTGCTAATCCGCCACTCATACACGATGATTTCTTATTGTCGTGTGCTGCACCTGCAAATCAGCACACAACTCACTTATTTTCGCCTCGCCCAGTCACGGAGAGTGAGATAGCAACAGCAATTCGAAATGCTTCATCTAAGTATGTTGGTTGGGATGTTATCTCAGCCGAAATGTTTAAACACGCACTTTCTATTCGTCTAAAGCCACTCTCTGCTGTCTTTAACGCACGTGGAAGCGTGTCCTGCTCCAACCGCTTTCCAAGATCAGCTCGCCCCAAACTCCTTCCGACACTAGGCCAATAGCCATGCTCCCTGAGCTCTCTAAGATTTTAGAACGACTAGCACATTAGAATTCTTAGAATTTCTGGAAGAAAACGGCCTTCTTAACCCTTGTTAAGCAGGTTACCGTAAAGGTCATAGTACACAAACTGCTCTTCTTAAAGTCTTGGATGATGCGCGTCTTGCCATTGATAAGAGAAAAATTACCGTGCTTGTACTCTTCAGTTTTTCGAAAGCATTTGACACGGTTCCTCACAAATTACTACTTTGCAAGCTTTGAGCTATGGGGAGCTCAGATCATGCCCTTAAATGGTTCTTTTCGTACCTCCACGATCGTCTGCAGGCAGTGGTGGATGAGGGTGGATCTGTCTCGGACTTGTTAAAAACCACGGATGGGGTCCCCCAAGGCAGTGTGCTTGGACCACTGTTATTTTCCATTTTCATAAATGATCTGCCATCAGTTCTCAGTGTGTCCACGAACATGATCTTTGCCGATAACACCTAAATCTATCATTCGTTTTTCCCCTCCGAACTCTTTGAAGGCATTGCAGCTGTAAGTCGTGACGCGTCCGCTGTCGCAACTTGGGCGCAGGCCAACGGCCTGCAGCTCAATATAAAAAAAACCAAGGTAATGCTCTTGGAAAGTAAATTCTATACGGCTCAGCTACATTCAAATATCATCCCGAAAGTTGTCGTCAATGGTCAACCCCTCCCATATGAGTGCGAGGTGAAAATCCTCGGTGTATGGATCACTCCAACCCTTGACTGGGGTAAGCACTTAAAGCAAGTTTTGCGCAGAGTGCACGACTCACTTTATACCCTAAAGCACTGTAGGCATGCACTCACCCGAGAAAATAAAAAGAACCTTGTCGAGTCCCTTGTGCTTCCCCATTTTGAGTATGCGTGTGTAGTGTACCACGATCTCGGTCAAACGCAAAAGCTACAGCGAGCACTCAATGCTTGCGTACGTTTCGTGTTCGGCTGCATCCCAAGGAGAGCTCATGTTACGCCATTCAGACTCTCTCTTGGCTGGCTCTCTGCGTTCGCTAGACGAGAATATTTCTTAGGATGACTAGCTTTCAACGTGTTAGCTCATAAGAATCCCCCTTATTTAGTTTTAAGTTTTTAGTTCTAAATCAGGACGTCGTCAAACGCTCTTCAACTCGACTCCCACCCACAACTCTCCTCTATATTACACCTCGAACAGAGGCCATGAAACAATCGTTCCTCATTCAGTCATCCAACTTCATAAACAAGCTTCCTCCCGCCACCTTTGATCCTTTCCTAATTAACCAGTTTAAATCTTTTCTTTTCGACTTTCTCCTTCGCAGGGAGAAATTGGAATGGGATCAACGGGTGGAGAGGGAGGGCATCATTCTCAGCTAGGTCGCACTGGTGGGAGTTTCAACCGTAATCAAACTCATTCATTTCAAGGTACTCCGCCAGTGTGGCCCTTGCACGTAAATACGTGCCATCATTACCCGCGTATGTTCTATTGCGTAGTTACCTAATTTTAAATGTTCAATTTGTATATTATTAAGTTTATTTTTGTTTCTGGTAACTTGTTTTTACCTAGTTTTCTAAGTCATACTTTGTAATACAATGTGTCTGCACGCGATATCGCAACTAGTGGTTGCACGTGAGAGAACGATGCGGGAGAGACCGAAAACTATAGACGCGCGCGGACCGGTAGTTCTATCGACAGTCTCGGTCCTCGCGCGTTGGCGCGGCTAGCGCCGCGCTTGTCTTTGCGTTCTCTTTGAGGAAACACACCTGTGCCACCCGCTGAGCGCAAATTACCCATTGCGCGAGCTCATGGTAATGCAGGGCTCGCATCTCGTTACAGTGTATGTATATTTAGAGTATATATGTATATATATCCTCACTAATATATAAATGTGAAAGTTTATTCGTTTCTTTTTTGTTTGTTACTGCATCAGCCAAAAACTACAGCACCTATTTTAATGAACTTAATCGATTCTCTTCGATTTTTTTTTAAAAACACATAGGATCCATAGAAATTATAGATGATTTATTTTTCCAGAAAAATGTAAAATACCTCGTATAAAAACTCATTTTTTATATTTTTTAGGTCAATTGTTTGTTATCGCATTACGCACAAACTACTGCACCTATTTTAAGGTAGTGCTCTAGGTACTGTTAACTTGTCAAAATGTGTACACTATTTTTACATTCAATTTCTTATTTATTATAAGGTGAACTTTGTTTAAATTATCGCATAAATAACCTAACACAAAATTACGACTACACATTGAAATCAAACAAATGTATTCATCCTATTTATTAAAAAAAATTTAATACAGATGCTGAATTGACTGATATATATATATATATATATATATATATATATATATATATATATATATATATATATATATATATATATATATATATATATATATATATATATACATATATGGGACATTCTTAGTCAAAAAATCCACCCCCTCTGTCCAAAAATCAGAGTCTCAAAAAAATTCGTGTCCGGGCTTAAAATTTAGCTTAATATATCTACTTTCCATTACTCAGTGGCCTTTTTGAAAAATTCAAAATGGTGGGCTGGTGTAGCTCTAACAATACACCGATATCACCACGGAATATCAGTTAAATGTTCTTAAAACTTACAGGGGCAAAGAAAAAATTATTAAAAAAGTTATTTGCATATATTTTTTCCCGCTGAACACGACTCCACCGTTAGTTTTGGTCTATGGGTCCACCTTTCGTCCACAACCTCAAAGAACAGTCAAACAATGCAGTTTTACGTGGCTGAGACTCGAAATAGTGGTCAAAAAATTAGGGACAAAGCTTATTCGCATGTATATTTTTCCGCTGAATACGAATCCACCGTTAGTTTTGGTCTCTGGATCCACCTCTCGTCCATAACCTCAAAGAACAGTCAAATAATGCAGTTTTACGTGGCTGAGACTGGAAATAGTGTACAAAAAAAGCTCATCATCATTCTTCGTTGGTTTTTAACAGAGGAATACAATGCAATACAATTCAAGGTCATTTCAAGGACAACTGTTCAAAGACAAGGTCAAAATTTTTTTAAATTTGACACTATTTTAGCTATTATTTTGACAGGAATGTCATGTTTATGATGACATTGCGCCCTTCTACAGGAAGCTTTGTAATTGTAAAATTTTCCATTTCATAAAAAACCGCGTTATAATCATGTTTTGAGGTTATGGAGTTTGAAAATCGTGTGTTTATAAAATCTCCATATGAATGTGTGTTTTATTGTTTAGTTGAGTATAGCTGAGTAAATCTTACTTATAGTGGACTAAAACATACAGATTCTATATTTCAAACATTATATTATGCATATTGGAACGATAAACGATTTTAGAGAAGGTACGTGCCAATGCATCGTTAGCGGTATTTTCATAAAGATTATTCCGGATTTAAAAGAGTTATTCTTTAGTTAGAAGATTTTTGGATATTATTAGATTTTTCGTATTTTGCACTATTTTGGTAATGGTTCTTAAAAAATCATTTTTTTTTTTTTGTTTCTGAAGGATCAAATACTAAGTAATTTCTGCATAAAATTCTACTCCTTTGGTAGCATTAGAAAATCGTTTAATAACTACCGTTTTTGCTTGTTGAATAGTAAACGAGTGGTTTTTTAAAATTTCGGGTACTGGTAATGCCGTTGAGAATCTTTTATTCAAGTGTCGTGTTGATTTATCATAGTTTACTTTACTATAAATAAAAATTTGTATGTTTTCGAAACGTTTGCTTGCCCAATGAAAAAGGGCTTCTGGAGTCAAAATCGCTTCAGATGGTTTATTTAGAAGACTTGCTCGGTAAGCCTCTCTTTTAAATATAGCTCCTAAACCATCATATTCACTTTTACCGTGTGCTGTTACACAATAATGCCATTCCGCTTCGATTCCAAAATCTTCTTTATGGTTGATGAGATTAGCGATCTGGAATCGGATTTTGAAATGTTGCTTTGCACCATCTGTGACGTATATCAATTTTTTAACATTTTTAATAGTTTTTTTTATTTCTGGAATCAATTGCTTCTGAATTGTAAAGACGGCAGAAGTATCGTGTTTTAAGCTATCTGAGAGGAAGATGGAACTTTTATGTTTTAATTTAGAGTTTTCTTTATAATAATAGATGATTGGGAATACTGTACATTGCTGATTGTTGAAGTGAAATGCTTGCGAAGCATCTTGAACTACATATGAATATAATTCTCAGAAAAATCGAACATAACAAGTACTTCTCCTTTATTTAAATTCTGTTTTGTTGACGAAATAAATTGAGACTGCTGTTTCGCTATGAATGAATGCGGTTTAAGAGTCTGTAGCTTGTCACAAAATTCATTTACAAAGTCAGAAACTTCACTCGTAACTGTTTTCAAAGTCGGCCTATCAGTTGCTGTCTATAAACTATATTGTACCTGATCGATAAAGGCACTATTTAAAATTTCAAGTAATGACGTGGAAAAAGATGAAATATCTGGACACTTATGACATTGATCTAGGTAGCAATCGGGCGTAGGTGTCATGCACACAATTGATTTCAAACAATCATGATAATCACGATTTGGATTTTCAGTTTCTTTTGTTAAGCTATTAATTTTAATTGCATCAAGCATCAATTTACAGTTCTGATGAATCGTACATACACATACTGAGTGAGTTCCTCTTGCTCTAGCCAAAATACAATGTTGCGGTCGGAGTTTTGCAAAAACACTGAAACTAAGGGGATGATCTGAGTAAGTCTTATTGAACAATGTATGCAGTTCTTTGAGATCCATTAACAATAACCGTTTTTGCACTTTAATACGCTCATCATCAACTTTAACTGAACACGTGTCTTTGACTCCTGGCATCATTCTACCAACAGTATCGTCATTATAGAAATCATTAATTAATGTAATTGTAGCATTTGGTATAGTTTTACCAGCTCTTGCTGTAACATCGGCCAGAACACCATTTGCTGATCGTAATTCTTTAGCTTTTGTAGCTAAAGTTCGGGAAGTATCAAATCTTTAGCTTTTGTAGCTAAAGTTCGGGAAGGGCAATAGTGAGGATTCTGAGCTTCATGGGCTCATTACCTTCTGAACTTGTGAATTTATCTTTCAATCCTTGCAGAAGTTCTTCCAATTCAAGTAACCTGGTAGATGAAGAGTCTTTTTCAGTAGTTAAGGAAGTATTTGAAAACTCAGTACCTTGGTCTGCCGAGGTATCATCACATTCCATACTACTGATATCATTGGAATCGTCTATATTCATACAGCTATCCTTACAAGGACCGTTGAAGAAACAATGAGTTCGCTAATGTAAGAGCTCGCTAACTATCCTGAAAATGACTGTTACGCAAGCAGTTACGCAACGAGAAGAAATTTCCTTCAACTATCCTTAGAAGGACCGTTGAAGAAACAATGAGTTCGCTAATGTACGAGGGTAGTTCAATAAGTCTTTAGAATAAAGTATAAAAACAATTTTTTTTTATTTTTCAACATAATCTCCTTGGAGCTCTATACACTTGGTCAATCGCTTTTTAAGTTTTTTTAATCCTTCAGAAAAGTGCGTTTTCGGAAGTTGCTCAAAATAAGCACTTACAGAGGCAATGACGTCTTCGTTGTCCGTAAATCTCTGTTCACCGAGCCATTTTTTCAAGTTTGGAAATAAGAAAAAGTCACTGGGGGCTAAATCTGGTGAATACGGTGGGTGTTCGACCAATTCGAATTTTAGTTCTTCAATTTTAGCCATTGAAACGAAGCATGTGTGAACTCGGGCGTTGTCGTGATGAAAGAGAATTTTTTTTCTCGCCAAATGTGGTCGTTTTTTTTTAATTTATTCTTTCAGCTGCTCTAATAATGATGCATAATACTCACCAGTAATTGTTTTACCCTTTTCCAAGTAGTCAATAAGTATAATTCCACGTGCATCCCAAAAAACTGTAGCCATAACCTTACCAGCTGACTTTACGGTCTTTGCCTTCTTTGGAGCTGGTTCGCCTGTGGAAATCCACTGTTTGGATTGTTCCTTTGTCTCAGGAGTGTAGTGGTGTATCCATGTTTCATCCACAGTCACAAATTGACGAAAAAATTCCTCAGGATACCGACTTATGCGCGCCAAAAGAGCCTCAGAGGCGACCACTCTATTGCGTTTATTCTCAGCTGAGAGCAAACGCGGCACCCATCTTGCCGATAGCTTTTTCATGCCTAATTCTTTATGTAGAATTGAAACAACTGCACCTATGGATATCCTTGTGGCCTCAGCTAACTCACGCACTTTTAATCTTCTATCCTTCAACACCATATCGTGGATTTTATTGATGATTTCGGGAGTAGTTGCTTCTACGGGCCTTCCTGAACGTGGTTCGTCACTTATTGATGTACGACCACGCTTAAATCCATTTACCCAGTTATAAACCGTTGCTAAGGCAGGGGCAGATGTGCCATGAACTGAGTCCAATTCATTTTTTATCTCATATGGAGTTAAACCCTTTAAATGAAAATGTTTAATTACCGCTCTGAACTCGTTTTTTTCCATTTTTCTTAACAAGCAATTTTTTTTTTCAATTGGATATAAAAACACGTAAATTCAGAAGATGTGGACTGTGACTGCACCATATATCTAGTCGGGAGTGGTGCTGACTGAAAACAGATGATTTGGAGCGATTCGCGTGCCATCTGTTGGTCATTCTAAAGACTTATTGAACTACCCTCGTAAGAGCTCGATATAACTATCCTGAAAAGGACTGTTACGCAAGCAGTTACGCAACAAGAAGAAATTTCCTTCAACTATCCTTACAAGGACCGTTGAAGAAACAATGAGTTCGCTACTGTAAGAGCTCGCTAACTATCCTGAAAAGGACTGTTACGCAAGCAGTTGCGCAACGAGAAGAAATTTCCTTCAACTATCCTTAGAAGGACTGTTGAAAAAACAATGACTTCAAGGAGG
Organism: Gastracanthus pulcherrimus; assembly: GCA_949152435.1. Lineage (NCBI taxonomy): Eukaryota > Metazoa > Arthropoda > Insecta > Hymenoptera > Pteromalidae > Gastracanthus > Gastracanthus pulcherrimus. The sequence continues at coordinate 120,132,461 of OX424573.1, forward strand.
AGTTATGCACTAAAAAAGAATGTCGTTTAACTATCCTCGGAAGATTATTTGAAAAAATGAAAGCATAAAACGATAGAGGAAAGTACATATTTTCTTTTAACGTACAATATTTTATGCTGTAAGATATATTCGATGTTGGTTATGATGAGGAAAAAAAAATCTAATTATATCCAAACTAATGAAATCTAGGAAAAGAACAACTCATTCTATTTCAAAAAAGGTGCAATTAAACAAATAAGATTGGGAACATAGTATTTAATTAAAAATTGACTTTTGTGTTCAATTTATTTTTCGAAAAGTAGCCCCTACATCTAACTGCAAAATTAAAAACACATATGCCCAAACAAACATTTTCTAAAAACACGGGATTCGGACTCCATAACCTCAAAACATGATTATAACGCCTTTTTTATGAAATTGAAAATTTTACAATTACAAAGCTTCCTGTAGAAGGCCGCAATGCCATCATAAACATGACATTCCTGTCAAAATAATAGCTAAAATAGTGTCAAATTTAAAAAAATTTAACCTTGTCTTTGAACAGTTGTCCTTGAAATGACCTTGAAAATGAGCTTTTGAGTCAAGGTTAAAACGGAGAACAGCATTGTATTCCTCTGTTAAAAACCAACGAAGAATGATGATGGGCTTTTTTTGTACACTATTTCCAGTCTCAGCAACTTAACTGCATTTTTTGACTGTTCTTTGAGGTTATGGACGAAAGGTGGCCCCATAGACCAAAACTAACGGTGGATTCGTATTCAGCGGGAAAAAAATGCTAATAAGCTTTGTCCCTAATTTTTTTACCACTATTTCGAGTCTCAGCTACGTAAACTGCATTTTTTGACTGTTTTTTGAGGTTATGGACAAAATGTGGCCCCATAGACCAAAACTAACGGTGGATTCGTATTCAGCGGGAAAAAATACATGCAAATAACTTTTTTACTAATTTTTTCTTTGCCCCTGCAAGTTTTAAGAACATTTAACTGATATTCCGTGGTGATATCGGTGTATTGTTAGAGCTGCACCAGCCCACCATTTTGAATTTTTCAAAAAGGCCACTGAGTAATGGAAAGTAGATATATTAAGCTAAATTTTAAGCCCAGACACGAATTTTTTTGAGACTCTGATTTTTGGACAGAGGGGGTGGATTTTTTTACTAAGAATGTTCCATATATATATATATATATATATATATATATATATATATTGTTCGCGCTAGCCGGCCAAAACACAAGAAACTGATTATCGGTTTGAGACCTGTCTACAATTGATCGCGGTAATAGCGTCGTGCGAAAGTGCAGCTAAGGTCACTTTACGATAGCCCGGAACACGTGCGGTGGATGAGAGGATGCAGAGTTTGAGGGAAAATAACTTTAGGATTTACCCTGATTTTAATGTAAATATCACAAAGTAAAGTGAGCATTTATTGCTCTTAAAAGTAGCTACATACAGGTTGTATTAAAGTGTAACTGTTAGTGTAACTTAACACGCGGTCACGAGAACAGGCGTCGCGAGACGCGCACCGAGTTTGCCATAGTCGCGGTCAAGCCGGAAGAGAGCGAGCTCAGCGAGACTAATTGATTTTTGGATCTCGCTTTGCGGAAATTAGGAAGGAAGAAAGTGGGAGAAAGCGCGCACTTGTGTCCTCTCTCGCAAGAAATCGTGCGAGCGAGCGCTTCAGTTGTCGCGCGAGAGGGAAACAGTGCGCGCGAAAATATAAAATATAATAGGGCCGACGCAAGTGCAAACGGCCCGAACATATATATATTAGTGATTCTCTGAAAACGCAAGAATATATATATATATATATATATATATATATAAATATGGGTAATTTTCTGGAAAATCAAAAACAAAAAAATTTTTTTTTTAATTTCGGCAAAAATGTTTATATATATATATATATATATATATATATATATATATATATATAAATATATATATATATATATAAACATTTTTGCCGAAATTAAAAAAAAAAATTTTTTGTTTATATGTATATATTCACAAGTATCTGTGAATTTTTTCTGATTTTTTTGACCAAGTATGTTCGAGTTACAGTGGGTCAAAGACAGTTTTAGCTGAATAGGAGTAAATTTTCGCAAAAATTAAATCTGTACTGTTCGTATTCAAATTTTCTAAATTTGAAAAAAAAATATTTTCCAGGTCTATGACCTTTCATTACATGGATTTAGTCCATTTAAAAACTCAAAAGTTGAATAAAATAGAGTTCGATCACTCAGTCGACTGCGAAAAAATTCACGGAGATGCCTCTTTTAGTTCAAAAGTACCTGTACAAGTCCCAAAATGGCAATCGGGCTGTATTTCTTGCTAAAAATAAAAATAACAGTCAAATTATGCTAAAATATGATTAAAATGCCTATTTAGCACCATTAATAATGGGTTCGATCAGTTGGCTCAACACCTAAAAATTCATTGAAATGCCTTTTTAGTACAAAAGAACCTGCATAACTTCCAGAATGATAATCAAACTGTATTTCTTACTAAAAATATAAATAACAGTCAAAGTATGCTAAAATATGATTAAAACGTCTATTTAGCACCTATAATAATGGTTTCGACTACATGGATCATCACTAAAAAAATTATGAAGGTAGCTTATATCAGTACAAAAGAAACGGGTATACTCTCAGTACCGTAATAAAGCTGCATTTCTTGCTAAAAATAGAGATAATGGTCAAATTATCCTAAAAAATTATTAAAGTGTACGAGAATTCACATACGAAGACTAAAAAAGTTTGCAAAGAATTCTCAACATAATATCTTCTGTCTGGTACAAGTGGATATTTTTGGGACAGACCTCGTATATATATATATATATATATATATATTCTTCGCAAACTTTTCGTGTCCTCGTATGTGATTTCTCAAAGAGTTCTCAAAGAACTCTTCAAGAACGACTGGTGAATTCTTTGTAGTTTGACATTTAAAAACACTAAAAGAATCCTGAAAGATGACGTGGCGTGATTTCTCAGGAACAGTTTCGGATATCTCTAAGAATTCTTTGAGAACTCTTTAAGGATGGTCCTGCTATATGGGTATTACATATTTAAGTATAGGCTTCTAGTGCACCTAGAGGAGTGAAAATCATTCATTTGAAATTTGTTTTCTTTGGCACAACTTGCAATTAAATAAATTAGGATACAGATTGGTAAAATTATGTAAAATATTGTTCTTTTTTACATATCTAATATGGAACTATCAAAGCATAAATTAGCTATGTATTACAATAACTAAAACCTGTTGTCGATAATAGTTTTTTTATTTATACCGTATATTCAGCAAAAGTGCTCTTGGCGTAAAGTAAATTCATAAATTTTTATGAAAAATCACTCAAATTCTTTTTTTACAAGTAAAACAGAAAATATAGAATGTTTTTAAAATATATATCTATGTTCAGAAATTTTCCAGAAATTTCAGGATATCACACTTAACAATTTCGGCCTGCATAAATTAATTATTAATTATCTATCTTTACAATGAGTGAATCTGTATCAAGTGTAAAGGGTCTTTCGCTACAATTGGGCATTAAATAAAAAATTATGCGAGTTTATAAAGATTCTATGACAAATCTAATGAAAGTTACTTAATAATACTTCACAACTACATAAAAAAAATCGTTTCAAAAAAATCGTGGCGTCACAAGTGTCAATATTGTCAATTTAAAAAATATTTAGTATGAACCCAATTATTTTTTATTTTTAATCAATTTTATTGTTTTGGGATTATTCTTTTCTTTATACATTTATCTACAAAGTTAACGAAAGAAATTTATAAAATAATATATCAGTAATAAGATAAAGCTAATTATTTATAAATAATCACGTACAATTTTATATATAATTTGCTTTCTTTTACCACACATATATTATTTTATAAATTTCTTTCTTTAACTTTGTAGATAAATGTTTAAAGAAAATAATAACCCAAAGACATTAAAACTAATTAAAAAATAAATAAAGTGATTGTGGTTCTACAAAATATTTGTTGAATTGACAATATTTACACTTGTGACGTGACGATCTTTTCGGAACAATTTTCTTTTTATGTAGTTATGGACGATTATTAAGTATATTTCATTAGTTATATCATAGGACCTTCAAAAACTCTGATATAATTTTTTTTATCTTATGTCCTATATCAAGCAAAAGACCCTCCTTAATAATTCTTAATAATAAAAAATAATCGTTAATTAATCTGGATTCTCATAGAATATAAGAAACGTCTTCGCAGATACGTGATTTTACGTGTCGTGCAATGCGTTTCCCTGAGTTAAAGGGTAATACCACTCTAGGATTTTGAAAAAATCGATTTTATTAGCTTAAAGTGTACTTTAGGGTCTTAGAAATAAGGTGCCAGTCGCTTTATAGTGCAAAAAAATATTTAAAGGTCTCTCCCGACGACTTTGCGGCACCTGGGGCGCTCCGATTTATTGCCTTTATACTGCTTATATATCTCTGGATAATAAGTAGCATTGTTACCGACAGGACATAGGGTGTTTCAGGTTTCACAGAGAACACCAATAGGTGGCGCATATAGGACGCTCGTGCCATAATGAAATTGTATTATTCGAGCAGTATAACTGTCAGTGTGCGTGTGCGTCGTTTAGCTCTCTTCGCCATTATAATATATATTTCGTTGTTTTGAAGTGATTTTTAACAATAAAGTAAACGATATACAAGCGGAAAAAAGATGCAAGGGTAGGTACCGCAAATATCAAGCAACCGAAAGCAGAAAAACGGCGGACACCAAATTGCTATGAAATGGAGAAGTCAAAGGACGGGACCGTTAGTGCGTCGGTTAAGAAATTGACGAATTTGGATCCTGACGATTTTGTAATAAAAGAGGGGTTTGGTTACCAAATATAAAGCTTCTTAGCAGATTTGTCTGCCATATCACAAGCTTTTGTTTGCAAGGAATGCCATTCAGAAATAACATTCTCCGAAAGTGGAAAGCGTGGCTTAGGCTTCAAAATCATCAGTTCAAAATCAATATCGTTATTCGTAGTTGTCCAAATATTAAAAAAACATTTGAAATAAAACATAGAATCGTTCTGCCTATGTGGTTACTCGGTGTGGGATTAAATGAAATATAAACGTTTTGAGCGTTCATTGATCTCCCGCGATCAATTTTATAATCGTTTTATGATGCAGCTCGAGAAGAGAAAGAAAAAAATACTGAAGAAGGATATACAAATTGTATAACTGTATCTGGTTATGGCTCGTGGAGAAAGCGTCGGTTTTCGTTGCTCTACGGATTTGTCTCGCTCATTGGATGGCTTAGTGGCAAAGTGGTCGATATTTTTGTAAAATCTAAATATTGTAAGGAGTGTGAACATTGGAAAAAATATAGCGATACTGAGGAGTACGAGGAATGCGGTGAAAAACATAAAGGTGAATGCCATGCCAACCACGAGCAGGACCGTATTAGCGATTGCTTCGCCCCTACGACAGCCGCTACCTGGCGCCCCTGGCCCAGGAGCGGTAGGTATGCACAAGCAAAAAAAGAAAAAGGTCGCCAGAACGCCAGAAGGTTCTTAATTGACCAATTTACAATTTACGACGGTTATATTTTTTACGATTGAAGACACGGAAGGTTTTCTGAATGTTACGAACCTTTCTGGACGTTGCCAAAAATGTAATTTGTATTTTGGTACACTTGATCATTTACATAACATAAGTGTAAGTTATATTATAATATAAATAATAGTTCACTCATTATTTATGCTATGCTGAAATCGTCCGATCCTTTCCGTTTTTTCCGGAATTGCAAGTATTCAAAAAACTATTCAACAAGTAGAGAAATATCACTATAACAATAAAGAAAAGTAATCAAAGTGGCTAATATATACCATGCTTATTCTATTTATACATATGAATATTTATAATATGTAATATAAATATTTCCGTATATTAATCTGCACCGCGATATATTCAGTATATACCGAATTTTTTTTATCTAATTTCGATAATTTAATTGTCAAAAACATAATATTATGTCAGTTCAAGCTCAATGTAATGTAATATACTAAATCCCATAAAATGGCAGATAAGCTTGATAAGCTCATTTTTCTAAATTACTCGAAGTACATACTATAATAATAAATCGTAAGCCATAAACCCTAAACCCAACTATCTCGAGCTGAGCATTTTGTAATAAAAAGTTTTCATAATAGAATCGTAAACCCTAAATTCTAAACCCTAAACCCTAAACCCAATGACCCTGAGTTGAGCATTTCGCAACTAAAAACTGTTGCTAGTAAAAAATGGGCAATCGGCAGTAAACAAATTTATATAATAGAATTATTAACCTTAAACCCAAACTGAGTAATTTGCAATAAAAAATTTTCATAATAAAATCATAAACATAAACTCTAAACCCAACTAACCCAAGCGGAGCATTTTGCAATTAAAAATTTTTAATAATTAAACCATACCTTCTAAACCCAAATTCCTAAACTCAACAACCCCGAGCTGAGCCTCTTGCAAATAAATAATTTTAATAATAAAAGCATAAGCCCTAAACTCTAAACCCAAATAATCCAAGCAGAGCAATATGCAGTAAACATATTAAAATAATAGAATTTTTAACCTTAACCTTAAACCCTAAATGCAAGTAACCTAAGCTGAGAAATTAGCAAAAAGATAATTTTAATAATAAAATCGTAAGCCCTAAAACCAACTACTCCACGCTGAGCATTTTGCAATTAAAAAATTGTTAATAATTAAACCATTAATTTTAAATCCTGAATCTTAAACTCAACTACCTCGAGCTGAGCATTTTGCAAAAAAATAATTTTACTAAGAAAATCGTAAGCCATGAACTCTAAACCCAAGCTGAGCAATGCGTAGTAAATAAATTTAAAAAATAGACTTTTTAACCTTAAACCCGAAACCCAATTAAACTAAGCCGAGAAATTTGCAATTAAACAATTTATAATAAAATCATTACAATAATAAAATCATAAGCGCTAAGCTCTAAACCAAATAAACTAAGCTGAGCAATTTGCATTAAACAAATTTAAATAACAGAATTGTTCACCTTAAACCCTAAACCCAATTAACCCAAGCCGAAAAATCAACAAATTTCATAATAAAATTGTAAACCCTAAAACCACCCTGATAACAAAAGCATCGCAATTTCGACGCAATTCTGCTGCAATCGTGCGTGCAATCATAAAAATTGCAGCAGAATTGCTTCACAATTCGACTAAGGGGGATAAAATTATGCACTCACGAGTGCAGCAGACGTACAGCCGACAAGTGCAACTAAGGGGGATGAAATAATGCACTGCAGCAGAATTGCACCCGAATTGTGTACGATGATTGCGGCAGACCAGTGCGGTAGGATTGTAGCTGACGTGCAGCCCAGAGCCGGTGGAAGCAAAGCGTGTAGTTCATACGAGCGCATCAGTTTTGGGCTCACTCGACTAGTTTGGCGTGGTAGATACTATAACAGACCGCACACAAGCCGTCTGGGAGATAAAACTCTTTGGAGCTCTTTTCTTTGTTACAATTCTCGGTGTTCCGAGGATTTCCGCTACGAGGTGTGTGTCTCGTTTTTGAAGTATATCTTAACACACTCGCAAATGCGTTTCATCCCCCTTATTTACACTTGTGAGCTGTACGTCTTCTGCAATCCTGCCGCACTCGTTTACCACAATCCTCGTACGCAATTCGGGTGCAATTCTGCTGCACTCGCGAGTGCGTTATTTCATTCCTCTTAGTAGCACTTGTCGGCTGCACGTCTGTTGCAATCCTGCTGCACTGGTCTGCCGCAATCATCGTACTGCAATTCGGGTGCAATTCTGCTGCACTCGCGAGTGCATTATTTCATCATCCTTAGTCGCACTTGTCGGCTGCACTTCTGCTGCAATCTGCCGCATTCGTCTGCCGCAATCGTCGTGCAGCAGAAACCTAGTCGCAGTCTAAAGCAGACCGTGCACTTTCGGCGCAATCGCGAGTGCGTCAGACTGTGTTACCAGGGCAACTACGCCGAGCTGAGCATTTTGCAATAAAATGGTTATAATAATAAAATCATAAGCCTTAAACACTAAACCTAAATAACCCAAGCTGAGAAATTTGTTGTGAACAAATTTAAATAATAGAATTGTTAATCTTAAACTCTAAATTGATTTCACTTCACGAAAAAGCGTCAAATACATATGTATATTACATATTATTATTTATTATTATCTATGTATTTACATATTTTAATTTATTTATGCCCATCTTAACGAAAATGGCCACTTTTTGCCCCGAAAAGCGGGACAAAAATTACACTTTTTGCCCGCGAAAATGATTAACGGGAAAAAAGTGACTTCACTAGAAACTAGTCCAAATTCCTTTATTTCATCGAGTTCTACCAAAAACCCTGATTTTCGATTGTCTTTTAACAGTCCGTTAGTCCCGCTTTCCAAGTAAAAAAGTGACCACAGTTGAGATGGGTATAAAGTACTATATGTAACTCGATAAAAAAACTCGATTTTTCCCTGGGGAAAATACTGCCCTCGCTTCGCTTCGCTCGCTCGGGCAGCAAACTCACCCTCGGGAAAAATATTCGACTTTTTTCCCTTGTTACATAATGTAATATTAAATTTTTATTATTGTAAATTAGTCAGCTTGGGTTATTTGGGTTTAGGGTTTAAGGTCTGTGTGCAAAATTCTATTACATAAATTAATTTACTGCCAATTGCCCAGCTTGGCTTATTTGGGTTTTGAGGATATAAGTGCTCACGATTTTATTATTAATAGTACATTTCGACACGGGTGCGGAAGTAGATTATTTGTCTCATATGACGTTTTTCACTTGAGCGAAATGAGACCATTTTTTTAGTCTTGGTATCTTGCGCCCCCCTAGGGTCAGCGCCTTACGGCATGGCGTAGTTAGCGTAGGTCATAATATGGCACTGAATACGTGGGTTCCTCGGGAAGGATGGAGATAAACGCCGTTACTGAAATGTTCAAGCGATCAGAACGTTTGCGCAATCTGAAGTATACACATTGCGTGAGGATGGTGACTCGAAAACTTATAAAGGTCTCTTGAATTCTCAACCCTATGAAAATCTCATAGTTTTAAAGAAAGAGTGCATCGACCACGTGCAAAAGTGAATGTGAACTTGAAATTGCCTTCGCAATTTGAAAGAAAAAACGAAGGTACTTGGAGGAGAAGGCAAATTGACTGGAAAATTAGTCGACGAGCTATTCGTTTAGTATTGCTTAGCTATTCGTCGCAATCACGATTCTATCGAGAAAATGCACAATGAAATATATACGACGGTAGATTACAAAGTATTTCTGCACCAAAGATGCCCGCCCGGAGAAAATTCATGGTGCTCGTGGCAAAAAGCAAAGGCTACTGGCACTTTAAAAGATTATAAGCACAAACCAGCTTTGTTAAAAGAAGTTTTGAAAGCCATTAAACCCATTTACGAAGAACTCAGCAGTAATGATCTCCTGACTCGCTGTATAGGTGGCTTCGCTCAGAACAGCAACGAATCTTTCCATGCAACCGTCTGGTCAATGGCTTCAAAACCCGTCTCCAGTGAAAAGTATGTTCTTGACACTGCTGTGTATATTGCTGTAGGCATATACAATGATGGTCTTTTAAGCGTCATGAGACTTATGGAAGAGTAAGGCATAAAAATCGGGCCAAATTGTTATAACTTCTGCGTCGATGCGGACGCGCGCCGTGTCGAGTTCGCAGAGCGATTGCTAACTTATGCTGCTAGAGAGGTTCGTTTGCTCATAAGATCAAAGAGGAAAGAAGAAGACGAGAAGAATATTATTGTGGAAGGTTAAATGTATGGTGCATGCATCACAGGTTAGAGGTAAATATAAGTTTTCAACAATTTAAGTTGGCACACCACCTTTAAAATGTGAAACAAAAAATTGATTAGGAATTTTTATTTTGATATTTATTTTAATAAGGGTTTTTTCCCTAAAATTATACATAAAAACCTACCAATTTGTATATTTTTACCTTCGTTGGACCTTCTATGCCTCCATGGCAAACCAGACTGTTTTCGAAGACTTTAAGCACTGTCCGTCAGATTCCAAGTCTACGCATGGATGGATTGGGCTAAAAATTTATGGAGATACTCATTATAGTAGTACTTTTAGTATGAACGTAGGGATTTTGATTTGAGCGAGTAGAAGTATTTTTTTATATGAACATTGTCAATATAACACTTATTTTTTAATAATTTTATCACTTTTATAGATGTAAAAAAATTTCTACTCGTTCAAATGAAAATCCCTACGTTCATACTAAAAGTACTACTGTAATGAGTATCTCCATAAATTTTTAGTCCAATCTATCCATGCGTAGACTTGGAATCTTACGGACAGTGCTTAAAGTCTTCGAAAACAGTCTGGTTTGCCATGGAGGCATAAAAGGTCCAACGAAGGTAAAAAATATACAAATTGGTAGGTTTTTATGTATACTTTCAGGAAAAAAACCCTTATTAAAATAAATATGAAAATAAAAAATCCTAATCAATTTTTTTGTTTCACATTTTGAAGGTGGTGTGCCCCCTTAAGTGCTACGGGAACTTTAAACGCATTTTTCTCGAAACCGCCTTTTTCAACTGGGTCAAACAAATTTTGACTACTTTCACAATAAAATTCTCGATGATAGTACGTAGCGATTATTTGATTTGCCGTAAAATTTATTTTTTATAAACAATTTACTGCCAATTTCTTTGTCAAAATCGAAACTTTTTTTCAAATGTGCAACATTATTTTTAAATTTGATTTTTAAAAAATCCCTACGTACTACGATGCCTACTATTATGTACTTTAAGAAAAACGTTATTTTTCTGTTCAACGGTTCATCATTTACGAGAAAACTGTCCGGCTGTTTGAGCGTCAATAAAAAAGTAACGGACTACTACGGGCTCCCATAGCCGCCATGTTGAAAAAAAAATATTTTTTCTTACACTTCATTAATTGTACAACAAAGTTCTTTATACGAAATTTTCATTTCGCTTATTATTTACCCACAAAAAATCGTCTAAAACAGGTATACCTAGTGAGGTGTTACCTCTTCAGAGGAGGTCGGAGCTATCCTGATTGGTGCAGATTTTACCTAACCTCAAAAATTAATATCATAAAAATAAAAATTTGGGGTCATTTATGGTACAAAAATTCGGTTGTCCGGTGTTCTTGTCATAATAATAAACGTTTATAAAGCTTCAAGCGTACATAATTGCGTACAATTTCGTAAAATAATCAAAAATACCGCGCGAGGTGAAGCTATCAGTAAGGCTAAGAAACGGTAAGATGGCCATCACTTTTGCCGTTTTCCATTCGTCAATTGTAACAATATTTCATAATATAAAACTTTTGAGGCTACTAATAAACAAAATTGCTGTTGTCCGGTGTTCTTTACATAATAACAAACTATTATCAACCTCGATTTTGATGTTACTATGTGAATTTTAGACGTATAATGAAAAATACGGCGCGAGGTGAAGGTAACAATGGTAAAGTTCGCTCCGACCTCCCCTTCAGGGAAGAAGCTACCGATGTTTGGTAAAAAAATATATTTTTTTATAAAGGTAAAACACTTTTTTAACCCCTTTACTTTCAAAAGTAAAAGGTTTTACGCGGAAACTAATTTTTTTTAGTTACTTGAAGCAGTAGATTTTTTTTTGCACTTATCAAAATTCCAAAAATTTTGTCATTATTTTAATGATTTGTATGTATATTATACCCATAAATTATAAATACATGCTGTGATTTACGATTTATGATTTTATTATTGAAATTATTTATTGCAATTGACTTGGCTTGGGTTAATTGCGTTTAGGGTTTAGAGTTTAACGTTAACAATACTATTATTTAAATTTGTGTACTGCAAACGACCCAGCTTGGGTTTTTTGGGTTTTATGTTTAGGGCTTAGATTTTATTATTAAAATTATTTATTTACAAAATACTCAGCTCGAGGTAGTTGGGTTTAGGATTTAAAGTTTAGAATTATTTGTGTATTATTAAAATTTTTTAATTGCATAATGCCCCGCTTGGAGAAATTGGTTTTAGGGTTTATGATTTAGGGTTTATGGATTAATTATTCAAATTTTTTAATTGCCATTTGCTCAGTAACACTTTTTTAACCCCTTTACTTTCAAAAGTAAAAGGTTTTACGCGGAAACTAATTTTTTTTATTTACTTGAAGCTGTAAATTTTTTTTGCACTTATCAAAATTCCAAAAATTTTGTCATTATTTTAATGATTTTTATGTATATTATACCCATAAATTATAAATACCATTGTATAAATAAAAATAAAAAAGTTAAACATCTTAAATTATTATTTTACTAGTAGTACAATTTTAAAGTATCGCGCGCGGACGATATCTATTTTACCGACGGAGCGATAATTGCATGTTTACTTTTATGAGAAAAATAGTTTGTCTTGAAAGTATAAACAGTGGATCAAGAAGTATATAATTGTATTACAAATTTATTAACTCATGGAAGTATTCTAAAATACTCAATTTTCGCGTTCCGAAGTTTTCTCAAAAAGGAAATAATGTTAGATATTTTTTAAGGTCTGAAAATATTCCTTATTTTAATACCAATTGGGGTCAACTTTTAGTTTTTCAATTAACTAACTGCAATTTGAATAAATATCAAAAACGTGATTAGACAAGGACAGTAGATACGGACTCCTATTAAGAATGCAGGCCACTCAAAATCATATTTTCCTTGGATTTGAGTAAAATAAATATTTTTTGCTTATATTCTTCACTATTTCATCAATACGCTTGTAACGTCCGGACTTTATTTATTGAATAAATAGAATTTAATTAGTTCAATTTTTCCCGGTTAATCACGGCTTTATCCACCGGTTGTAGCGTGGCAGGCTTGAAAGGAGGAGGACGTGCGAATCGAGATTAGTTTAGGATTGTTGAAATCCTGACGAAAAGAAAATGGATATTATGTTCTAAACTTATATGTATATATAACTTATGTATGAGAAGTAAATAGACACAATAAATATATTCTCCCGTTATAGTTTATTGGAATGATTCAATTAGTGATACAATATACGGACCCAATTGGTGTTTAGTACAAATGTTGGTCGCACAATCGCTGATATGGTTGATAATTTGACTTGCAAATAACGTGATGGCGCGAATTTTCGTGACACGAAAAGAAAATGCACTTTTGAGTTGTGAGTGGCTTAGCGCCTTTCGCGCACTTACAAAATAAAAGTTAATCCGGCAATTGGCCACTAACTATATATATATATATATATATATATATATATATATATATATATATATATATATATATATATATTTATATATATATATATATATATATATATATACTAAAAGATGGATGAGATTTTGTTAGAAGTATAGAGAATGTTCAGTACCATTGAATCATCGAGCGTTATCAGCCGGCTGGGTAAATACTGATGTAACCATCGCACAATATTGCTACATTTTGGGGAATAGTACATTACGCATCTAGGGAGGTAAAGAATTGGCGAGTCCATAGCACGTGTAAAGTGCCACCCGAGCCAAAGGCGAGGGTGACAAACACGTGCTATGGGGTCGCCATTTTACCTCCCATGGTGTGTATACTATTTTTCCTCACACCAGCACCGAAAATACACATTTCTCTCCAGGTCCTCGAGAGGAAAAGTGGTACTTTCGGTGCAGGTGTGGGGAAAAATACATTTAAGCAGATTTTCGGTGAAGGACGCGCACGTGCGGTTCGCTTATCAAGTTTTAAACATAGTGCGTTAGAAAACTAATTTTGAGAGATATTATTTTGCAGGACAAGCATTTTGGAATGTTGCTTAGCTAAATAATTTCATTCGATGGAGATTATATTTCTCAAAAGGCTTCGCCGAATAAAAAAAATAAAAAAACGAAATTAAATAATTTCCTTACACCTCCCTTGCCGAAGTCCCCTTTTCGAGCAATATCATCCTCGATTTGCGTAAAAATGTTTTTACTATAAAGTGTGCTGTTTTATAAAATTTGGTTATATACGCTTTCGAAATTTAATACATTACATAATGAATCGATGGTATTATAATTTCTAAAATATTGCACGTTAAAAGAAATCAATCTACTGTTAAATTGTCCAATAACCAATATTTTCAAAACGCAAAATAAATATTGGTATGGTTTATATATTTAATGAAAACGAGAGAAACTATCATATTCCAGGTACTATTGTTAAAACTAAATTGTCAACTATATAGAAAAAAAAATTTTGAAACGAAATTTTGTAGCATGTAAGATTTGTATGCTATAACGAATTTTCCAAGCATATGAAGTTGGTTTTAAGAACGTTGGTAACAATGTTAAGTTAAAATGCTTACAGAGTTAAATAGTTATAATGAAAGTTTTTCGTTTAATACATTGTTACAGTAGGTTACCTATATAATACTCGGCAGATGCATGTGTAAATAGTCGACTGTAGAAGGAGATGCCTGGTGGTAGGTATGCATTGCGGCTGGTTTGCAGGGTTCCAGGTTTACGATGAATTTATGTGATGTCTGTTCGGTGGTTATTTGCTGTAGGTTGACCACATGTTCATGTTCTATGATTCTCTTACAAATTCAGGAACGGATCTGCATTGCGTGATTTAATGGCGGGTATTCATTTCGCAGACAGGAGCGTAGTTGTGCTTCCGCTGGGAGAGATTCGTTAATTGGATCTTTTTGTAATGGTGACGTAATATTCTTTGGGTCAAGTGGACTGTTTCACTCTTTTTCTTGGTGATTCTTGTGAAGGACTTCTTTATGGTAACCCAGATCTTGTAGTCGTATCGTTTGAGTAATATGTGAAGTTTCTGATATCCTAGTTATTCTATTGTCTTAATCAAGAATTTCATTAATCGCTTTATTTTCTACAAATGTATCATAAATTAATTTTTTTAAATTATCATTAATAATAACTTTATAGTCTCTAAGATAGCTTCGAATGGTTAGGATTTAGCACTTTCAGTTGTAGAAGACGTACTAAGCAATTTAAGGAGGTTTCAGAGAATTATTAAAGGTTCAGGAATAGGGTATTTTTATCGTATTTATATTAGTTGATACAGCTGTTGTTCGAGTAGAGATTTCAAAATATAAAGTCAGATAATGTGAAGATGAGGACTTACGTAATGTTGTCCTTTTCACGTAAAAGTATTATTTTCTAGCGAATCTCGTGATCCGTTTAAATTGTTGATAACTGTTATGGTCAAACCTTGATATTTTCTTAAAAGATTAATCATACAATTTTCTTCGCACTGCATTTCTCTCCCTCGTGCGTTAGAGTACAGAAAGTTTTTCTGAAGAGCCCAAATATCTGACCTGCTGCAGTTAAGTCAGCGATTTGGAGTTCTCCAATAAGTTTTATCCATTTTGGGTGGAACGAGTAGTTGAATATTGAAGGCAATAAACCTTGAGTTTTTGTGGAAGTCGTCCTTTTTCATCAGTTGATAAAATTCTTCATCTATTCTCCATGCCGAGGATTCGCTTTACTTTACATAAGTTATATCGATATTTGAGTGATATAAAATTCATCTGTATTAGATTTGTTACATTCCCTTAAGTCAGCAGTTAGTATTTAAACAGATTTTTTCCCTAAATTTGAATGTAAACGTGTTATCAGTAGAAATCAGTAGCTTTGGCGATATATTTTCTTTTGTACTAAAACATTAGTTGTTTGACTGTTTCGATTCAATTATTGATTCAATTTGTAATCCTACTATACATAAAAAGTTATTGGCGCAGTATTATAGTTTGTTTTTCACTTAAATTGACTGCATTTTTTAATTTATAAAGAAAAATTTGAAAATTTTGAATTTATATTAATATATGCTGTTCTTTCCGTAAATAAAATAACTTTGAAAGCTTTGGAAATTATAAATAAAAGCTAAAATCAATCAGAGTGCAGATTTGCACATCAGATGATAAAAATAGTGTACTTAGTACTGTGTACAGGTTACTGCGAACATATATTCCTTTTATATCAGTTTGAAGGTCATATATTGTTCTTTCTCATTTTGTAGTAAAACAGATAATATATTTTGAATCTATTTATTTAAACTCTAGCATTTTATAAAATGATGGTAGTATGTGACGAATCTATATCTGTAAATGCAAGCAATGTCCTTCCCAGGCTAAATTACACTTCGACCCGAAGCGTTTGCAGTAGGTATAAAGCGTATCATAAATCATGTTAAGAGTGATTTAATATACTAACGGACTGTTTAAATTAAACAATAATATATTTTTATATTTTCTCCTTTGCCTTAAATAGTTAGTTAGTACCGACACCTTATAAGTTTTCGAAAGCATAATTTTAAGTATATTTAACTTCATAAGATATATTGCAGATATATTGTTGTATTCGTTTTGATTTTTATTAAATGTAAATATTAATATAAGCTGGTCTGAAGTTTATGATTTTTATTATCTATATACATATCATGAAAATTAAAGCAATGAAAAATAAGCAAAATTTGTATCTATAAAGACGGAATTGTTTTGTATTTTGTTATTCTTTTTACATTTTTTATTTATTATTTTCTTTTTATATGTATATAAATCGGTTAGTAATTAATATTAATTTATATTTATACCATTGATTCGTCTCAAAAGTTCCATCATCAGGTGTGGATATATATAGAGTTGATAGTTTTATATATTATAACGTAAATTTCCAAGTAGTGTGTATTTGATGTATTAATCCCAATTGTAGCTTCTGTTGTTTGAGCCCAGTTAAGTTTCATTTTATTTCTTTACGCCTTTTATAATAGTTAGTTGTAAATTTGTCAAAATCTTAATTAATAAAAGTAATTTTATATAACTTTAAATTTCAAGAATTCGAGCTGAAATATGTATATGACCTTAACATTGGACACAGTGACTTAGTAAAATTTAATTCAATGAAAATCTCCTCCTCCAGTATTCGACCGTAAAATTAAATGACCTAATATAATTATGAAACTGTTAAGAAAACTAATACATCTTATTGTTTGTTTATTGCTTCAAAAAATAAAAATGTTCGACTACTGGAGTAATAAAATAGTATTGTGTTCCTGTGAAGAAAAATCAGTTATTAGTGGCGTTATTTCAGTTGATAAAACCTGCAGCAAAAATAATGATATTAGTATATTGATTAAATTATAATATCAAGTTATTTTAAACAACAATCAATTTGTAGATATATATGTATGTGTATAATCGTTTTTTTTTTATTTCTCATTTCATTGGAATAGTCTATGTAAAGTGTATTATTTTAAGTTAAATTATCTGCTGATTCTCTAGATAAGTTAACTTACATTTTAAAATGAGAGCGTTACATTAATTACTAAAACATTTATTTGACACTCTTAGGTGTCGATAAATATGATATATTTTATAATAAAATATAATCCAATAACTTTATTTATATTATTTTTTTAAATCACTGATCCTTTGCCAAACAAATTAAATGAAAGAAAGAAAATTTTATTATCCATAAAAAGTTGGATTTTAAAATCAGATTTGATTAGTTTACAAATGCTGCTTTTATGCATTGCCTTTATTGCTCCTATGTAATTGATAAGAAAAATAATTAAATATAGTGGTAAATTCATGCATTAATTCTACGATCGATTCGGAATTGACTAGTTATAGGAGTATTAGGAAGGGTTTATCGTACTATTTTTATTCAAGAGCATATCAGTTATATATAGATATTTTTATTTGATTTTTGACGATGTTTAATACTAAATAAAATCCTAAAAATACGTAATTTATTTTACGTTTGAGGAAAGCATGAAAAGCATATTACAGAAAAATGAAAAAAGTATTATAGCAATAATAAGAAACGTGGGGTTTAAGTAAAAAGTAAAGTACTTTTAATTATCTAGTAAAAGTGTTATGTAGAGTTATGAGCCTGGAAAAAGAAAAAAGGTTTTGAATATATATAGGCACATTTTTTAGATTATATTTTCGTACACTGATATATTATTTATAGAGAAACTAAATTCAGATAACTCTGGATAGTGCGAACTGTATGAGTAATTGAATTTAAAGAAAACTAAAATTGATATAATACAAAAAAAATGTTTAGGCAAGTCATTGTATTCTGAAAATTAGATATAGAAATATAAGTTTTTGAAGGTAAAAGTAGGTGCACGAAATGTAATCCAAAGTATAAAGAGATAATACTTAATTATTTACTTCAATAAAGAAATATATAATATATGGTTATTGTGTAATAGATACAATAAGATGTAAACAATTATAAAAAGGTATTTAAAGACAAGGAAATCCCCCAACCCGACCTCACCGATTTTGATAATTTTTGGATATGTTGTAGTATATGCCAAAATAAGGCATATATGTTTTTTTATATGCCATCCACGTTTAAGGGGTGAAAATCACCCCTAAACTTTACCCTCAAAAGTCACTTTTTATTTATATCTCGGCATATAATAGATGTTTTTCAATGAAACAAAATGGAAAATATTTCTTATAAGAAACCCTAGACAGTAGGTGTACTTATGATCCAAGGGGTTTCCACCCTTATTTTATATTTAAAAAAACTACATTTCTTATCAATAGTTGTATCTTGAAAATCAGGGTATGAACTCAAAAAAATTAAAAAAAGGATTTTCTAATCATCCAAACTTACTATAGCTGATTCACAATAATGTGTTACACTAATCGGCAATGCGTATCTCATGAATACACCTCAAAAATTTGATATTTTCAGAAAAATATTCGACTTTTTTCCCTTGTTACATAATGTAATATTAAATTTTTATTATTGTAAATTAGTCAGCTTGGGTTATTTGGGTTTAGGGTTTAAGGTCTGTGTGCAAAATTCTATTACATAAATTAATTTACTGCCAATTGCCCAGCTTGGCTTATTTGGGTTTTGAGGATATAAGTGCTCACGATTTTATTATTAATAGTACATTTCGACACGGGTGCGGAAGTAGATTATTTGTCTCATATGACGTTTTTCACTTGAGCGAAATGAGACCATTTTTTTAGTCTTGGTATCTTGCGCCCCCCTAGGGTCAGCGCCTTACGGCATGGCGTAGTTAGCGTAGGTCATAATATGGCACTGAATACGTGGGTTCCTCGGGAAGGATGGAGATAAACGCCGTTACTGAAATGTTCAAGCGATCAGAACGTTTGCGCAATCTGAAGTATACACATTGCGTGAGGATGGTGACTCGAAAACTTATAAAGGTCTCTTGAATTCTCAACCCTATGAAAATCTCATAGTTTTAAAGAAAGAGTGCATCGACCACGTGCAAAAGTGAATGTGAACTTGAAATTGCCTTCGCAATTTGAAAGAAAAAACGAAGGTACTTGGAGGAGAAGGCAAATTGACTGGAAAATTAGTCGACGAGCTATTCGTTTAGTATTGCTTAGCTATTCGTCGCAATCACGATTCTATCGAGAAAATGCACAATGAAATATATACGACGGTAGATTACAAAGTATTTCTGCACCAAAGATGCCCGCCCGGAGAAAATTCATGGTGCTCGTGGCAAAAAGCAAAGGCTACTGGCACTTTAAAAGATTATAAGCACAAACCAGCTTTGTTAAAAGAAGTTTTGAAAGCCATTAAACCCATTTACGAAGAACTCAGCAGTAATGATCTCCTGACTCGCTGTATAGGTGGCTTCGCTCAGAACAGCAACGAATTCTTTCCATGCAACCGTCCTGGTCAATGGCTTCAAAACCCGTCTCCAGTGAAAAGTATGTTCTTGACACTGCTGTGTATATTGCTGTAGGCATATACAATGATGGTCCTTTTAAGCGTCATGAGACTTATGGAAGAGTAAGGCATAAAAATCGGGCCAAATTGTTATAACTTCTGCGTCGATGCGGGACGCGCGCCGTGTCGAGTTCGCAGAGCGATTGCTAACTTATGCTGCTAGAGAGGTTCGTTTGCTCATAAGATCAAAGAGGAAAGAAGAAGACGAGAAGAATATTATTGTGGAAGGTTAAATGTATGGTGCATGCATCACAGGTTAGAGGTAAATATAAGTTTTCAACAATATTAAGTTGGCACACCACCTTTAAAATGTGAAACAAAAAATTGATTAGGAATTTTTATTTTGATATTTATTTTAATAAGGGTTTTTTTCCCTAAAATTATACATAAAAAACCTACCAATTTGTATATTTTTACCTTCGTTGGACCTTCTATGCCTCCATGGCAAACCAGACTGTTTTTCGAAGACTTTTAAGCACTGTCCGTCAGATTCCAAGTCTACGCATGGATTGGATTGGGCTAAAAATTTATGGAGATACTCATTATAGTAGTACTTTTAGTATGAACGTAGGGATTTTGATTTGAGCGAGTAGAAGTATTTTTTTATATGAACATTGTCAATATAACACTTATTTTTTAATAATTTTATCACTTTTATAGATGTAAAAAAATTTCTACTCGTTCAAATGAAAATCCCTACGTTCATACTAAAAGTACTACTGTAATGAGTATCTCCATAAATTTTTAGTCCAATCTATCCATGCGTAGACTTGGAATCTTACGGACAGTGCTTAAAGTCTTCGAAAACAGTCTGGTTTGCCATGGAGGCATAAAAGGTCCAACGAAGGTAAAAAATATACAAATTGGTAGGTTTTTATGTATACTTTCAGGAAAAAAACCCTTATTAAAATAAATATGAAAATAAAAAATCCTAATCAATTTTTTTGTTTCACATTTTGAAGGTGGTGTGCCCCCTTAAGTGCTACGGGAACTTTAAACGCATTTTTCTCGAAACCGCCTTTTTCAACTGGGTCAAACAAATTTTGACTACTTTCACAATAAAATTCTCGATGATAGTACGTAGCGATTATTTGATTTGCCGTAAAATTTATTTTTTATAAACAATTTACTGCCAATTTCTTTGTCAAAATCGAAACTTTTTTTCAAATGTGCAACATTATTTTTAAATTTGATTTTTAAAAAATCCCTACGTACTACGATGCCTACTATTATGTACTTTAAGAAAAACGTTATTTTTCTGTTCAACGGTTCATCATTTACGAGAAAACTGTCCGGCTGTTTGAGCGTCAATAAAAAAGTAACGGACTACTACGGGCTCCCATAGCCGCCATGTTGAAAAAAAAATATTTTTTCTTACACTTCATTAATTGTACAACAAAGTTCTTTATACGAACTTTTCATTTCGCTTATTATTTACCCACAAAAAATCGTCTAAAACAGGTATACCTAGTGAGGTGTTACCTCTTCAGAGGAGGTCGGAGCTATCCTGATTGGTGCAGATTTTACCTAACCTCAAAAATTAATATCATAAAAATAAAAATTTGGGGTCATTTATGGTACAAAAATTCGGTTGTCCGGTGTTCTTGTCATAATAATAAACGTTTATAAAGCTTCAAGCGTACATAATTGCGTACAATTTCGTAAAATAATCAAAAATACCGCGCGAGGTGAAGCTATCAGTAAGGCTAAGAAACGGTAAGATGGCCATCACTTTTGCCGTTTTCCATTCGTCAATTGTAACAATATTTCATAATATAAAACTTTTGAGGCTACTAATAAACAAAATTGCTGTTGTCCGGTGTTCTTTACATAATAACAAACTATTATCAACCTCGATTTTGATGTTACTATGTGAATTTTAGACGTATAATGAAAAATACGGCGCGAGGTGAAGGTAACAATGGTAAAGTTCGCTCCGACCTCCCCTTCAGGGAAGAAGCTACCGATGTTTGGTAAAAAAATATATTTTTTTATAAAGGTAAAACACTTTTTTAACCCCTTTACTTTCAAAAGTAAAAGGTTTTACGCGGAAACTAATTTTTTTTAGTTACTTGAAGCAGTAGATTTTTTTTTGCACTTATCAAAATTCCAAAAATTTTGTCATTATTTTAATGATTTGTATGTATATTATACCCATAAATTATAAATACATGCTGTGATTTACGATTTATGATTTTATTATTGAAATTATTTATTGCAATTGACTTGGCTTGGGTTAATTGCGTTTAGGGTTTAGAGTTTAACGTTAACAATACTATTATTTAAATTTGTGTACTGCAAACGACCCAGCTTGGGTTTTTTGGGTTTTATGTTTAGGGCTTAGATTTTATTATTAAAATTATTTATTTACAAAATACTCAGCTCGAGGTAGTTGGGTTTAGGATTTAAAGTTTAGAATTATTTGTGTATTATTAAAATTTTTTAATTGCATAATGCCCGCTTGGAGAAATTGGTTTTAGGGTTTATGATTTAGGGTTTATGGATTAATTATTCAAATTTTTTAATTGCCATTTGCTCAGTAACACTTTTTTAACCCCTTTACTTTCAAAAGTAAAAGGTTTTACGCGGAAACTAATTTTTTTTATTTACTTGAAGCTGTAAATTTTTTTTGCACTTATCAAAATTCCAAAAATTTTGTCATTATTTTAATGATTTTTATGTATATTATACCCATAAATTATAAATACCATTGTATAAATAAAAATAAAAAAGTTAAACATCTTAAATTATTATTTTACTAGTAGTACAATTTTAAAGTATCGCGCGCGGACGATATCTATTTTACCGACGGAGCGATAATTGCATGTTTACTTTTATGAGAAAAATAGTTTGTCTTGAAAGTATAAACAGTGGATCAAGAAGTATATAATTGTATTACAAATTTATTAACTCATGGAAGTATTCTAAAATACTCAATTTTCGCGTTCCGAAGTTTTCTCAAAAAGGAAATAATGTTAGATATTTTTTAAGGTCTGAAAATATTCCTTATTTTAATACCAATTGGGGTCAACTTTTAGTTTTTCAATTAACTAACTGCAATTTGAATAAATATCAAAAACGTGATTAGACAAGGACAGTAGATACGGACTCCTATTAAGAATGCAGGCCACTCAAAATCATATTTTCCTTGGATTTGAGTAAAATAAATATTTTTTGCTTATATTCTTCACTATTTCATCAATACGCTTGTAACGTCCGGACTTTATTTATTGAATAAATAGAATTTAATTAGTTCAATTTTTCCCGGTTAATCACGGCTTTATCCACCGGTTGTAGCGTGGCAGGCTTGAAAGGAGGAGGACGTGCGAATCGAGATTAGTTTAGGATTGTTGAAATCCTGACGAAAAGAAAATGGATATTATGTTCTAAACTTATATGTATATATAACTTATGTATGAGAAGTAAATAGACACAATAAATATATTCTCCCGTTATAGTTTATTGGAATGATTCAATTAGTGATACAATATACGGACCCAATTGGTGTTTAGTACAAATGTTGGTCGCACAATCGCTGATATGGTTGATAATTTGACTTGCAAATAACGTGATGGCGCGAATTTTCGTGACACGAAAAGAAAATGCACTTTTGAGTTGTGAGTGGCTTAGCGCCTTTCGCGCACTTACAAAATAAAAGTTAATCCGGCAATTGGCCACTAACTATATATATATATATATATATATATATATATATATATATATATATATATATATATATATATATATATATATATATATATATATATATATATATATATATTTATATATATATATATATATATATATATATACTAAAAGATGGATGAGATTTTGTTAGAAGTATAGAGAATGTTCAGTACCATTGAATCATCGAGCGTTATCAGCCGGCTGGGTAAATACTGATGTAACCATCGCACAATATTGCTACATTTTGGGGAATAGTACATTACGCATCTAGGGAGGTAAAGAATTGGCGAGTCCATAGCACGTGTAAAGTGCCACCCGAGCCAAAGGCGAGGGTGACAAACACGTGCTATGGGGTCGCCATTTTACCTCCCATGGTGTGTATACTATTTTTCCTCACACCAGCACCGAAAATACACATTTCTCTCCAGGTCCTCGAGAGGAAAAGTGGTACTTTCGGTGCAGGTGTGGGGAAAAATACATTTAAGCAGATTTTCGGTGAAGGACGCGCACGTGCGGTTCGCTTATCAAGTTTTAAACATAGTGCGTTAGAAAACTAATTTTGAGAGATATTATTTTGCAGGACAAGCATTTTGGAATGTTGCTTAGCTAAATAATTTCATTCGATGGAGATTATATTTCTCAAAAGGCTTCGCCGAATAAAAAAAATAAAAAAACGAAATTAAATAATTTCCTTACACCTCCCTTGCCGAAGTCCCCTTTTCGAGCAATATCATCCTCGATTTGCGTAAAAATGTTTTTACTATAAAGTGTGCTGTTTTATAAAATTTGGTTATATACGCTTTCGAAATTTAATACATTACATAATGAATCGATGGTATTATAATTTCTAAAATATTGCACGTTAAAAGAAATCAATCTACTGTTAAATTGTCCAATAACCAATATTTTCAAAACGCAAAATAAATATTGGTATGGTTTATATATTTAATGAAAACGAGAGAAACTATCATATTCCAGGTACTATTGTTAAAACTAAATTGTCAACTATATAGAAAAAAAAATTTTGAAACGAAATTTTGTAGCATGTAAGATTTGTATGCTATAACGAATTTTCCAAGCATATGAAGTTGGTTTTAAGAACGTTGGTAACAATGTTAAGTTAAAATGCTTACAGAGTTAAATAGTTATAATGAAAGTTTTTCGTTTAATACATTGTTACAGTAGGTTACCTATATAATACTCGGCAGATGCATGTGTAAATAGTCGACTGTAGAAGGAGATGCCTGGTGGTAGGTATGCATTGCGGCTGGTTTGCAGGGTTCCAGGTTTACGATGAATTTATGTGATGTCTGTTCGGTGGTTATTTGCTGTAGGTTGACCACATGTTCATGTTCTATGATTCTCTTACAAATTCAGGAACGGATCTGCATTGCGTGATTTAATGGCGGGTATTCATTTCGCAGACAGGAGCGTAGTTGTGCTTCGCTGGGAGAGATTCGTTAATTGGATCTTTTTGTAATGGTGACGTAATATTCTTTGGGTCAAGTGGACTGTTTCACTCTTTTTCTTGGTGATTCTTGTGAAGGACTTCTTTATGGTAACCCAGATCTTGTAGTCGTATCGTTTGAGTAATATGTGAAGTTTCTGATATCCTAGTTATTCTATTGTCTTAATCAAGAATTTCATTAATCGCTTTATTTTCTACAAATGTATCATAAATTAATTTTTTTAAATTATCATTAATAATAACTTTATAGTCTCTAAGATAGCTTCGAAATGGTTAGGATTTAGCACTTTCAGTTGTAGAAGACGTACTAAGCAATTTAAGGAGGTTTCAGAGAATTATTAAAGGTTCAGGAATAGGGTATTTTTATCGTATTTATATTAGTTGATACAGCTGTTGTTCGAGTAGAGATTTTCAAAATATAAAGTCAGATAATGTGAAGATGAGGACTTACGTAATGTTGTCCTTTTCACGTAAAAGTATTATTTTCTAGCGAATCTCGTGATCCGTTTAAATTGTTGATAACTGTTATGGTCAAACCTTGATATTTTCTTAAAAGATTAATCATACAATTTTCTTCGCACTGCATTTCTCTCCCTCGTGCGTTAGAGTACAGAAAGTTTTTCTGAAGAGCCCAAATATCTGACCTGCTGCAGTTAAGTCAGCGATTTGGAGTTCTCCAATAAGTTTTATCCATTTTGGGTGGAACGAGTAGTTGAATATTGAAGGCAATAAACCTTGAGTTTTTGTGGAAGTCGTCCTTTTTCATCAGTTGATAAAATTCTTCATCTATTCTCCATGCCGAGGATTCGCTTTACTTTACATAAGTTATATCGATATTTGAGTGATATAAAATTCATCTGTATTAGATTTGTTACATTCCCTTAAGTCAGCAGTTAGTATTTAAACAGATTTTTTCCCTAAATTTGAATGTAAACGTGTTATCAGTAGAAATCAGTAGCTTTGGCGATATATTTTCTTTTGTACTAAAACATTAGTTGTTTGACTGTTTCGATTCAATTATTGATTCAATTTGTAATCCTACTATACATAAAAAGTTATTGGCGCAGTATTATAGTTTGTTTTTCACTTAAATTGACTGCATTTTTTAATTTATAAAGAAAAATTTGAAAATTTTGAATTTATATTAATATATGCTGTTCTTTCCGTAAATAAAATAACTTTGAAAGCTTTGGAAATTATAAATAAAAGCTAAAATCAATCAGAGTGCAGATTTGCACATCAGATGATAAAAATAGTGTACTTAGTACTGTGTACAGGTTACTGCGAACATATATTCCTTTTATATCAGTTTGAAGGTCATATATTGTTCTTTCTCATTTTGTAGTAAAACAGATAATATATTTTGAATCTATTTATTTAAACTCTAGCATTTTATAAAATGATGGTAGTATGTGACGAATCTATATCTGTAAATGCAAGCAATGTCCTTCCCAGGCTAAATTACACTTCGACCCGAAGCGTTTGCAGTAGGTATAAAGCGTATCATAAATCATGTTAAGAGTGATTTAATATACTAACGGACTGTTTAAATTAAACAATAATATATTTTTATATTTTCTCCTTTGCCTTAAATAGTTAGTTAGTACCGACACCTTATAAGTTTTCGAAAGCATAATTTTAAGTATATTTAACTTCATAAGATATATTGCAGATATATTGTTGTATTCGTTTTGATTTTTATTAAATGTAAATATTAATATAAGCTGGTCTGAAGTTTATGATTTTTATTATCTATATACATATCATGAAAATTAAAGCAATGAAAAATAAGCAAAATTTGTATCTATAAAGACGGAATTGTTTTGTATTTTGTTATTCTTTTTACATTTTTTATTTATTATTTTCTTTTTATATGTATATAAATCGGTTAGTAATTAATATTAATTTATATTTATACCATTGATTCGTCTCAAAAGTTCCATCATCAGGTGTGGATATATATAGAGTTGATAGTTTTATATATTATAACGTAAATTTCCAAGTAGTGTGTATTTGATGTATTAATCCCAATTGTAGCTTCTGTTGTTTGAGCCCAGTTAAGTTTCATTTTATTTCTTTACGCCTTTTATAATAGTTAGTTGTAAATTTGTCAAAATCTTAATTAATAAAAGTAATTTTATATAACTTTAAATTTCAAGAATTCGAGCTGAAATATGTATATGACCTTAACATTGGACACAGTGACTTAGTAAAATTTAATTCAATGAAAATCTCCTCCTCCAGTATTCGACCGTAAAATTAAATGACCTAATATAATTATGAAACTGTTAAGAAAACTAATACATCTTATTGTTTGTTTATTGCTTCAAAAAATAAAAATGTTCGACTACTGGAGTAATAAAATAGTATTGTGTTCCTGTGAAGAAAAATCAGTTATTAGTGGCGTTATTTCAGTTGATAAAACCTGCAGCAAAAATAATGATATTAGTATATTGATTAAATTATAATATCAAGTTATTTTAAACAACAATCAATTTGTAGATATATATGTATGTGTATAATCGTTTTTTTTTTATTTCTCATTTCATTGGAATAGTCTATGTAAAGTGTATTATTTTAAGTTAAATTATCTGCTGATTCTCTAGATAAGTTAACTTACATTTTAAAATGAGAGCGTTACATTAATTACTAAAACATTTATTTGACACTCTTAGGTGTCGATAAATATGATATATTTTATAATAAAATATAATCCAATAACTTTATTTATATTATTTTTTTAAATCACTGATCCTTTGCCAAACAAATTAAATGAAAGAAAGAAAATTTTATTATCCATAAAAAGTTGGATTTTAAAATCAGATTTGATTAGTTTACAAATGCTGCTTTTATGCATTGCCTTTATTGCTCCTATGTAATTGATAAGAAAAATAATTAAATATAGTGGTAAATTCATGCATTAATTCTACGATCGATTCGGAATTGACTAGTTATAGGAGTATTAGGAAGGGTTTATCGTACTATTTTTATTCAAGAGCATATCAGTTATATATAGATATTTTTATTTGATTTTTGACGATGTTTAATACTAAATAAAATCCTAAAAATACGTAATTTATTTTACGTTTGAGGAAAGCATGAAAAGCATATTACAGAAAAATGAAAAAAGTATTATAGCAATAATAAGAAACGTGGGGTTTAAGTAAAAAGTAAAGTACTTTTAATTATCTAGTAAAAGTGTTATGTAGAGTTATGAGCCTGGAAAAAGAAAAAAGGTTTTGAATATATATAGGCACATTTTTTAGATTATATTTTCGTACACTGATATATTATTTATAGAGAAACTAAATTCAGATAACTCTGGATAGTGCGAACTGTATGAGTAATTGAATTTAAAGAAAACTAAAATTGATATAATACAAAAAAAATGTTTAGGCAAGTCATTGTATTCTGAAAATTAGATATAGAAATATAAGTTTTTGAAGGTAAAAGTAGGTGCACGAAATGTAATCCAAAGTATAAAGAGATAATACTTAATTATTTACTTCAATAAAGAAATATATAATATATGGTTATTGTGTAATAGATACAATAAGATGTAAACAATTATAAAAAGGTATTTAAAGACAAGGAAATCCCCCAACCCGACCTCACCGATTTTGATAATTTTTGGATATGTTGTAGTATATGCCAAAATAAGGCATATATGTTTTTTTATATGCCATCCACGTTTAAGGGGTGAAAATCACCCCTAAACTTTACCCTCAAAAGTCACTTTTTATTTATATCTCGGCATATAATAGATGTTTTTCAATGAAACAAAATGGAAAATATTTCTTATAAGAAACCCTAGACAGTAGGTGTACTTATGATCCAAGGGGTTTCCACCCTTATTTTATATTTAAAAAAACTACATTTCTTATCAATAGTTGTATCTTGAAAATCAGGGTATGAACTCAAAAAAATTAAAAAAAGGATTTTCTAATCATCCAAACTTACTATAGCTGATTCACAATAATGTGTTACACTAATCGGCAATGCGTATCTCATGAATACACCTCAAAAATTTGATATTTTCAGAAAAATATTCGACTTTTTTCCCTTGTTACATAATGTAATATTAAATTTTTATTATTGTAAATTAGTCAGCTTGGGTTATTTGGGTTTAGGGTTTAAGGTCTGTGTGCAAAATTCTATTACATAAATTAATTTACTGCCAATTGCCCAGCTTGGCTTATTTGGGTTTTGAGGATATAAGTGCTCACGATTTTATTATTAATAGTACATTTCGACACGGGTGCGGAAGTAGATTATTTGTCTCATATGACGTTTTTCACTTGAGCGAAATGAGACCATTTTTTTAGTCTTGGTATCTTGCGCCCCCCTAGGGTCAGCGCCTTACGGCATGGCGTAGTTAGCGTAGGTCATAATATGGCACTGAATACGTGGGTTCCTCGGGAAGGATGGAGATAAACGCCGTTACTGAAATGTTCAAGCGATCAGAACGTTTGCGCAATCTGAAGTATACACATTGCGTGAGGATGGTGACTCGAAAACTTATAAAGGTCTCTTGAATTCTCAACCCTATGAAAATCTCATAGTTTTAAAGAAAGAGTGCATCGACCACGTGCAAAAGTGAATGTGAACTTGAAATTGCCTTCGCAATTTGAAAGAAAAAACGAAGGTACTTGGAGGAGAAGGCAAATTGACTGGAAAATTAGTCGACGAGCTATTCGTTTAGTATTGCTTAGCTATTCGTCGCAATCACGATTCTATCGAGAAAATGCACAATGAAATATATACGACGGTAGATTACAAAGTATTTCTGCACCAAAGATGCCCGCCCGGAGAAAATTCATGGTGCTCGTGGCAAAAAGCAAAGGCTACTGGCACTTTAAAAGATTATAAGCACAAACCAGCTTTGTTAAAAGAAGTTTTGAAAGCCATTAAACCCATTTACGAAGAACTCAGCAGTAATGATCTCCTGACTCGCTGTATAGGTGGCTTCGCTCAGAACAGCAACGAATCTTTCCATGCAACCGTCTGGTCAATGGCTTCAAAACCCGTCTCCAGTGAAAAGTATGTTCTTGACACTGCTGTGTATATTGCTGTAGGCATATACAATGATGGTCTTTTAAGCGTCATGAGACTTATGGAAGAGTAAGGCATAAAAATCGGGCCAAATTGTTATAACTTCTGCGTCGATGCGGACGCGCGCCGTGTCGAGTTCGCAGAGCGATTGCTAACTTATGCTGCTAGAGAGGTTCGTTTGCTCATAAGATCAAAGAGGAAAGAAGAAGACGAGAAGAATATTATTGTGGAAGGTTAAATGTATGGTGCATGCATCACAGGTTAGAGGTAAATATAAGTTTTCAACAATTTAAGTTGGCACACCACCTTTAAAATGTGAAACAAAAAATTGATTAGGAATTTTTATTTTGATATTTATTTTAATAAGGGTTTTTTCCCTAAAATTATACATAAAAACCTACCAATTTGTATATTTTTACCTTCGTTGGACCTTCTATGCCTCCATGGCAAACCAGACTGTTTTCGAAGACTTTAAGCACTGTCCGTCAGATTCCAAGTCTACGCATGGATGGATTGGGCTAAAAATTTATGGAGATACTCATTATAGTAGTACTTTTAGTATGAACGTAGGGATTTTGATTTGAGCGAGTAGAAGTATTTTTTTATATGAACATTGTCAATATAACACTTATTTTTTAATAATTTTATCACTTTTATAGATGTAAAAAAATTTCTACTCGTTCAAATGAAAATCCCTACGTTCATACTAAAAGTACTACTGTAATGAGTATCTCCATAAATTTTTAGTCCAATCTATCCATGCGTAGACTTGGAATCTTACGGACAGTGCTTAAAGTCTTCGAAAACAGTCTGGTTTGCCATGGAGGCATAAAAGGTCCAACGAAGGTAAAAAATATACAAATTGGTAGGTTTTTATGTATACTTTCAGGAAAAAAACCCTTATTAAAATAAATATGAAAATAAAAAATCCTAATCAATTTTTTTGTTTCACATTTTGAAGGTGGTGTGCCCCCTTAAGTGCTACGGGAACTTTAAACGCATTTTTCTCGAAACCGCCTTTTTCAACTGGGTCAAACAAATTTTGACTACTTTCACAATAAAATTCTCGATGATAGTACGTAGCGATTATTTGATTTGCCGTAAAATTTATTTTTTATAAACAATTTACTGCCAATTTCTTTGTCAAAATCGAAACTTTTTTTCAAATGTGCAACATTATTTTTAAATTTGATTTTTAAAAAATCCCTACGTACTACGATGCCTACTATTATGTACTTTAAGAAAAACGTTATTTTTCTGTTCAACGGTTCATCATTTACGAGAAAACTGTCCGGCTGTTTGAGCGTCAATAAAAAAGTAACGGACTACTACGGGCTCCCATAGCCGCCATGTTGAAAAAAAAATATTTTTTCTTACACTTCATTAATTGTACAACAAAGTTCTTTATACGAACTTTTCATTTCGCTTATTATTTACCCACAAAAAATCGTCTAAAACAGGTATACCTAGTGAGGTGTTACCTCTTCAGAGGAGGTCGGAGCTATCCTGATTGGTGCAGATTTTACCTAACCTCAAAAATTAATATCATAAAAATAAAAATTTGGGGTCATTTATGGTACAAAAATTCGGTTGTCCGGTGTTCTTGTCATAATAATAAACGTTTATAAAGCTTCAAGCGTACATAATTGCGTACAATTTCGTAAAATAATCAAAAATACCGCGCGAGGTGAAGCTATCAGTAAGGCTAAGAAACGGTAAGATGGCCATCACTTTTGCCGTTTTCCATTCGTCAATTGTAACAATATTTCATAATATAAAACTTTTGAGGCTACTAATAAACAAAATTGCTGTTGTCCGGTGTTCTTTACATAATAACAAACTATTATCAACCTCGATTTTGATGTTACTATGTGAATTTTAGACGTATAATGAAAAATACGGCGCGAGGTGAAGGTAACAATGGTAAAGTTCGCTCCGACCTCCCCTTCAGGGAAGAAGCTACCGATGTTTGGTAAAAAAATATATTTTTTTATAAAGGTAAAACACTTTTTTAACCCCTTTACTTTCAAAAGTAAAAGGTTTTACGCGGAAACTAATTTTTTTTAGTTACTTGAAGCAGTAGATTTTTTTTTGCACTTATCAAAATTCCAAAAATTTTGTCATTATTTTAATGATTTGTATGTATATTATACCCATAAATTATAAATACATGCTGTGATTTACGATTTATGATTTTATTATTGAAATTATTTATTGCAATTGACTTGGCTTGGGTTAATTGCGTTTAGGGTTTAGAGTTTAACGTTAACAATACTATTATTTAAATTTGTGTACTGCAAACGACCCAGCTTGGGTTTTTTGGGTTTTATGTTTAGGGCTTAGATTTTATTATTAAAATTATTTATTTACAAAATACTCAGCTCGAGGTAGTTGGGTTTAGGATTTAAAGTTTAGAATTATTTGTGTATTATTAAAATTTTTTAATTGCATAATGCCCCGCTTGGAGAAATTGGTTTTAGGGTTTATGATTTAGGGTTTATGGATTAATTATTCAAATTTTTTAATTGCCATTTGCTCAGTAACACTTTTTTAACCCCTTTACTTTCAAAAGTAAAAGGTTTTACGCGGAAACTAATTTTTTTTATTTACTTGAAGCTGTAAATTTTTTTTGCACTTATCAAAATTCCAAAAATTTTGTCATTATTTTAATGATTTTTATGTATATTATACCCATAAATTATAAATACCATTGTATAAATAAAAATAAAAAAGTTAAACATCTTAAATTATTATTTTACTAGTAGTACAATTTTAAAGTATCGCGCGCGGACGATATCTATTTTACCGACGGAGCGATAATTGCATGTTTACTTTTATGAGAAAAATAGTTTGTCTTGAAAGTATAAACAGTGGATCAAGAAGTATATAATCGTATTACAAATTTATTAACTCATGGAAGTATTCTAAAATACTCAATTTTCGCGTTCCGAAGTTTTCTCAAAAAGGAAATAATGTTAGATATTTTTTAAGGTCTGAAAATATTCCTTATTTTAATACCAATTGGGGTCAACTTTTAGTTTTTCAATTAACTAACTGCAATTTGAATAAATATCAAAAACGTGATTAGACAAGGACAGTAGATACGGACTCCTATTAAGAATGCAGGCCACTCAAAATCATATTTTCCTTGGATTTGAGTAAAATAAATATTTTTTGCTTATATTCTTCACTATTTCATCAATACGCTTGTAACGTCCGGACTTTATTTATTGAATAAATAGAATTTAATTAGTTCAATTTTTCCCGGTTAATCACGGCTTTATCCACCGGTTGTAG
Organism: Gastracanthus pulcherrimus; assembly: GCA_949152435.1. Lineage (NCBI taxonomy): Eukaryota > Metazoa > Arthropoda > Insecta > Hymenoptera > Pteromalidae > Gastracanthus > Gastracanthus pulcherrimus. Next base: position 120,165,727 of record OX424573.1, read on the forward strand.
CGTAGCAGGCTTGAAAGGAGGAGGACGTGCGAATCGAGATTAGTTTAGGATTGTTGAAATCCTGACGAAAAGAAAATGGATATTATGTTCTAAACTTATATGTATATATAACTTATGTATGAGAAGTAAATAGACACAATAAATATATTCTCCCGTTATAGTTTATTGGAATGATTCAATTAGTGATACAATATACGGACCCAATTGGTGTTTAGTACAAATGTTGGTCGCACAATCGCTGATATGGTTGATAATTTGACTTGCAAATAACGTGATGGCGCGAATTTTCGTGACACGAAAAGAAAATGCACTTTTGAGTTGTGAGTGGCTTAGCGCCTTTCGCGCACTTACAAAATAAAAGTTAATCCGGCAATTGGCCACTAACTATATATATATATATATATATATATATATATATATATATATATATATATATATATATATATATATATATATATATATATATTTATATATATATATATATATATATATATATATATACTAAAAGATGGATGAGATTTTGTTAGAAGTATAGAGAATGTTCAGTACCATTGAATCATCGAGCGTTATCAGCCGTGGGTAAATACTGATGTAACCATCGCACAATATTGCTACATTTTGGGGAATAGTACATTACGCATCTAGGGAGGTAAAGAATTGGCGAGTCCATAGCACGTGTAAAGTGCCACCCGAGCCAAAGGCGAGGGTGACAAAACACGTGCTATGGGGTCGCCATTTTACCTCCCATGGTGTGTATACTATTTTTCCTCACACCAGCACCGAAAATACACATTTCTCTCCAGGTCCTCGAGAGGAAAAGTGGTACTTTTCGGTGCAGGTGTGGGGAAAAATACATTTAAGCAGATTTTCGGTGAAGGACGCGCACGTGCGGTTCGCTTATCAAGTTTTAAAAGCATAGTGCGTTAGAAACTAATTTTGAGAGATATTATTTTGCAGGACAAGCATTTTGGAATGTTGCTTAGCTAAATAATTTCATTCGATGGAGATTATATTTCTCAAAAGGCTTCGCCGAATAAAAAAAATAAAAAACGAAATTAAATAATTTCCTTACACCTCCCTTGCCGAAGTCCCCTTTTCGAGCAATATCATCCTCGATTTGCGTAAAATGTTTTTACTATAAAGTGTGCTGTTTTTATAAAATTTGGTTATATACGCTTTCGAAATTTAATACATTACATAATGAATCGATGGTATTATAATTTCTAAAATATTGCACGTTAAAAGAAATCAATCTACTGTTAAATTGTCCAATAACCAATATTTTCAAAACGCAAAATAAATATTGGTATGGTTTATAGATTTAATGAAAACGAGAGAAACTATCATATTCCAGGTACTATTGTTTAAAACTAAATTGTCAACTATATAGAAAAAAAAATTTTGAAACGAAATTTTGTAGCATGTAAGATTTGTATGCTATAACGAATTTTCCAAGCATATGAAGTTGGTTTTAAGAACGTTGGTAACAATGTTAAGTTAAAATGCTTACAGAGTTAAATAGTTATAATGAAAGTTTTTCGTTTAATACATTGTTACAGTAGGTTACCTATATAATACTCGGCAGATGCATGTGTAAATAGTCGACTGTAGAAGGAGATGCCTGGTGGTAGGTATGCATTGCGGCTGGTTTGCAGGGTTCCAGGTTTACGATGAATTTATGTGATGTCTGTTCGGTGGTTATTTGCTGTAGGTGACCACATGTTCATGTTCTATGATTCTCTTACAAATTCAGGAACGGATCTGCATTGCGTGATTTAATGGCGGGTATTCATTTCGCAGACAGGAGCGTAGTTGTGCTTCGCTGGGAGAGATTCGTTAATTGATCTTTTTGTAATGGTGACGTAATATTCTTTGGGTCTAGTGGACTGTTTCACTCTTTTTCTTGGTGATTCTTGTGAAGGACTTCTTTATGGTAACCCAGATCTTGTAGGTCGTATCGTTTGAGTAATATGTGAAGTTTCTGATATCCTAGTTATTCTATTGTCTTAATCAAGAATTTCATTAATCGCTTTATTTTCTACAAATGTAATCATAATTAATTTTTTTAAATTATCATTAATAATAACTTTATAGTCCTCTAAGATAGCTTCGAAATGGTTAGGATTTAGCACTTTCAGTTGTAGAAGACGTACTAAGCAATTTAAGGAGGTTTCAGAGAATTATTAAAGGTTCAGGAATAGGGTATTTTTATCGTATTTATATTAGTTGATACAGCTGTTGTTCGAGTAGAGATTTTCAAAATATAAAGTCAGATAATGTGAAGATGAGGACTTACGTAATGTTGTCCTTTTCACGTAAAAGTATTATTTTCTAGCGAATCTCGTGATCCGTTTTAAATTGTTGATAACTGTTATGGTCAAACCTTGATATTTTCTTAAAAGATTAATCATACAATTTTCTTCGCACTGCATTTCTCTCCCTCGTGCGTTAGAGTACAGAAAGTTTTTCTGAAGAGCCCAAATATCTGACCTGCTGCAGTTAAGTCAGCGATTTGGAGTTCTCCAATAAGTTTTATCCATTTTGGGTGGAACGAGTAGTTGAATATTGAAGGCAATAAACCTTGAGTTTTTGTGGAAGTCGTCCTTTTTCATCAGTTGATAAAATTCTTCATCTATTCTCCATGCCGAGGATTCGCTTTACTTTACATAAGTTATATCGATATTTGAGTGATATAAAATTCATCTGTATTAGATTTGTTACATTCCCTTAAGTCAGCAGTTAGTATTTAAACAGATTTTTTTCCCTAAATTTGAATGTAAACGTGTTATCAGTAGAAATCAGTAGCTTTGGCGATATATTTTCTTTGTACTAAAACATTAGTTGTTTGACTGTTTCGATTCAATTATTGATTCAATTGTAATCCTACTATACATAAAAAGTTATTGGCGCAGTATTATAGTTTGTTTTTCACTTAAATTGACTGCATTTTTAATTTATAAAGAAAAATTTGAAAATTTTGAATTTATATTAATATATGCTGTTCTTTCCGTAAATAAAATAACTTTGAAAGCTTTGGAAATTATAAATAAAAGCTAAAATCAATCAGAGTGCAGATTTGCACATCAGATGATAAAAATAGTGTACTTAGTACTGTGTACAGGTTACTGCGAACATATATTCCTTTTATATCAGTTTGAAGGTCATATATTGTTCTTTCTCATTTTGTAGTAAAACAGATAATATATTTTGAATCTATTTATTTAAACTCTAGCATTTTATAAAATGATGGTAGTATGTGACGAATCTATATCTGTAAATGCAAGCAATGTCCTTCCCAGGCTAAATTACACTTCGACCCGAAGCGTTTTGCAGTAGGTATAAAGCGTATCATAAATCATGTTAAGAGTGATTTAATATACTAACGGACTGTTTAAATTAAACAATAATATATTTTTATATTTTCTCCTTTGCCTTAAATAGTTAGTTAGTACCGACACCTTATAAGTTTTCGAAAGCATAATTTTAAGTATATTTAACTTCATAAGATATATTGCAGATATATTGTTGTATTCGTTTTGATTTTTATTAAATGTAAATATTAATATAAGCTGGTCTGAAGTTTATGATTTTTATTATCTATATACATATCATGAAAATTAAAGCAATGAAAAATAAGCAAAATTTGTATCTATAAAGACGGAATTGTTTTGTATTTTGTTATTCTTTTTACATTTTTTATTTATTATTTTCTTTTTATATGTATATAAATCGGTTAGTAATTAATATTAATTTATATTTATACCATTGATTCGTCTCAAAAGTTCCATCATCAGGTGTGGATATATATAGAGTTGATAGTTTTATATATTATAACGTAAATTTCCAAGTAGTGTGTATTTGATGTATTAATCCCAATTGTAGCTTCTGTTGTTTGAGCCCAGTTAAGTTTCATTTTATTTCTTTACGCCTTTTATAATAGTTAGTTGTAAATTTGTCAAAATCTTAATTAATAAAAGTAATTTTATATAACTTTAAATTTCAAGAATTCGAGCTGAAATATGTATATGACCTTAACATTGGACACAGTGACTTAGTAAAATTTAATTCAATGAAAATCTCCTCCTCCAGTATTCGACCGTAAAATTAAATGACCTAATATAATTATGAAACTGTTAAGAAAACTAATACATCTTATTGTTTGTTTATTGCTTCAAAAAATAAAAATGTTCGACTACTGGAGTAATAAAATAGTATTGTGTTCCTGTGAAGAAAAATCAGTTATTAGTGGCGTTATTTCAGTTGATAAAACCTGCAGCAAAAATAATGATATTAGTATATTGATTAAATTATAATATCAAGTTATTTTAAACAACAATCAATTTGTAGATATATATGTATGTGTATAATCGTTTTTTTTTTATTTCTCATTTCATTGGAATAGTCTATGTAAAGTGTATTATTTTAAGTTAAATTATCTGCTGATTCTCTAGATAAGTTAACTTACATTTTAAAATGAGAGCGTTACATTAATTACTAAAACATTTATTTGACACTCTTAGGTGTCGATAAATATGATATATTTTATAATAAAATATAATCCAATAACTTTATTTATATTATTTTTTTAAATCACTGATCCTTTGCCAAACAAATTAAATGAAAGAAAGAAAATTTTATTATCCATAAAAAGTTGGATTTTAAAATCAGATTTGATTAGTTTACAAATGCTGCTTTTATGCATTGCCTTTATTGCTCCTATGTAATTGATAAGAAAAATAATTAAATATAGTGGTAAATTCATGCATTAATTCTACGATCGATTCGGAATTGACTAGTTATAGGAGTATTAGGAAGGGTTTATCGTACTATTTTTATTCAAGAGCATATCAGTTATATATAGATATTTTTATTTGATTTTTGACGATGTTTAATACTAAATAAAATCCTAAAAATACGTAATTTATTTTACGTTTGAGGAAAGCATGAAAAGCATATTACAGAAAAATGAAAAAAGTATTATAGCAATAATAAGAAACGTGGGGTTTAAGTAAAAAGTAAAGTACTTTTAATTATCTAGTAAAAGTGTTATGTAGAGTTATGAGCCTGGAAAAAGAAAAAAGGTTTTGAATATATATAGGCACATTTTTTAGATTATATTTTCGTACACTGATATATTATTTATAGAGAAACTAAATTCAGATAACTCTGGATAGTGCGAACTGTATGAGTAATTGAATTTAAAGAAAACTAAAATTGATATAATACAAAAAAAATGTTTAGGCAAGTCATTGTATTCTGAAAATTAGATATAGAAATATAAGTTTTTGAAGGTAAAAGTAGGTGCACGAAATGTAATCCAAAGTATAAAGAGATAATACTTAATTATTTACTTCAATAAAGAAATATATAATATATGGTTATTGTGTAATAGATACAATAAGATGTAAACAATTATAAAAAGGTATTTAAAGACAAGGAAATCCCCCAACCCGACCTCACCGATTTTGATAATTTTTGGATATGTTGTAGTATATGCCAAAATAAGGCATATATGTTTTTTTATATGCCATCCACGTTTAAGGGGTGAAAATCACCCCTAAACTTTACCCTCAAAAGTCACTTTTTATTTATATCTCGGCATATAATAGATGTTTTTCAATGAAACAAAATGGAAAATATTTCTTATAAGAAACCCTAGACAGTAGGTGTACTTATGATCCAAGGGGTTTCCACCCTTATTTTATATTTAAAAAAACTACATTTCTTATCAATAGTTGTATCTTGAAAATCAGGGTATGAACTCAAAAAATTAAAAAAAGGATTTTCTAATCATCCAAACTTACTATAGCTGATTCACAATAATGTGTTACACTAATCGGCAATGCGTATCTCATGAATACACCTCAAAAATTTGATATTTTCAGAAAAATATTCGACTTTTTTCCCTTGTTACATAATGTAATATTAAATTTTTATTATTGTAAATTAGTCAGCTTGGGTTATTTGGGTTTAGGGTTTAAGGTCTGTGTGCAAAATTCTATTACATAAATTAATTTACTGCCAATTGCCCAGCTTGGCTTATTTGGGTTTTGAGGATATAAGTGCTCACGATTTTATTATTAATAGTACATTTCGACACGGGTGCGGAAGTAGATTATTTGTCTCATATGACGTTTTTCACTTGAGCGAAATGAGACCATTTTTTTAGTCTTGGTATCTTGCGCCCCCCTAGGGTCAGCGCCTTACGGCATGGCGTAGTTAGCGTAGGTCATAATATGGCACTGAATACGTGGGTTCCTCGGGAAGGATGGAGATAAACGCCGTTACTGAAATGTTCAAGCGATCAGAACGTTTGCGCAATCTGAAGTATACACATTGCGTGAGGATGGTGACTCGAAAACTTATAAAGGTCTCTTGAATTCTCAACCCTATGAAAATCTCATAGTTTTAAAGAAAGAGTGCATCGACCACGTGCAAAAGTGAATGTGAACTTGAAATTGCCTTCGCAATTTGAAAGAAAAAACGAAGGTACTTGGAGGAGAAGGCAAATTGACTGGAAAATTAGTCGACGAGCTATTCGTTTAGTATTGCTTAGCTATTCGTCGCAATCACGATTCTATCGAGAAAATGCACAATGAAATATATACGACGGTAGATTACAAAGTATTTCTGCACCAAAGATGCCCGCCCGGAGAAAATTCATGGTGCTCGTGGCAAAAAGCAAAGGCTACTGGCACTTTAAAAGATTATAAGCACAAACCAGCTTTGTTAAAAGAAGTTTTGAAAGCCATTAAACCCATTTACGAAGAACTCAGCAGTAATGATCTCCTGACTCGCTGTATAGGTGGCTTCGCTCAGAACAGCAACGAATCTTTCCATGCAACCGTCTGGTCAATGGCTTCAAAACCCGTCTCCAGTGAAAAGTATGTTCTTGATACTGCTGTGTATATTGCTGTAGGCATATACAATGATGGTCTTTTAAGCGTCATGAGACTTATGGAAGAGTAAGGCATAAAAATCGGGCCAAATTGTTATAACTTCTGCGTCGATGCGGACGCGCGCCGTGTCGAGTTCGCAGAGCGATTGCTAACTTATGCTGCTAGAGAGGTTCGTTTGCTCATAAGATCAAAGAGGAAAGAAGAAGACGAGAAGAATATTATTGTGGAAGGTTAAATGTATGGTGCATGCATCACAGGTTAGAGGTAAATATAAGTTTTCAACAATTTAAGTTGGCACACCACCTTTAAAATGTGAAACAAAAAATTGATTAGGAATTTTTATTTTGATATTTATTTTAATAAGGGTTTTTTCCCTAAAATTATACATAAAAACCTACCAATTTGTATATTTTTACCTTCGTTGGACCTTCTATGCCTCCATGGCAAACCAGACTGTTTTCGAAGACTTTAAGCACTGTCCGTCAGATTCCAAGTCTACGCATGGATGGATTGGGCTAAAAATTTATGGAGATACTCATTATAGTAGTACTTTTAGTATGAACGTAGGGATTTTGATTTGAGCGAGTAGAAGTATTTTTTTATATGAACATTGTCAATATAACACTTATTTTTTAATAATTTTATCACTTTTATAGATGTAAAAAAATTTCTACTCGTTCAAATGAAAATCCCTACGTTCATACTAAAAGTACTACTGTAATGAGTATCTCCATAAATTTTTAGTCCAATCTATCCATGCGTAGACTTGGAATCTTACGGACAGTGCTTAAAGTCTTCGAAAACAGTCTGGTTTGCCATGGAGGCATAAAAGGTCCAACGAAGGTAAAAAATATACAAATTGGTAGGTTTTTATGTATACTTTCAGGAAAAAAACCCTTATTAAAATAAATATGAAAATAAAAAATCCTAATCAATTTTTTTGTTTCACATTTTGAAGGTGGTGTGCCCCCTTAAGTGCTACGGGAACTTTAAACGCATTTTTCTCGAAACCGCCTTTTTCAACTGGGTCAAACAAATTTTGACTACTTTCACAATAAAATTCTCGATGATAGTACGTAGCGATTATTTGATTTGCCGTAAAATTTATTTTTTATAAACAATTTACTGCCAATTTCTTTGTCAAAATCGAAACTTTTTTTCAAATGTGCAACATTATTTTTAAATTTGATTTTTAAAAAATCCCTACGTACTACGATGCCTACTATTATGTACTTTAAGAAAAACGTTATTTTTCTGTTCAACGGTTCATCATTTACGAGAAAACTGTCCGGCTGTTTGAGCGTCAATAAAAAAGTAACGGACTACTACGGGCTCCCATAGCCGCCATGTTGAAAAAAAAATATTTTTTCTTACACTTCATTAATTGTACAACAAAGTTCTTTATACGAACTTTTCATTTCGCTTATTATTTACCCACAAAAAATCGTCTAAAACAGGTATACCTAGTGAGGTGTTACCTCTTCAGAGGAGGTCGGAGCTATCCTGATTGGTGCAGATTTTACCTAACCTCAAAAATTAATATCATAAAAATAAAAATTTGGGGTCATTTATGGTACAAAAATTCGGTTGTCCGGTGTTCTTGTCATAATAATAAACGTTTATAAAGCTTCAAGCGTACATAATTGCGTACAATTTCGTAAAATAATCAAAAATACCGCGCGAGGTGAAGCTATCAGTAAGGCTAAGAAACGGTAAGATGGCCATCACTTTTGCCGTTTTCCATTCGTCAATTGTAACAATATTTCATAATATAAAACTTTTGAGGCTACTAATAAACAAAATTGCTGTTGTCCGGTGTTCTTTACATAATAACAAACTATTATCAACCTCGATTTTGATGTTACTATGTGAATTTTAGACGTATAATGAAAAATACGGCGCGAGGTGAAGGTAACAATGGTAAAGTTCGCTCCGACCTCCCCTTCAGGGAAGAAGCTACCGATGTTTGGTAAAAAAATATATTTTTTTATAAAGGTAAAACACTTTTTTAACCCCTTTACTTTCAAAAGTAAAAGGTTTTACGCGGAAACTAATTTTTTTTAGTTACTTGAAGCAGTAGATTTTTTTTTGCACTTATCAAAATTCCAAAAATTTTGTCATTATTTTAATGATTTGTATGTATATTATACCCATAAATTATAAATACATGCTGTGATTTACGATTTATGATTTTATTATTGAAATTATTTATTGCAATTGACTTGGCTTGGGTTAATTGCGTTTAGGGTTTAGAGTTTAACGTTAACAATACTATTATTTAAATTTGTGTACTGCAAACGACCCAGCTTGGGTTTTTTGGGTTTTATGTTTAGGGCTTAGATTTTATTATTAAAATTATTTATTTACAAAATACTCAGCTCGAGGTAGTTGGGTTTAGGATTTAAAGTTTAGAATTATTTGTGTATTATTAAAATTTTTTAATTGCATAATGCCCCGCTTGGAGAAATTGGTTTTAGGGTTTATGATTTAGGGTTTATGGATTAATTATTCAAATTTTTTAATTGCCATTTGCTCAGTAACACTTTTTTAACCCCTTTACTTTCAAAAGTAAAAGGTTTTACGCGGAAACTAATTTTTTTTATTTACTTGAAGCTGTAAATTTTTTTTGCACTTATCAAAATTCCAAAAATTTTGTCATTATTTTAATGATTTTTATGTATATTATACCCATAAATTATAAATACCATTGTATAAATAAAAATAAAAAAGTTAAACATCTTAAATTATTATTTTACTAGTAGTACAATTTTAAAGTATCGCGCGCGGACGATATCTATTTTACCGACGGAGCGATAATTGCATGTTTACTTTTATGAGAAAAATAGTTTGTCTTGAAAGTATAAACAGTGGATCAAGAAGTATATAATCGTATTACAAATTTATTAACTCATGGAAGTATTCTAAAATACTCAATTTTCGCGTTCCGAAGTTTTCTCAAAAAGGAAATAATGTTAGATATTTTTTAAGGTCTGAAAATATTCCTTATTTTAATACCAATTGGGGTCAACTTTTAGTTTTTCAATTAACTAACTGCAATTTGAATAAATATCAAAAACGTGATTAGACAAGGACAGTAGATACGGACTCCTATTAAGAATGCAGGCCACTCAAAATCATATTTTCCTTGGATTTGAGTAAAATAAATATTTTTTGCTTATATTCTTCACTATTTCATCAATACGCTTGTAACGTCCGGACTTTATTTATTGAATAAATAGAATTTAATTAGTTCAATTTTTCCCGGTTAATCACGGCTTTATCCACCGGTTGTAGCGTGGCAGGCTTGAAAGGAGGAGGACGTGCGAATCGAGATTAGTTTAGGATTGTTGAAATCCTGACGAAAAGAAAATGGATATTATGTTCTAAACTTATATGTATATATAACTTATGTATGAGAAGTAAATAGACACAATAAATATATTCTCCCGTTATAGTTTATTGGAATGATTCAATTAGTGATACAATATACGGACCCAATTGGTGTTTAGTACAAATGTTGGTCGCACAATCGCTGATATGGTTGATAATTTGACTTGCAAATAACGTGATGGCGCGAATTTTCGTGACACGAAAAGAAAATGCACTTTTGAGTTGTGAGTGGCTTAGCGCCTTTCGCGCACTTACAAAATAAAAGTTAATCCGGCAATTGGCCACTAACTATATATATATATATATATATATATATATATATATATATATATATATATATATATATATATATATATATATATATATATATATATATATATATATATATATATATATATATATATATATATATATATATATATATATATATATATATATATATATATATATATATACTAAAAGATGGATGAGATTTTGTTAGAAGTATAGAGAATGTTCAGTACCATTGAATCATCGAGCGTTATCAGCCGGCTGGGTAAATACTGATGTAACCATCGCACAATATTGCTACATTTTGGGGAATAGTACATTACGCATCTAGGGAGGTAAAGAATTGGCGAGTCCATAGCACGTGTAAAGTGCCACCCGAGCCAAAGGCGAGGGTGACAAACACGTGCTATGGGGTCGCCATTTTACCTCCCATGGTGTGTATACTATTTTTCCTCACACCAGCACCGAAAATACACATTTCTCTCCAGGTCCTCGAGAGGAAAAGTGGTACTTTCGGTGCAGGTGTGGGGAAAAATACATTTAAGCAGATTTTCGGTGAAGGACGCGCACGTGCGGTTCGCTTATCAAGTTTTAAACATAGTGCGTTAGAAAACTAATTTTGAGAGATATTATTTTGCAGGACAAGCATTTTGGAATGTTGCTTAGCTAAATAATTTCATTCGATGGAGATTATATTTCTCAAAAGGCTTCGCCGAATAAAAAAAATAAAAAAACGAAATTAAATAATTTCCTTACACCTCCCTTGCCGAAGTCCCCTTTTCGAGCAATATCATCCTCGATTTGCGTAAAAATGTTTTTACTATAAAGTGTGCTGTTTTATAAAATTTGGTTATATACGCTTTCGAAATTTAATACATTACATAATGAATCGATGGTATTATAATTTCTAAAATATTGCACGTTAAAAGAAATCAATCTACTGTTAAATTGTCCAATAACCAATATTTTCAAAACGCAAAATAAATATTGGTATGGTTTATAGATTTAATGAAAACGAGAGAAACTATCATATTCCAGGTACTATTGTTAAAACTAAATTGTCAACTATATAGAAAAAAAAATTTTGAAACGAAATTTTGTAGCATGTAAGATTTGTATGCTATAACGAATTTTCCAAGCATATGAAGTTGGTTTTAAGAACGTTGGTAACAATGTTAAGTTAAAATGCTTACAGAGTTAAATAGTTATAATGAAAGTTTTTCGTTTAATACATTGTTACAGTAGGTTACCTATATAATACTCGGCAGATGCATGTGTAAATAGTCGACTGTAGAAGGAGATGCCTGGTGGTAGGTATGCATTGCGGCTGGTTTGCAGGGTTCCAGGTTTACGATGAATTTATGTGATGTCTGTTCGGTGGTTATTTGCTGTAGGTTGACCACATGTTCATGTTCTATGATTCTCTTACAAATTCAGGAACGGATCTGCATTGCGTGATTTAATGGCGGGTATTCATTTCGCAGACAGGAGCGTAGTTGTGCTTCGCTGGGAGAGATTCGTTAATTGGATCTTTTTGTAATGGTGACGTAATATTCTTTGGGTCAAGTGGACTGTTTCACTCTTTTTCTTGGTGATTCTTGTGAAGGACTTCTTTATGGTAACCCAGATCTTGTAGTCGTATCGTTTGAGTAATATGTGAAGTTTCTGATATCCTAGTTATTCTATTGTCTTAATCAAGAATTTCATTAATCGCTTTATTTTCTACAAATGTATCATAAATTAATTTTTTTAAATTATCATTAATAATAACTTTATAGTCTCTAAGATAGCTTCGAAATGGTTAGGATTTAGCACTTTCAGTTGTAGAAGACGTACTAAGCAATTTAAGGAGGTTTCAGAGAATTATTAAAGGTTCAGGAATAGGGTATTTTTATCGTATTTATATTAGTTGATACAGCTGTTGTTCGAGTAGAGATTTTCAAAATATAAAGTCAGATAATGTGAAGATGAGGACTTACGTAATGTTGTCCTTTTCACGTAAAAGTATTATTTTCTAGCGAATCTCGTGATCCGTTTAAATTGTTGATAACTGTTATGGTCAAACCTTGATATTTTCTTAAAAGATTAATCATACAATTTTCTTCGCACTGCATTTCTCTCCCTCGTGCGTTAGAGTACAGAAAGTTTTTCTGAAGAGCCCAAATATCTGACCTGCTGCAGTTAAGTCAGCGATTTGGAGTTCTCCAATAAGTTTTATCCATTTTGGGTGGAACGAGTAGTTGAATATTGAAGGCAATAAACCTTGAGTTTTTGTGGAAGTCGTCCTTTTTCATCAGTTGATAAAATTCTTCATCTATTCTCCATGCCGAGGATTCGCTTTACTTTACATAAGTTATATCGATATTTGAGTGATATAAAATTCATCTGTATTAGATTTGTTACATTCCCTTAAGTCAGCAGTTAGTATTTAAACAGATTTTTTCCCTAAATTTGAATGTAAACGTGTTATCAGTAGAAATCAGTAGCTTTGGCGATATATTTTCTTTTGTACTAAAACATTAGTTGTTTGACTGTTTCGATTCAATTATTGATTCAATTTGTAATCCTACTATACATAAAAAGTTATTGGCGCAGTATTATAGTTTGTTTTTCACTTAAATTGACTGCATTTTTTAATTTATAAAGAAAAATTTGAAAATTTTGAATTTATATTAATATATGCTGTTCTTTCCGTAAATAAAATAACTTTGAAAGCTTTGGAAATTATAAATAAAAGCTAAAATCAATCAGAGTGCAGATTTGCACATCAGATGATAAAAATAGTGTACTTAGTACTGTGTACAGGTTACTGCGAACATATATTCCTTTTATATCAGTTTGAAGGTCATATATTGTTCTTTCTCATTTTGTAGTAAAACAGATAATATATTTTGAATCTATTTATTTAAACTCTAGCATTTTATAAAATGATGGTAGTATGTGACGAATCTATATCTGTAAATGCAAGCAATGTCCTTCCCAGGCTAAATTACACTTCGACCCGAAGCGTTTGCAGTAGGTATAAAGCGTATCATAAATCATGTTAAGAGTGATTTAATATACTAACGGACTGTTTAAATTAAACAATAATATATTTTTATATTTTCTCCTTTGCCTTAAATAGTTAGTTAGTACCGACACCTTATAAGTTTTCGAAAGCATAATTTTAAGTATATTTAACTTCATAAGATATATTGCAGATATATTGTTGTATTCGTTTTGATTTTTATTAAATGTAAATATTAATATAAGCTGGTCTGAAGTTTATGATTTTTATTATCTATATACATATCATGAAAATTAAAGCAATGAAAAATAAGCAAAATTTGTATCTATAAAGACGGAATTGTTTTGTATTTTGTTATTCTTTTTACATTTTTTATTTATTATTTTCTTTTTATATGTATATAAATCGGTTAGTAATTAATATTAATTTATATTTATACCATTGATTCGTCTCAAAAGTTCCATCATCAGGTGTGGATATATATAGAGTTGATAGTTTTATATATTATAACGTAAATTTCCAAGTAGTGTGTATTTGATGTATTAATCCCAATTGTAGCTTCTGTTGTTTGAGCCCAGTTAAGTTTCATTTTATTTCTTTACGCCTTTTATAATAGTTAGTTGTAAATTTGTCAAAATCTTAATTAATAAAAGTAATTTTATATAACTTTAAATTTCAAGAATTCGAGCTGAAATATGTATATGACCTTAACATTGGACACAGTGACTTAGTAAAATTTAATTCAATGAAAATCTCCTCCTCCAGTATTCGACCGTAAAATTAAATGACCTAATATAATTATGAAACTGTTAAGAAAACTAATACATCTTATTGTTTGTTTATTGCTTCAAAAAATAAAAATGTTCGACTACTGGAGTAATAAAATAGTATTGTGTTCCTGTGAAGAAAAATCAGTTATTAGTGGCGTTATTTCAGTTGATAAAACCTGCAGCAAAAATAATGATATTAGTATATTGATTAAATTATAATATCAAGTTATTTTAAACAACAATCAATTTGTAGATATATATGTATGTGTATAATCGTTTTTTTTTTATTTCTCATTTCATTGGAATAGTCTATGTAAAGTGTATTATTTTAAGTTAAATTATCTGCTGATTCTCTAGATAAGTTAACTTACATTTTAAAATGAGAGCGTTACATTAATTACTAAAACATTTATTTGACACTCTTAGGTGTCGATAAATATGATATATTTTATAATAAAATATAATCCAATAACTTTATTTATATTATTTTTTTAAATCACTGATCCTTTGCCAAACAAATTAAATGAAAGAAAGAAAATTTTATTATCCATAAAAAGTTGGATTTTAAAATCAGATTTGATTAGTTTACAAATGCTGCTTTTATGCATTGCCTTTATTGCTCCTATGTAATTGATAAGAAAAATAATTAAATATAGTGGTAAATTCATGCATTAATTCTACGATCGATTCGGAATTGACTAGTTATAGGAGTATTAGGAAGGGTTTATCGTACTATTTTTATTCAAGAGCATATCAGTTATATATAGATATTTTTATTTGATTTTTGACGATGTTTAATACTAAATAAAATCCTAAAAATACGTAATTTATTTTACGTTTGAGGAAAGCATGAAAAGCATATTACAGAAAAATGAAAAAAGTATTATAGCAATAATAAGAAACGTGGGGTTTAAGTAAAAAGTAAAGTACTTTTAATTATCTAGTAAAAGTGTTATGTAGAGTTATGAGCCTGGAAAAAGAAAAAAGGTTTTGAATATATATAGGCACATTTTTTAGATTATATTTTCGTACACTGATATATTATTTATAGAGAAACTAAATTCAGATAACTCTGGATAGTGCGAACTGTATGAGTAATTGAATTTAAAGAAAACTAAAATTGATATAATACAAAAAAAATGTTTAGGCAAGTCATTGTATTCTGAAAATTAGATATAGAAATATAAGTTTTTGAAGGTAAAAGTAGGTGCACGAAATGTAATCCAAAGTATAAAGAGATAATACTTAATTATTTACTTCAATAAAGAAATATATAATATATGGTTATTGTGTAATAGATACAATAAGATGTAAACAATTATAAAAAGGTATTTAAAGACAAGGAAATCCCCCAACCCGACCTCACCGATTTTGATAATTTTTGGATATGTTGTAGTATATGCCAAAATAAGGCATATATGTTTTTTTATATGCCATCCACGTTTAAGGGGTGAAAATCACCCCTAAACTTTACCCTCAAAAGTCACTTTTTATTTATATCTCGGCATATAATAGATGTTTTTCAATGAAACAAAATGGAAAATATTTCTTATAAGAAACCCTAGACAGTAGGTGTACTTATGATCCAAGGGGTTTCCACCCTTATTTTATATTTAAAAAAACTACATTTCTTATCAATAGTTGTATCTTGAAAATCAGGGTATGAACTCAAAAAAATTAAAAAAAGGATTTTCTAATCATCCAAACTTACTATAGCTGATTCACAATAATGTGTTACACTAATCGGCAATGCGTATCTCATGAATACACCTCAAAAATTTGATATTTTCAGAATTTTAGCATATTTCACTAAATCAGCATCAGTAAGTGGCCTCTGCGGTAATTTTATTTCCGAAATTTTTTGTTTTCATTTTTTGAAACCTTTTTCAATGTAAAGGTTTAAGTGAATACCGAAACCTGTTTTGTGTGGTTTTAGATATTTTAAGCCTTTACCTAGAGCAATGGCTTCCATGGTTTGGTTGTGACGTTGACACTCAGCTAACTGCTTCTGAGCCGTCTTTGAGTCGTTAACAACTTTTGCTATTTCAATAGCTTCACCAGCCAAGCAATCCATTGCACTCGAATCCGCGAAAAGAGTTATGAGAAAAGGTAAGTATCCACCTACCTTTTTTGGAATAGGTAGAATACGTGGAATTTTAATATTACGTTTACCAACAGCCTCTTTCACAGCTTTGTGAGCACTTTTTAGAGCGGAGCAAATTACCTCGCGAGCACTTTTACTTGGAACTACAGAACTGGAGATAGTTTTCACAATTTTGTTTAAAATCGTAGGTTTATTTCTCTTTGTAATTTTTCTCTTCTTATTCTTTCTCTTCTGTTTATTTCTCTGCTTTAAATCCATACCAAATTTAGATTTCAAATTCATAGCGTTGGTTATAGCGTAAGTGGCTGTCTTCTTACCAATATCAGGGTCCTTAGACAAAACACTATTCCAAGATTTATCGGCTAGAACTTTATCTGCTACGTTTCTAGTTTCAATGTTTTCACGATTCTGAGAGTAGGCTATATCGTGTTCCTTGCAAGTTGCGTCCAGAGGATTGATACCCGGATCACCTCGAGCAATTCGTTTTTTTCGTTTAGTCCCCGGTCGACAGTACAGCATGGGTAGACATAAGAAGGTAGATTATTTCTATGTATGTCAGTCTTGTGCACATATTCCTAAACATCTGGTGAGAAATAACGTCAATCTATGTTTACGACGATCATGCAAATTCTGACATGACTTTTCCACAATTCAAAGAATTGTGTTCAAAGCGTTGAAGATATGATAAATGTGGATTCATCGTAATAAATAAGGATCGACCAATCAATACTGGTAGATACAGAAAGGGATTCGATAGTTTTGCTATAAATATATGAGTTTTCTTTGAAGAGTGATTAGTGCAACGTGAACTATCAAACTGTCATCATGTCAGAATTCAACCGAGAGAAAAATGTGCTCCACCAAATTGCTAAAGCAAGAGATGCTATCAGACATAAATATATGTTGCTCAATCGTGGTAAAGAAAATGTAGCAAGAGTGTAGAATAAAACGTTTAAGCCCATCGTTGATCCGTTAGAGAAACTTGTAAGCGTGGCAGAGTCTAGCAATAAAAGTATCATATACGATATTGAACATTTAATATTTAAAGATACATTATCTCATGATGATACACTCGATGACGCTGACGACACTCTCCAGTTGCAAGATACATCATTCAAAACTGCTAATACCGATACCGAAGATAAGAATAACAACGACAAAACATCAGATTCATTCGTCAATAAGTACTTGCTTATGTTGAAACAAAATTGTAAAAAGTATCTCGACAACGTGTACGGAGTTCGCATGCACGATGATGTACTCATGATTAGAAACTCACCGATATACTTTGAACATGACTACGTTGTCCTCGATCAGACCAGATATCTCAAAACTAAGGGTTTACGCGAGCTATTGTTTCGAAAACAACCTGATAGACAATTCATCAGCCCAGATGATACGGAGAACTATCGAAAGATTATTGAAGCTACGAATGCTCATAAAAATTTATACAGGGAAGATGAACGGATTCGTAGTCAAAGGAATAAGAAATATAATTATTTTATAGCTCTGTTATCCAATATTACTAAAAATTCAAAGAGAAAATCTGTAGGAGGAGAAGCACTACTACCTCGATACAAGATCGTAAGAACGAATACTACATTGGATTACGTATATTGGGATGATCCCAATGAGCTCGTAAATCGACTCCGCTTATTGATAGCCGAGAGATCAGCGGGGGATCTCAGTCATACCAATGAGATCCATTCCATTATAGAGGAGTTGCGTGAAGATGGTCTAAAGCATTTCAATCGAAAAAAGTCAGAAAAGAAGAAGAAGAATCCGAAATTCAAGGTCGACGACAAAGTACGAGTGAATAAGACTAAACAAGTGATAGAGAAAGGCTACACTCCCAACTGGTCTACGGAGATATTCACAATTACTCACGTGATGCCTACCAACTCCGTAACTTACAATTTAAAGGACTATTGAAACGAATCAATAGCTGGAGGCTTCTATGAACAGGAACTCTTGAAAGATAAATATCCCGATGTATACCTTTTGGAGAAAGTTCTGAAGAAATGAGGAAATAAAGTCTACGTCAAGTAGTTGGGATTCGACAGTACTCACAATAGCTGGATTAATAAATCAGATATTTAATAATAATTTTTATTTAATTTTAAATAACTTCTTATATTTAAATAATTGGTTTGTATTTTCAATAATTTTTAAATATTTGATATATATTTAGAAGAAAATAATTTGTTTTGAAATAATTGTGCATATTTAAATAATTTGTAATTGAAAATAAAAATTGTTTATTAGAATAATTTGATGTATTTAAATAATTAGTATTTCAAACAAATAGTATAAATAATAAGTATAAAATATTCAAGGATAAGGTTCTATTCTACAAATCAAAAGACAAAGATTAAGGTAGAAATTTTTTTTCATTCATTTATTTAAATAAACATACTTATTAAATCAAGCGCTTCCGAATTCAATATTATTGTTTCCTAAGTATACGAGAAATAACTTTTTATTAATAAATTTTCCTTCAAAGCATCTGATACGCGATTTAGTAGGAATACTTGAATTTCAGCGTCGAGCTCGGCAACAGCACGTAATCCAAATCTTGTGCTTACTTGTCTCTATGCAGTAACCATATATTTTCTATGTTTTTCCATTTCGGATATTGATTTCTTAGGGAGAAAATTACGTCGAGCGATCTTGTTCAGCATGGAGAAGTCTATCGTCTGTAAACAAACCAAATACCATTATATGATTTTTTTTAATGCATATAAAATAAATTAATAAATTAAAGATTAACGGTAAATGTATACCTGGTTGTGTATATTCTTGCTTATTGCTGAACTCTTAGTCTCTTACTCTGAGGTTCTTCAACGGTACAGCTCTCAAATGCTTCTGCAGTCGAAATGATTCTTGCTCCTCTGTAAATTCGCTTAGGTACCTCGCTTCCCTCCACTGTAGATGTCTTTTCTACGAAGACCAGAGACTGCTCAGATGAATCTCCTTGATAACTTGACTTCTTGCTCTGCTGCTTGCTGTCTGGCGAACTGATATTCGCGCTGCTGTGGCCTGGCTTATGTACCTTCACCGAGACTCCCCTCTCCATCGCAGCTTCTTTCTCCACCGCAACTTGCCTCTCCATTGCAGCTTCCGCCACCATCAAAATTTGAGACTGCGCAGTAGGTTCTCTTGACCTTCACTAGTTAACATCAACTCGTTTGCATTCATTCTCCATTATTTTACTGTATATTACATTATTGAATAACTTGAAGAGAAGCTTTTCAAACTCATTCTTGGCATTTTTTCTTTTTAAGCTGTTCAAATCGATGTAATATTTGAGCCATGGTTTCTGATCGAATCGCAGGGCTCTGTGAACCTTCATCAATTGTAATCCATGCTTGAGAGCCTGCTTAAGAGTTCTCTAATGTATGGCGTATCGCTTTTTGGAATGCAACGTAGTCAACAACTTTTTTTGCTTCGATCCTGGAGCAACTAAATGTTCGGGACAGAAGGGTAGATCTTTATGTTCATCGTGAATCCCTTCAGGATAATCGAGATCTACCTGGACAAAATATCCCGTTGGATTGTCATCGGGCACATTCACAACTAAATTGTCTTTCTCAAGGTCTTCGATCCAGGCAAAGCCTGCATAAGAAGATGACTGCGGCATAGTCCATCCATACAGATTGTATATACATATACTTATTATTCGCCTTCAAGTATCGATTGAAACACTGACTAATACTACCTCGAATACCTCGCTCGACGAAAAGTAACATATCTATATCGGTAAGCAGTTCCAACTCAATCTTCGTATATTTAAACATTGCATCCCACAATAGACTTGGAGTCGTACAATAGTGAGCTGGATCCAGTTCATAAGCCTCCAGACAGTTGTCTCTGAAGTTTTCGAAAACGTCTGATAATAGAAGGACATCCATTTTCAGATACAAATCGGAGTATTCCCCAAGAGATCCGATGTTGAAAACATTCCATACCTTTTTCGCATGTGCATAGTCCTCGTCGGAAATGTGAGTTTGGTTTAAGCTTTTATAGAATTGATTTTTGTCCGGCAGCTCACACTCTTTCAGTCTATCAAACCAGGAGACATAGTCATATGCAAAAATGCCCTTCTTTTGAAACAGCTCTATCTGATTGCTTGTATAACCATCATTTGCAAAAGCTCGTTCCACGATATTCATTCTATCGACATATCATGATAGTTTGTCTAGAGAGGAAGGTATGAAGCGAAAAGAATCAATATAACGAATATTTATATCGCAATCATCCATGTATTTAGCAAAAGAGATATAACGTTCTTTCGTTTGCGGAATGAGTACTACTTTGCCGGCGAATTTTGAAACGATCTCCTTGATAAAGAGGAGAGAATCATAACCGCTCAAGTTACGAAATGCCACCGGAATTACTCTTGAGTCTTTGTAATTGATATTACATTCATTATGTGGAGGACCTCGATAGCTAAAACAAAATAAGCAATATTAACCTCGAGAAATTATATATATGTGTGTGTGTGAATATATGCATTAACTTACCGCCCATTAAAGTGACAGTAATCTTTAATCTTTACGCTCGGTGAAGTAAATGGCTTTTCACAGATGTGACACGAAGTTACTCTTTCAAATTGCAGCGACTCCTGCATTGTCAACTCATCTATTTTCTTGGCTTTCTTATATATCTCCTCCAATTCCTTAGTTAATTTGAATAGATTCTCAGAGAATCAATTACCAGGTCCTTGTGACGTTTCGTAGTTTTGTCTGTAAGACTTGAATACTGAACGGCTGTCATCGTAGCTACACTTCATGTATTAGTCTACATTAAATGCTTCGTGCTGTTGATATGCACACATGACATTCGTAGTAGGTTTTAATAAACATTCAAAATGAGCGTATACTACAAATGGTGCTGGTTCATTACTTCTGAAATTTTTGAACTTGAGAATATTGTTTTGTTCACTAGGTAGTGTCACCTTGTACTTATTCATTTTTAGACAATCGATTTCACGTAAATTTAACCGTTCATGTGATCTAAAGGAGTGAAGATATCTATCACAAATGTACAATTTTTTCTTTGATTTTGAGAGATTCGAAGAAACAAGACGTGATAAACTCTTAATCCGAACATAGTGAAAATTAAATTTTACACTATCATCAAGGATTTCTTCTTCATTTTCATCTACGTAGGATTCTTTGACGAGAAGAAAGTTAGCGTGTCGCTCTTTCTTATCTGATATCAGATGATACGGTGATATATCAAATAAGTCAATACCTCTAAAATCCAACTCATTCTCAAATTGCTTATATAAGCAGATACGATGTACATTTTCTTTAGTAGGATGAATTGCAGATAATAGAGCCCATTAGAAGCATTCATCGTCATCCTTATTTTGCACATTGATGCACGCTTATTTTCTCTTTATTTCATCGGGAAGCGGAATATAAGAGTCTACTCATTGGTTTCAGCTTGTTTATTATTAAATTTAAGCTAAGTATAGAGTGTAAAGTCCATCCAGAATTTCTCTCCTCAAATTCCACTTAAAAACTAAAATTTCCGAAAACAAGAATTTCTCTGATGAAGCCTCTGAATTTACCGAAGAAGAGCAAGAGGAGGACTTCGCTGATATATCTTCTACATTTGCATCGCTTGCATCCTGGGCTTGCTGCAACGACACACACACAGAGAGAGAGAGAGAGAGAGAGAGAGAGAGAGAGAGAGAGAGAGAGAGAGAGAGAGAGAACGCGCACTGCTGACGACCGAGTGTGCATGCTGCTGGCAACCGGGGCTTGTCGTTACAACTTTCTGTCTATACACTACTGTATACTCACTGCTTCGCATGTATGACTATTTCTTTTTTCTTAGGTGTGTGTGTATGCGTCGTGGAAAAAAAATTCGGTAGTCTAGTGTATGTAACGTACAATAAAAAGAATATTCGGTAGTGTAGTGTTTTTCTTCGCAATGTACGTTTTTCTTTTCTTCGTGTTATACGTAAATTATACAATTTTTAACTGTTTCTGAAAAAGTGTAATATTGGTATTGAATTATATTGTTTCTGTTTTTATTCTTTTTAATACTATAACCAATAATCATCTTTTTCAAATTTTTTAATTAAATATAAAATAGATGTAGGAAGGAAATGTTAATACTAATTAACATTTCCTTCCAACATAGTCTTCAAAGAGCAAATTATTCTTTTTGTCTTTAAAAGAAGAACAACAATTTGTTTGTCATCTTTTTCTTTAATATTAAGAAAAATAAATCTTCTGTTTTGATAGCACTTTAATGTTCAGAACCTTTACTTATAATCTGCTGTTTTCACAGCAATATATTTAATGTTTATTATACAATCTGCTGTTTTAACAGTCCTTTAACGTTGGAAAATTTAATCTGATATTTTCGTAGCAACATAATTATTTTTTTTATGTTAATTGAACAACCTGCTCTATAACGTTGGAACAAATTTAATCTACTGTTTTCACAGAAACAAATTTACAACGAAAAAATACACTATTTGTTTGACTGAAAAAAATAATAAAAAAATGGTTTTTTATTAACATTTCCTCTCACCATTATATATAGAGACTCAAAAGATTGGTATGGGAGTAAATTGTAGAGTTGCAGTATACAGGTAAGATGGCTGTCAATAATTTTATAAGCTATGGACGTCACGTCGGCGAACGGCGTTTCCAGTGTGCGTCTTTGCTCCCCAACGCGCTCAGCCGTTCGTAAGCGTGTATATATATACATATACACATATACATAATGTAATAAAATGTTGTATTTCTGATACGACAGTCATTAAATAATTAACTTTTAGGTTCTCTTGAAATGAGAATTTATTACAATGAATTCTCACCTCTATGTAGACCTTAGAAAATAAGAAATAAAATAACAGATAAAATAAAACGTCTACAAAGAAAGATATATATATATATATATATATTCTACCCACGAAAGGAAGCCAGCTGCGATGAACGCCGAGCCACGAATTCTAGGACCCGAGCGGCTCAAACGCATGCGAATATTGAGCAACGAGTATGGCGAGCGACGTTTGTAGGAGAGGGAGAGATTCGCGAATGAATGTGAGAGAGAAAGAGTAAACAATAGGAAGAGCGGCGGCGAAATAGAAGCGTAGTGTAGGAACGGTAGGGCAAAGGAATGTAAGTGTGTGCGAATCAAAGTGTGTCTGTGAGTGCATATGTGCGTATCTCTTGAATAAGTGTGCAAGGTGTACGGGGAGGAATGCGCCCCGCTTCGAAACTCGATTTTCAGCATTGGGCAAAACCCGAGGTAATGTGCCACCGGAAAGCGGTAGCGGGCGCATTCGCTTTCCGTGCACCTTACACGTACGATCTTCTCCTCGGGAAAGCAAAGCGATAGGCAAGCACACCATTACCGCGCCACTATTTAGTGGGATAAAGGATTGGAAAAATATACATACTTTATATTTGTTAGCTTTAAAATAAACGAGCCAAGGTTTAATACCAAGACATTCAAAACCGGAAAAATTACATAACCGGAAATTATGAAAAACCAATCTGGTTAATAGATTTCAACGTTCAGAGTACTATAAATACAGAGAATGAATACGACACATACACAGAAAATGAAGAGAATAATAGAACAGAGTATGGTATTTATCAAGAGTATTTAAATGGAAAAATTTTAGATCTAAATAAAATACCACAAGAATCTGAAATAGAGAAACTTCAAGAGAACAATCAGAAAAATAGTGTACAGACAAGAGTGCACAAACCAAATGAAGGCATGTTGTGGCATATAAGACTAGGACACATATCTCTAGAATACTTGAAACAGATTCAAAAATATAAAGAGGAACTTAATAATGTCAAATTCGACAAAGACCTTTTCAATTGTGAAATCTGTGTCGTAGCAAAAATGGAAAATCTCCCATTTAAAAATACAAGAGGCAGGTCAGACAGACCGTTATACACAATACACGCAGATACAGTGGGAAAGATTTCACCAGCATCTTTTCCAGGAGAAAACAGATATATAATCGCATTTGTGGATGACCACTCAAGATATGCCAGAGCTTACAGCGTAAAACATAAGAGTAAATCAGGAAAATGCCTATAGAGATACTTAACACACACAAGAAATATAATAGGCAAACAAGAAAAAGTGTGCTATATCAGAGCAGATAATGATACAGAGTTCACAGGAGTAGAATTTGCTGAAATCATGAAAAGAGAAGATATCAGTCGTGATTTTGCTCCACCTCACACGCCACAATTAAATGGCACAGCAGAGAGATTCAACAAAACAATTCGGAATAAAATCAGAATACTGATGTTCGATTCTGGTAAGCCATCGACCACGCGGGTACTACCAACAGCAGCAGCCATACACATATACAATCGAACACCGCACAAGGGAATTGATTTCAAAACACCTTTATCAGTGATTAATCCAGAGAAAAATAAATACTTAGAGGAACTAAAGAGATTTGGATGTGTATCCTATGTAAAAATACCAATGCCAGAAAACAAATTTTCAGAAAGAGCTATAAAGGCTATTCTCGTGGGACATACACCCGCAGGCTACTTGCTGTGACATCCACAAACATTGAAGTTCCTAAATTCAAAACATGTAAAATGTAATGAAAAATTAACATACAAGGACATTTACCCAGATTCAGAATTAAAAGAGATACAATTCAAAGAAACTGAAGAAATGGAGGACAACACAAATACAGAGATCAACACAATTGAAGAGTCGAAAAACTCAAGCCCAAAAGAGGCAGACCGACTAAGAGAAAGAGCACAGAAGAGGAAGTAACAGAACCAAAAGTTAGAAAAATACCAGAAAGTTAAGCGAAAATAGATCCTAAGAAAGATCCCAACTATATATACAGAGTAAATAAAATTAATGAAGAGAAAAGGGATGATAAAGAGGAAGATGAAGAAATTTGTGCAGTATTGGCAGTCATAAATAATGATCCGACGAATTACACAGAAACAGTAAATTCGTCCTTCTATATATATATAGAATCTCAGTTACATCATCGTCAAAATTTTTCGAAATTGTGTGACCCATCCATCTGTGCACAATTGCCAGCAGATTTGTTATCACGCCAAACTGTTACCAGCTAGAGTGTTTTACCTGTGATGTCTCTTATTGCTTTGTCAAGAGATATGAGTTCTTTGCAAGCTTCGCTCATAGTCAAGTACTCTGCTTGATATGTGGACAAGGTTACATATGATTGTTTGTGGCTTCTCTAGGCCACTGTATCTCCATACAGTTTTACTATGTACCCTCCTGTGGATGAGGAATCTTCACAGTCTCTGAAACTTGCATCAGTGAATGCTTCCAGCTCATTTCCCTCTGCTTTGTATTTCAGACCCATTAGCGTCGTTCCTCTTAAATAGCGAAAACTTCTCTTTACTTATTTTCAGTCATTCTCTGTGGGTGATAATTACCTTCTAGATAAATAATTTACAGCAAAGGCTATATCTGGTCTTGTAGCCTCTGCCAAGTACAGTAAGCTTCCTATGGCTTCTCTGTAGGGCGCTTTGCGTGGGGTTTCCCCTTGTTCTTGTTTCTCTGTATTGCTTGATACTTTACTTTTTACCTGTCTGCTAACCATAGGTGTAGCCTGAGCTTTGCTCTCTTCCATATTGAATCTTTCCAGTATTTTCTCTGTATAATTAGATTGATCTAATGTCAATATTTGTTTTCTCTGTCTCTTAAAATTTTCATTTCAAGGTATACTCTGGGTTCTCCTAAGTTTTTTATCTTGAACACTTTGCACATACTTGACTGAATAGTATGTAGATTTGTTGGACTATTGCTGGCTACTATTATGTCATCTACATATAATACCAGCAGTGTCATCTCTACTTCTTTTCTCCATGTGAACAAGCAAGGATCGCTTATATCTCTTTCCAAGCCTAGTTTATTGGCTTCCTCTGTAAACTTCTCGTTGCACTTTTTAGGACTAATTTTCAGCCCGTACAGTGTCTTCTTTAATTTGTATATTTTATTTTCACTTGAGTCTATACTTTCTTTTACTCCCTCCGGTATTTCCGTGTATATATCCTCTTCTAGTTCTCCATTTAAAAAGGCTGTCTTGACATCCAGTTTTGCCTCTAGGTCGTATTTATTAATTATGGCCAAGGCTGATCTTATCACTGGAAGTCTCGACACTGGAGCATATGTTTCTCTGAGTTCATAGCTATCTTTGTCTTTGAAGCCTCGGATGACTAACCTAGCTTTGAATTTCTCTTGAAAAATCCATTTGTAGTTAATAACATTTAATTTTTTACCACTCTGTCCGGTTTCTGGTCTATCTATTATTTCCCAGACATTATTCTCTGTTAAGGATTGTAACTCGTCATTTATTGCCTCTTTCGATTTGTCTTTGTCGGACGAATTTACTGTTTCTGTGTAATTCGTCGGATCATTATTTATGACTGCCAATACTGCACAAATTTCTTCATCTTCCTCTTTATCATCCCTTTTCTCTTCATTAATTTTATTTACTCTGTATATATAGTTGGGATCTTTCTTAGGATCTATTTTCGCTTAACTTTCTGGTATTTTTCTAACTTTTGGTTCTGTTACTTCCTCTTCTGTGCTCTTTCTCTTAGTCGGTCTGCCTCTTTTGGGCTTGAGTTTTTCGACTCTTCAATTGTGTTGATCTCTGTATTTGTGTTGTCCTCCATTTCTTCAGTTTCTTTGAATTGTATCTCTTTTAATTCTGAATCTGGGTAAATGTCCTTGTATGTTAATTTTTCATTACATTTTACATGTTTTGAATTTAGGAACTTCAATGTTTGTGGATGTCACAGCAAGTAGCCTGCGGGTGTATGTCCCACGAGAATAGCCTTTATAGCTCTTTCTGAAAATTTGTTTTCTGGCATTGGTATTTTTACATAGGATACACATCCAAATCTCTTTAGTTCCTCTAAGTATTTATTTTTCTCTGGATTAATCACTGATAAAGGTGTTTTGAAATCAATTCCCTTGTGCGGTGTTCGATTGTATATGTGTATGGCTGCTGCTGTTGGTAGTACCCGCGTGGTCGATGGCTTACCAGAATCGAACATCAGTATTCTGATTTTATTCCGAATTGTTTTGTTGAATCTCTCTGCTGTGCCATTTAATTGTGGCGTGTGAGGTGGAGCAAAATCACGACTGATATCTTCTCTTTTCATGATTTCAGCAAATTCTACTCCTGTGAACTCTGTATCATTATCTGCTCTGATATAGCACACTTTTTCTTGTTTGCCTATTATATTTCTTGTGTGTGTTAAGTATCTCTATAGGCATTTTCCTGATTTACTCTTATGTTTTACGCTGTAAGCTCTGGCATATCTTGAGTGGTCATCCACAAATGCGATTATATATCTGTTTTCTCCTGGAAAAGATGCTGGTGAAATCTTTCCCACTGTATCTGCGTGTATTGTGTATAACGGTCTGTCTGACCTGCCTCTTGTATTTTTAAATGGGAGATTTTCCATTTTTGCTACGACACAGATTTCACAATTGAAAAGGTCTTTGTCGAATTTGACATTATTAAGTTCCTCTTTATATTTTTGAATCTGTTTCAAGTATTCTAGAGATATGTGTCCTAGTCTTATATGCCACAACATGCCTTCATTTGGTTTGTGCACTCTTGTCTGTACACTATTTTTCTGATTGTTCTCTTGAAGTTTCTCTATTTCAGATTCTTGTGGTATTTTATTTAGATCTAAAATTTTTCCATTTAAATACTCTTGATAAATACCATACTCTGTTCTATTATTCTCTTCATTTTCTGTGTATGTGTCGTATTCATTCTCTGTATTTATAGTACTCTGAACGTTGAAATCTATTAACCAGATTGGTTTTTCATAATTTCCGGTTATGTAATTTTTCCGGTTTTGAATGTCTTGGTATTAAACCTTGGCTCGTTTATTTTAAAGCTAACAAATATAAAGTATGTATATTTTTCCAATCCTTTATCCCACTAAATAGTGGCGCGGTAATGGTGTGCTTGCCTATCGCTTTGCTTTCCCGAGGAGAAGATCGTACGTGTAAGGTGCACGGAAAGCGAATGCGCCCGCTACCGCTTTCCGGTGGCACATTACCTCGGGTTTTGCCCAATGCTGAAAATCGAGTTTCGAAGCGGGGCGCATTCCTCCCCGTACACCTTGCACACTTATTCAAGAGATACGCACATATGCACTCACAGACACACTTTGATTCGCACACACTTACATTCCTTTGCCCTACCGTTCCTACACTACGCTTCTATTTCGCCGCCGCTCTTCCTATTGTTTACTCTTTCTCTCTCACATTCATTCGCGAATCTCTCCCTCTCCTACAAACGTCGCTCGCCATACTCGTTGCTCAATATTCGCATGCGTTTGAGCCGCTCGGGTCCTAGAATTCGTGGCTCGGCGTTCATCGCAGCTGGCTTCCTTTCGTGGGTAGAATATATATATATATATATATCTTTCTTTGTAGACGTTTTATTTTATCTGTTATTTTATTTCTTATTTTCTAAGGTCTACATAGAGGTGAGAATTCATTGTAATAAATTCTCATTTCAAGAGAACCTAAAAGTTAATTATTTAATGACTGTCGTATCAGAAATACAACATTTTATTACATTATGATTTTTAACAAAATTTAAAATTGATTATCAATGTTAGTATTTAATAATATTGAATAATATATATTTATTAAGTAAATAAATAGAGAGTATGAATTTAATTACAATAATAATCATCCATTTTATTCATTCGACTATCGAGGGTGTTACATAGTCCCCCAGTGACAACTCACTGGACTCCCATGAAAAATAGTTAGTCAGAAATAAATTAGAGATACATAAAGGGACGTTTTAGTTTTAACATAAACAAAACAACAAATTTTTGTTGTTGTTAGCGATACGATTACGTTTAATTTTAACAAAGTGCGATGGCATATAGAAAGCGTATATTTTAGTGGTTCAAAATAACCGAACATTTTTTTTAATTCGCCTTATCGATACCACGTGTTTCTTATAACAAAAAATAAAGATTGAATTTTTTTCTGAATTTTTAAAAAATGTTTAGGTACGAGGGTAGTTCAATAAGTCTTTAGAATAAAGTATAAAAACAATTTTTTTTGGGTAAATTTTTTTTTATTTTTCAACATAATCTCCTTGGAGCTCTATACACTTGGTCAATCGCTTTTTAAGTTTTTTTAATCCTTCAGAAAAATGCGTTTTCGGAAGTTCCTCAAAATAAGCACTTACAGAGGCAATGACGTCTTCGTTGTCCGTAAATCTCTGTCCACCGAGCCATTTTTTCAAGTTTGGAAATAAAAAAAAGTCACTGGGGGCTAAATCTGGTGAATACGGTGGGTGTTCGACCAATTCGAATTTTAGTTCTTCAATTTTAGCCATTGAAACGAAGCATGTGTGAACTCGGGCGTTGTCGTGATGAAAGAGAATTTTTTTTCTCGCCAAATGTGGTCGTTTTTTTTTAATTTCTTCTTTCAGCTGCTCTAATAATGATGCATAATACTCACCAGTAATTGTTTTACCCTTTTCCAAGTAGTCAATAAGTATAATTCCACGTGCATCCCAAAAAACTGTAGCCATAACCTTACCAGCTGACTTTACGGTCTTTGCCTTCTTTGGAGCTGGTTCGCCTGTGGAAATCCACTGTTTGGATTGTTCCTTTGTCTCAGGAGTGTAGTGGTGTATCCATGTTTCATCCACAGTCACAAATCGACGAAAAAATTCCTCAGGATTCCGACTTATGCGCGCCAAAAGAGCCTCAGAGGCGACCACTCTATTGCGTTTATTCTCAGCTGAGAGCAAACGCGGCACCCATCTTGCCGATAGCTTTTTCATGCCTAATTTTTCATGTAGAATTGAAACAACTGCACCTATAGATATCCTTGTGGCCTCAGCTAACTCACGCACTTTTAATCTTCTATCCTTCAACACCATATCGTGGATTTTATTGATGATTTCGGGAGTAGTTGCTTCTACGGGCCTTCCTGAACGTGGTTCGTCACTTATTGATGTACGACCACGCTTAAATTCATTTACCCAGTTATAAACCGTTGCTAAGGCAGGGGCAGATGTGCCATGAACTGAGTCCAATTCATTTTTTATCTCATATGGAGTTAAACCCTTTAAATGAAAATGTTTAATTACCGCTCTGAACTCGTTTTTTTCCATTTTTCTTAACAAGCAATTTTTTTTTTTTCAATTGGTTATAAAAACACGTAAACTCAAAAGATGTGGACTGTGACTGCACCATATATCTAGTCGGGAGTGGTGCTGACTGAAAACAGATGATTTGGAGCGATTCGCGCGCCATCTGTTGGTCATTCTAAAGACTTATTGAACTACCCTCGTAATCCTTCCACATTTGCAGCGCTCAAAAGTTGTCACCGATGAATCTCGGAAAAGAAAAATTTGCGTCAGGCGCAAATTTCAAAACAAAATGGCATCATACGTGTGCGAAAAAGAGAGAGGCATTGGTCTTTACATATAAAGAAAGCAAAGTATTATACTAATGTGTAGTCGGTACATATGAGAACGCACATGCAGGGATCCGGAGAACGTGTCTGCTCCATCAGCTTTCGGTTGGAATTTTGCATGCATTATGAAAGATCAAAAAAATATTGTCGACCAACGTCAGAGAAAATAGCCTCTCCTCGAGTAGATATACTGTAGATCCTTTACGCATAGAAGAGAACAAGAGATAATACAGATTCCGGGGATTTTCGGCGAAGGCGAGGACTGTCGGATTCACTGATTCTGCAGATATCAAACACGTTCGACGAGGTCTATTGCCGGAATGGAACAAGAGTTATTTTTTAATTTCTTCTTTGCGTTGCTTCTTCATTTTCGAGAGTATAATTACACGGGTTCTATGGGTTTTTTTATATCTTTTTATTGTTTCTAGTCTTGAGTTGAGCTTAGTGTCAATCTATTATTTTCTTTTATTATAAATGACGTTTTATATTTATATCAAACTAAAGTAAGCAGCGTGAATCTTCTTCATGTATATAAATACAAGATTGTAATAGGACGCAGTGTACAATACTTGATTGCAATTAAATTATTTAAATTACAGTCTGATTAATTCTTCGATTCGGAGTGTGACGATTTATATGTAGGTATATGAACTTTAAAGATTCTTACGGATTCTTACAAAATTATTTTATAATAATGAACGTAGTTAAGAGGTTATATGTTATGTAGAAAAATAATATTAATCAAATATTTGTATAATTTCATTAGTTTATATTCAGCTGGATCAATATAAAGTGTTTTTAAAATTCAGAATTGTTTGTCGCTTGATAAAAGTAAAATATTCAGAACAGTCATATTGAATCAATACAAGATGCCAATGCTTTTGTAACAAAAGTTCAATCTTATACTAATAATATTAAACTAATCTTACTACCAAAAGAAGATATTGAAGTTTTTAGACAAAATAAAATAAAAGAGTGGCTTAAGGCTCCTAAATATAACGGCATTCAGAAAACCCATGCATGGAAAGTAAATGTAGGTAAAAAGAAAAAATCTTATACAGGTCGAACTGCTCTTCATTCTTTAACAAAATTGTTAAATAAAGAGAAACAGAAGAAGAAGAAAATCAACTCAAAGAATCGTGGTAGCAGGAAAGTTAGAAAAAGTAATAAAATGTCTAAAAATCATAAAAAAGGGAAAAATACTTAGGATTTTTTCTTGCACGACAGTGCTATGGGGGAACATAAAATTTTTTCTTCTTTCGTTTATATCTCTTAAAAAACTGCATGTGTTATGCTTTTTTCAAAAATGACTCCTCAAATTTCGTTTCTCAATAATCGAAAACTTTTTTCTTTTTAAATCGTTCTAATTCGTCTTTTTATGGATATTTGAAAATAATTCTGTACATATTCGATGCTGTTGATGATAGTCTTTCGATCTGCCAAGTTCACAAATTTTTTTACAAAAAATCAAGGATGATATGGCATTTTTTATAAACAATGAAAAATGCTTTTTTCTCAAAAAAGTCATCTTTTTTTTACTCAATTTTATTTTATAGATAGCTAGTCTCAATACCTATATGGTCATATACATGACATTTGGAATATTTTTGTTTTTTAAGAGATATAAACGAAAGAAGAAAAAATTTTATGTTCCCCCATAGCACTGTCGTGCAAGAAAAAATCCTAAGTATTTTTCCCTTTTTTATGATTTTTAGACATTTTATTACTTTTTCTAACTTTCCTGCTACCACGATTCTTTGAGTTGATTTTCTTCTTCTTCTGTTTCTCTTTATTTAACAATTTTGTTAAAGAATGAAGAGCAGTTCGACCTGTATAAGATTTTTTCTTTTTACCTACATTTACTTTCCATGCATGGGTTTTCTGAATGCCGTTATATTTAGGAGCCTTAAGCCACTCTTTTATTTTATTTTGTCTAAAAACTTCAATATCTTCTTTTGGTAGTAAGATTAGTTTAATATTATTAGTATAAGATTGAACTTTTGTTACAAAAGCATTGGCATCTTGTATTGATTCAATATGACTGTTCTGAAGATTATGTCTAGTTGCATAGTGTTTGACTAGTCCGCCAACACCATCACATGCACCTTTCCCGTGACCTGTAGCTGAAAACAACCATTTTTTATTGATGGAAGCATTTTTCATTTCATACAATTGAAATCGATTTTTAAAGTGGCTTGCTGCTCCATCTGTTATAATCGATATTTGATCTATTAAATCGGTTGAATCATTTTTCATCGAATCAATTATTTTTTCCATTGCTAACAAGGCATGGGCAGAATCGTTTTTTCTATCATCACTGATGACAGCAAAAGTTTTTGTTAGTTTTCCTTGATAACAAACTGCTGTGAAAATAGAGACCTGTTGATTAACCCAGTGAGTACCTTGAATAGGGTTACTGTGAATCACTGCCCAAATTTCAGCAAAATCACCATGCAGTTCTAGATGACCTGAGTTAGCTGCAGCTATTTCTTTCTCTTCTTTTAAGCTTTTCTTTGTATATTTTTAATATTTAAATGAACGCTTGTTTTGACTGTCCAAGAAGAAACATCGCTAAAAAAATTGGAGATTGTTAATCTTTTCTTCACAAGATGGCCATTTTCCCACATAGCAAAAACAATCTCCTCATGTTCATTAGTTGTCTCTAATCCAAACAAACTTAGGTTGATATTTTCAGAACCTGGGCATAAAGTACATTCTTGAAAAAGACACTTATCGGACAAATTGGAGCAAACAATTGCCGATAAAAGTGTAGAACGAACTCTATCGAGGTCTGAATCTTTGCCTCCTAGGAAATTATTTAGACTATTAACGTATAAATCAAAATTTGCACAGTAAATGCACTGACACACTTGCTTCGACGGGCTCAACATAACAAACTTTGGTTTTAATGTATAAAATTTTGTTATACCGATTTTTATGTCTGGGTTTTCTTGTTTGAATAGTTTATACGGCTCTTTTAAACTGCGTGTCAAATAACGTTTTATTTTTTTTCTTTTTTTCCATTTTGTTGAATAATCACAACATCACATTTATTAGGGCTTTGACGTGTACAGTTAAAGTCATCGTTTAGCAAATATTCCATGGCAATTTTTGTAGACTTTTCGTCCAATGGATGACCAGTATACGCGTCTGGTTCAGAATATATTCCCTTAGTTGTTACAAGCATTCTTGCTTTGTCAATCATATAAACAGTTACTTCGGGAAATGCTGATAAAATACTAGATTTTGTTAATGACGAAGGAAGCAACGTTAAAATTCTAATTTTCTCATTGATACTGTCACAATTTTCAAGCGCTACTCGCAAGTTATTGAGCCATTCATTGCAGAAGCATTGAGTCAAATCATCATGTGATTCATCAATGCAAACATTGTATGCTTCTGACAATTTTGAGCTAGTTGCAGATGAGAATGAAGATACTAGTTCTGATTTTTTTCTAATAGTGTATCTTTGTACCGATGAATCATCAATACCTCTGTTCATTTTAAGTGGCGAAACATTACCAAAAGAACTTGAAATTAAGGTTTCGTTTAAATGCTCAATCCGCTCTGGGGTGCTAGCTCGAAAATCATGGTCTTCAGTATCACTGTCCAAGTCAGTATAATTGTCTGAATGAATCGCATCAATTATTTCCTTTGGTTCAATATTTTTAACGCGTTCATAACAATTGAAGCATACATAATCCGAACTCTGCACTGCTTTGTTAGGAAAACTTTGTCGAAGAAGTTCTGCTAAATTCTCCCATTTTCTAAATTTAACAGTGGCATCATATACGTTTTTTTTTGTGTGATCCAAAAAAGTTTGGACACTTGCGCCTCTTTGTTGAATAAATTTCAGCCATAATTTAAGAGAAATCTTAGTATGTATAAGTAATACTGTATATATTAAGATAACTAGACCGGGTTCCTTAAATAAGCTAAAATAACTAACATTATCTACGTGATAGCAAAAGATGAGTTTTAGCCACCTTGCGGAGAATTCTAGTACCATGCGTTATACTCCTCTATGGTGTACACACACACATATATAAATAATCGTACACGTATTCGCCCAATGCACAGATTCTTGCTCTCCTATATACGTATAATCATTATACTTAGGGGTACATAAAATTTTTTCTTCTTTCGTTTATATCTCTTAAAAAACAAAAATATTCCAAATGTCATGTATATGACCATATAGGTATTGAGACTAGCTATCTATAAAATAAAATTGAGTAAAAAAAAAGATGACTTTTTTGAGAAAAAAGCATTTTTCATTGTTTATAAAAAATGCCATATCATCCTTGATTTTTTGTAAAAAAATTTTTGAACTTGGCAGATCGAAAGACTATCATCAACAGCATCGAATATGTACAGAATTATTTTCAAATATCCATAAAAAGACGAATTAGAACGATTTAAAAAGAAAAAAGTTTTCGATTATTGAGAAACAAAATTTGAGGAGTCATTTTTGAAAAAAGCATAACACATGCAATTTTGATGCTATCGAAAAATCAAAAAATACGTATACGCTTATTTTCCGAGTAGAATAATATACTAATTTGAGCTGATTCGGAGAGATAGGTGCTGTCGGCCTGCATGATTTGAGATGAAATCGGTCAGGGTTAATAACATTCCGCCCACCTCGTTTTCATATAAAACGATATAAAAATATTCTGGCAATTAAACGTAAAATTATGCAGTTTCATTTAACAATATTTAACATATTAATTGATCGATCAAAAACACAACTTCTACTTAGAATTTTACTTAGGTTTACCTGGTGGGAGCAGTTGTCTCATGCCTTATCAGCACGATGTCACCGACTTGGTAGGAGGGTTGGTCATCCTTCCATGTGTTGCGACGTTGAAGTTGGTGCAAATAGTCACTTGACCAATGGTCCCAAAAGCGCTTATTCAACTGAGTCATGCGCCGCCACCGCTGCATGGAAGTCAGCTTTTCCTCGGTAATCATAGGCTCTGAAACCAAAAAGACGCTTCCCCAACAAGGAAATGCGCAGGAGTTAATACAAACAAATCCACTGCATCTTCAGTAAGCGGCATGAGAGGCCACGAGTTAAGACAGGCTTCGACCTGACAAAGCAGGGTGGCGAATTCCTCAAACGTGAAGATCGTATCTCCAATGACCCTTTTCAGGTGGTGTTTTGTCGATTTGACCGCCGCTTCCCATATACCGCCGAAATGTGGCGCGCCGGGCGTATTAAAACTCCAAACCGTGCCGCAGTCCTACAATGCTGGACTTACAACATTTACGAATTCAGAACCGAGGGCATACATCCTGCGTAATTCAACGTCGGCCCCTACGAAGTTCGTGCCCTGGTAGCTCAACAATGATGATCATGGACCGCGACGCGAGACGAATCGCTTAAGCGCCGCTATAAATGATTCGGTATCGTAGCTGGATACAGCCTCCAGGTGCACAGCTTTGGTGCAAAGACAGACGAAAACTACGAAGTAACCTTCGTAGGACTTGTGACCCCTGTGCCGTGATGTCCGCAGTAAGTAATGGCTTGCATAGTCTACTCCTGTCCTAGAGAACGGGCGGGCAGGCTGCACGCGATCGGCAGGTAAATCACCCATTTTCTGTTGAGATTGTAAAGCATTAAACCGTCTGCAAGTGACGCATTTTTGGACAATCCTTGAACGATCCAAAACATTCTCCGAATGCAGAGCAAAGTGAGCTGAATAACACCGTGGAACGTCAAATGATGCTAATAAGCAATGATTAGCTCAGCCAGGCGACTATCCGAGGGTATTATGATTGGAAACTTCTCATCTATGCTGAGCATGGAATTTTTCAATCGACCGCCCACCCTGATCAACCCATCTATCAACATAGGGTTCAAACTTTTCAAAGTATGGGATTTAGCTAATTCTTGATTTTTCTGAAGAACGTCTATTTCCGTTTGCCAATATTGAAGTTGAGTGAGTCGGGTCCACATGAGCTTAGTCTGCTTTACCTCCTCTCCTCGGATAGCAACCGTATAACCTATTGGAAAGTCCCTTAAGATGGGGGCTATCCTTATAACTAATGAAGTTTTATGCAAAGCGTTACGTATGAACCGCAAAACGTATACTGTAATTCTAATTAACTTACTTAAGGAAGAATATTCATTAATCAATGGCCATAATTCATCCGTTTTTCTGACTGACGTCACTGTCTGTACAGAGAATATCTCTAATAGTACATTACTACTCGACGGCGTCTTGGGCGGAAGAGAATCAATATCATGAGCACGATTCCAACTTAACGAGTGCTCAACTAGCCGTTTGGGACCCTTCCACCACAAATCATGGTTAACTTACTCGCTAGCTAGGCAGCCTCATGAGGCTATGTCCGCAGGATTGTCCGCCGAGTCGATGTGATGCCAGTAGACATCCGGAAGCAACGTCGATATGTCAGCTGATCTGTTAGCTATGAACACTGGCCATCTGGACGGAATGTCCCCAAGCCAATAAAGCACGTCTTTGGAGTCGGACCACAAATGTACCTCAAGTGGAATTAAGCCTAATATATCTACAAATTTTCGTGCTAATTTAGCGACCAACTGTGCAGCACATAACTCCAATCTAGGGATCGACAAAGTCTTAATAGGAGCTACTTTGGTTTCAGCACCTAATAAATGAACTTGAGTACCCTCGCCCAACACCCGGAGATATACCACCCCTGCATATGCTCTTTTGGAAGCGTCAACAAAACCGTGTAATTCAAAGGCATGAGCTGAAGGCAATATTCCGGACCAACGGGGAATGTTAATTGACGAAAAACAAGACAGTGACCTATAACAACTTTTCCAGTACTCAGTTTGCTCGTTCGGCAGCGTTCGGTCCCATTCCTTGGTCAAGGCCCACAAAGACTGCATAAATATTTTAAGCAGAACAATGATCGGAGAGATCCAACCTACTGGATCGAACAACTTCGCCACCTTGGACAGTACCGTCCTTTTGGTAGTAGCACCGCTCAGCGACTCAAGAGAAATGTTATAAAAAAACAATTTCGTTCAGGGTTCCAGGCAATACCTAAAACTGAGAAACATAGTCCAACTTTCAGATTAGCTTCAGTAGCTACAAGATCTGAAGGCAACCAATCGACCAACGAAGAATTGTTGGATAGCCACTTCCGCAGATTGAAACCACCTTTATGAAGTATATTAATGATTTGCTCCTACTTAGCCCTAGCTCCAGATAGCGTGAAATCACCGGATACAACATCATCCATGTAAATCTCATTTTTAATTATCTCACCCGCCATAGAAAATGCCTCTCCCTCGTCCTGCGCCAGCTGATGAAGTGTTCTGCTTGCCAGAAATGACGATGAACCAAATCCAAACGTCACCGTGGTGAGCAGGAATGTTGCTAACTCGTCCTTCACATGCTCCCTCCAAACGATGGCTTGTAGATACTGGTCCTGCTCCTGTACTTGGATTTGAAGATACATACGAGCGATGTCCGCCGCAAAAACGTACGGGTAGCGTCTCCAGCATGAAATCAAATCGAACTGGTCCGGTAGAAGATTAGGACCCACAAGGAGAAAATCATTAAGTGAGATTCCATCTTTGGTTTTAGCTGATGAATTAAAGACCATGCGCAGTTTCGTCGTCGTGCTACTTTCTTTCATCACGCCATGATGATGAAAGAAAGTAATGCTCGAGCTTGGCAATGCCTGCCATTCTTAGCTTGCACCAGCACATGAGCTGTAGCTAGAAGTATTTCCTCAGAATCCTGACCTTCAGCAGAATTAATACTGGAAATTGGTTGCGCTGCAGCTACCAAATTATTGGAAAAAGAACGAGTACCTGTTCTAGATGAACCAGCTGTGGGTACATACTCCGAGGTTGTAATTGTCTGCGGCTTCTCATCCACCTTTGTTTTGACTGCACAACTGTTTGAAAAGTGAAGCATTGTATTGTGCTTTGCCGAACAGTGCTGACAACGTTTATCTACTTTACAATCTTGCAATGTGTGTTTAGTAAGACAGTTAAACATAAATGATTCCTTGCCGCCAACTGCTTTCTCTCAAAAGGCGTTTTCGCCTGGAATATGCTACATCTCATAATAAAATGATTGCCTTTGCATATGGGACAAGAAGAATTTTTAGTTTCGCTCTCTTGAGCTTGATTAATCGACTTAGTATACTTGTTTTTGGGGGCGGTGGTCCTTTCTTTAGACCAATCTAACCTGCTGTTACCACTAAAGCAAACTTAGCACTCTGATACGACCTAATCCACCTGTCAAAAAAATTGCAGGTTAAGACTGCTTGTTGGTCCTGTAGACTATAGAAGTTACAGCTATTAAGTGTCTATTTTGCTGGTGTAAATGCCTATTTCTAGCAATCACTGGTTTAATAAGTATTAAAAATTCCAGTATACAACTGAAACGTATTAGAAATACTACAAAACCTACGTCACACTATCCTGGTACCTTCAATGAACGTCTGGAATAGAAGACCTGAACACCAGTCTACTATAATAACAGCTGACGCTGCAATAAAAAAACTGTCTGCAGATTGCAACTCTAACCTCATCTACTCTGCATCCAAATCAGCAACTTTCTGCCCAGTAATAGTAAGATGCGTACACCAAAGCCAAGCACCCCACTATATCTACATAAAAATAATGCGTTGCTGTCACCTTCTGAATCAGCTGCTCTGCTTCTAAATCAGCAATATTCTGTCCTGCAATATTATGATGCGCACACCAAAACCACATACCCCGCTATAGCTACATAAAAAATGAAAAATGCGAAGCTGGATACTATTGGTCTACATGGAGCCTAGCTGAATTTACTGCTTTGACTTACATAACATACAGCATGGCAGCATCCTTTCGTGCAAAAGATTAGCTTGCGAAACCAATAAACCAGAATAAAACTATTACTACTGGTCACGATGCCTTATAGCATTATCGACAGGACAGCAGACTCCTATTAAATGGACAAAACAACAACAAAAATTAGCATTGGCGTAGCTGGATACCACTGGCCTATGAAGAACTTTAGCACCACCAACTACGTTGACATAAAAAATTTTCAACAGGGCAGAATGCTTCTATGTTTCAAAAAAAAATAATAAAGCTAAACAACTGTCAGTCGATGAAACAGGGCTCAGCCTGATGCAGCAACTTCCTTGACCGAAGACGCGTTATGCTGTTTGGTGTAGCTGTGATGATAAAATGCAGTATCAATTGTTATGTTATTTATTATGCAACCCAATCACCAAGCAAAGCAATCTACCATATTTATAAATAAAAAAAAAACCTCTACTCTACAAAAACCTTCAGAAGTTTTGGATAAAGCGACTACAAGTAAGCTATAAAGGCGCTAAATTTGGCTTTCAGTGTTGCTGAATTTACAGAATACTGGAGAAATTACAACCCATATGTTGAAGCTTCAGAAGGCTAGAGACTAACCACTAAAATGCGAAAAAATAGCTTCACGCTATTTCAAGTTGGCGTTTCAAGTATTGAAATACGCCATAAAATATTCAAAACATTAGCTTTTTGAATATTTGAGCAACAAAAGGCGAGAGAAGAGCCTTAAACTATTTCAATTCAGTGTTTCAAGTATTGAAACACGCCAAACAATATTCAAAGCAGTAGCTTTTTGAATATTTCAATAACAAAAGTGAGAGAAAAGAGCCTTAAACTATTTCAGTTCAGTGTTTCAAGTATTGAAACACGCCAAACAATATTCAAAGCAGTAGCTTTTTGAATATTTTAACAACAAAAGGCGAGAAAAGAGCCTTAAACTATTTCAATTTATTGTTTGAAGTATTGAAACAACGCCAAAAAAATATTCAAAGCTGTAGCTTTTTGAATATTTTAACTAAAAAAAGGCGAGAGAAGAGCATTGAACTGTTTCCATTTATTGTTTCAAGTATTGAAACAACTCCAAAAAATATTCAAAGCTGTAGCTTATTGAATGTGTAAACAACAAAGGCAAGATAAGAGCCTTAGACTATTCCAATTTATTGTTTCAAGTATTAAAACAAGGCCAAACAATATTCAAAGTTGTAGCTTATTGAATATGTAAGTATTAAAAGACGAAAGAGCAGTCTTGAAGCATTTTAACTACACCTACGAAGCCGCATGGGAAATCTAGTTTCTTTGAAGCAAGCAGGAGCTATAGCATAGGATAAGAACGACTTCATCTGATATCCGTTGAATCATTGTTATTGACGCTTGCCAATATGAGTGTCAGTACGAAAAACCTGTGGCTCCTATGTTCTTCCTGGTTGAGTTGAGGTTAGGTTGCCTCGCCGCTATGGTCGAGGCCATGCACCTTGAACAAGGCCTCGTCTTTTTGGCCGCTGCGAGACAGCGGACCTTCTTGAACTCCGATTGCGGCCTCTAGTAGCTGGCTACTGTGAGCCCGCGGCCTCCCTGCACCCCGATCGCGGCCACTTCTCCGTGGTTACCGCGACAGCTGCGATGAACTGCGTTGCAGACAGCTCTCGATTTTTGCCGCTCCGCCTCGACGAAACTTCGCCGAGCGCACGCTATGGAAGCTGCTCACAGCTCCCCGTGGCCTCTAGCAGCTGAACTGGCGCGGGGGTGTGCATCAACGCGCTCGCGCGTCTATCAGCTGAACGCGCCGCTCGAGCCGCTCCAACGCACGATGAACAGTACCTGCTCTTGCGTTCCCTACCTCTCCTGTGGCACGGCTGTATGGCGGCACCGCGCGCAATGCGAGCCCGAGCCTTACCTCGTACAGGAATCGGGAATGTGGATTTGGCGTCGTCTAAGCGGTGGATGTTCGTGCCCACCCCTGCTCGGCACAATGGACTCGCCCGCAGTGAGTCGTAGCGCGAACCCTGCCCCCTCTCTGCTACAATGGACTCGTCCTCCGAACAATGCCGTCGTAGCCGCTCCTCTTGACGCGGATCGCTTATGCCCCGAGGTAGATGACCTTGCAGTTTTCTTCCTCTCGAAATGGTCGTTGACGGTCTAGCCCACACCGCAGTGCAATTTTAGCGATTGCTGCAGGGCTTAACTGGAGATGCTCCCGTGCTGGTCACTTCTCCTTTTTCTTCCCCACTTACGCGGCACTCCAAGAGAGAAAACAACAAAAATATGCTCTCGCGAGGCGTGAGCTTGATGAAGCGACCGAAAAGTCGCCTTACGACTTGACGGTGTAATGCCTGTTGCCGCGTTCAAAATGGCTGCCGGCGCTCGCGATGTGCACGCGTCCCGCGTGGTGTTATTACCCGCGAAAATGATAATAATTACCAGCTCCTTGCTAGCTCGAAGGACCAATGTTACGGGTTGGGGTTTAAATAAGTAAAAACTCACACAACAAGGTTAAATTAGGCAATAGTTGAGATTTATTTCTCTTTCCTAACCAACGCGAGGTGGGGGTAGTAGCGTGTGGCTTAATAGCGATCCGCGGAGCGACTGCCGAGACGCGAGACAAAACGGAGCAATAGCGACGCTCTTCTAGTCGCATGACATGATGCCTGAGCCCTGATTGGCTGATTAACGGCGGCAATAGAATTCGGAGCTAACGTATATATTTGAATAAATTCGGAGTATATAATACATAGGGTTAATAACAGATGATTATTATTGTAATTAAATTCATACTCTCTATTTATTTACTTAATAAATACTTGTTAAAAATCATAATGTAATAAAAATTTGTATTTCTGATACGACAGTCATTAAATAATTAACTTTTAGGTTCTCTTGAAATGAGAATTTATTACAATGAATTCTCACCTCTATGTAAACCTTAGAAAATAAGCAATAAAATAACAGCTAAAATAAAATGTATACAAAGAAAGATATATATATATATATATATATATATATATATATATATATATATATATATATATATATATATATATATATATATATATATATATATATATATATATATATATATATATATATATATATATATATATATATATATATATATATATATATATATGTGTATTCTACCCACGAAAGGAAGCCAGCTGCGATGAACGCCGAGCCACGAATTCTAGGACCCGAGCGGCTGAAACGCATGCGAATATTGGGCA
This sequence comes from Gastracanthus pulcherrimus, assembly GCA_949152435.1. NCBI lineage: Eukaryota > Metazoa > Arthropoda > Insecta > Hymenoptera > Pteromalidae > Gastracanthus > Gastracanthus pulcherrimus. Next base: position 120,208,687 of record OX424573.1, read on the forward strand.
ACGAGTGTGGCGAGCGACGATTGTATATTGAGAGGTGAGAGATTCGCGAATGAGTGTGAGTGAGAAAGAGTAAACAATATGAAGAGCGGTTGCGAAATAGAAGCGTAGTGTAGGGGCGGTAGGGGAAAGGAATATGAGTGTGTGCGAATGAAAGTGTGTCTGTGAGTGCATATGTGCGACTCTCTTGAATAAGTGTGCAAGGTGTACGGGGAGGAATGCGCCCCGCTTCGAAACTCGATTTTCAGCATTGGGCAAAACCCGAGGTAATATGCCACCGGAAAGCAGTAGCGGGCGCATTCGCTTTCCGTGCACCTTACACGTACGATCTTCTCCTCGGGAAAGCAAAGCGATAGGCAAGCACACCATTACCGCGCCACTATTTAGTGCGATAAAGCATTGGTAAAATGTACATAGTTTATATTTGTTAGCTTTAAAATAAACGAGCCAAGGTTTAATACCAAGGCATTCCTAGCATATAACAATACATTTTATTTGATTTGGTCATCCATTACCCTGCATCCTGGACCTATAATTAAAGTCATATCAAAATTTAATAATAAGAATAAAATCTTTATATAAATTGTTAATGCCGCTGGAATTGTAGGTGGTCCAGGGAAGAAATAATTTGCACAGAGTTTATTTTAAATATAAAATGTATTACTAAAAGGAATACTCTGCGCTCTCTGCTCTGAATATAACTAACAAAAAAATTAAGGCACGAGAAGACAGTAAAATCCTCTCTGGAAATCGGCTGCGAGGAAGCTGAAGTAGCACGTGGCGTCCGTGCAGTAGAGAGAACGAGCACGGAGTGAGGACCTGTGACGCGTGCAGCGGCACGCGCGCAGGAGTTAAGCAGAAGAAGGACGAGTGGGGGAAGGCGGGGAAAATGTTATTTTCCCTTCCTGCTTACGCACGATTGACACAAAGTCTGGCGCTGCGCCGATACTCCCTCCCTTCGTGGCTTCTATGTACTCGTCTGGAAGTCTGTAACAGTGAGAGCAAAAAATTAGTGCTCTGAAATAAATAATTGATTTATGTTTTGCATAATATATTATCTCTGAGGTATTGATGGTTTTGTGTAGGTAGAGGCTTAGTCATAATATTGGCTTCATTCTCTTTAGTAGCTATCCAGGTAACTAGTACTTTATTTTGTAACACACAGCTCTTAATATAGTCTCCGTGTGTGTCAGATATGAGACTTTTGCTTCCTGTGGATTCCCTCTCTTTTAATTTTCTCTGAATCTCAGTTACATCATCGTCAAAATTTTTCCAGATTGTGTGACCCATCCATCTGTGCACAATTGCCAGCAGATTTGTTATCACGCCAAACTGTTACCAGCTAGAGTGTTTTATCTATGATGTCTCTTATTGCTTTGTCAAGAGATAATAGTTCTTGGCAAGCTTCGCTCATAGCCAAGTACTCTGCTTGATATGTGGACAAGGTTACATATAATTGTTTGTGGCTTCTCTAGGCCACTGTATTTCCATACAGTTTTATTATGTATCCTCCTGTGGATGAGGAATCTTCACAGTCTCTGAAACTTGCATCAGTGAATGTTTCCAGTTCATTTCCTTCTGCTTTGTATTTCAGACCCATTAGTGTCGTTCCTCTTAAATAGCGGAAACTTCTCTTTACTTCTTTCCAGTCATTCTCTGTGGGTGATACTTGCCTTCTAGATAAATAATTTATAGCAAAGGCTACATCTGGTCTTGTAGCCTCTACCAAATACAGTAATCTTCCTATGGCTTCTCTGTAGGGCGCTTTGCATGGGGTTTCCCCTTGTTCTTGTTTCTCTGTATTGCTTGATACTTTATTTTTTACCTGCCTGCTAACCATAGGTGTAGCCTGAGCTGTGCTCTCTTCCATATTGAATCTTTCCAGTATTTTCTCTGTATAATTAGATTGATCTAATGTCAATATTTTGTTTTCTCTGTCTCTTAAAATTTTCATTTCAAGGTATACTCTGGGTTCTCCTAAATTTTTCGTCTTAAACACTTTGCACATACTTGACTGAATAGTATGTAGATTTGTTGGACTATTGCTGGCTAGTATTATGTCATCTACATATAATACCAGCAGTGTCATCTCTATTTCTTTTCTCCATGTGAACAAGCAAGGATCGCTTATATCTCTTTCCAAGCCTAGTTTATTGGCTTCCTCTGTAAATTTCTCGTTCCACTTTTTAGGACTAATTTTCAGTCCGTACAGTGTCTTCTTTAATTTGTATATGTAATCCTCTTCTAGTTCTCCATTCAAAAAGGCTGTCTTGACATCCAATTGAATTGCCTTTAGGTCATATTTATTAATTATGGCCAAGGCGGATCTTATCACTGGAAGTCTCGATACTGGAGCATATGTTTCTCTGAGTTCATAGCTATCTTTGTCTTTGAAGCCTTGGATGACTAACCTAGCTTTGAATTTCTCTTGTCCTTTTTCATATGTTTTTCTCTTAAAAATCCATTTGTAGTTGATAACATTTAATTTTCTACCACTCTGTCCGGTTTCTGGTCTATCTATTATTTCCCAGACATTATTCTCTGTTAAGGATTGTAACTCTTCATTTATTGCCTCTTTCGATTTGTCTGTGTCGGACGAATTTACTGCTTCTGTGTAATTCGTCGGATCATTATTTATGACTGCCAATACTGCACAAATTTCTTCATCTTCCTCTTTATCATCCCTTTTCTCTTCATTAATTTTATTTACTCTGTATATATAGTTGGGATCTTTCTTAGGATCTGTTTTCGCTTAACTTTCTGGTATTTTTCTAACTTTTGGTTCTGTTACTTCCTCTTCTGTGCTCTTTCTCTTAGTCGGTCTGCCTCTTTTGGGCTTGGGTTTTCCGACTCTTCAATTTTGTTGGTCTCTGTATTTGTTTTGTCCTCGATTTCTTCAGTTTCTTCGAATTGTATCTGTTTCAATTCTGAATCTGGGTAAATGTCCTTGTATGTTAATTTTTCATTACATTTTACATGTTTTGAATTTAGGAACTTCAATGTTTGTGGATGCCACAGCAAGTAGCCTGCGGTGTATATCCCAGAAAAATTGCCTTTATTGCTCTTTCTGAAAACTTGTTTTCTGGCATTAGTATTTTTACATAGGATACATATCCAAATCTCTTTAGTTCCTCTAAGTAATTATTTTTCTCTGGATTAATCACTGATAAAGGTGATTTGAAATCATTTCCCTTATGAGGTGTTCGATTGTATATGTGTACGGCTGCTTCTGTTGGTAGTACCCGCATGGTCGATGGCAAACCAGAATCGAACATCAGCATTCTGATTTTATTCTGAATTGTTTTATTGAATCTCTCTGCTGTGCCATTTAATTGTGGCGTGTGAGTAGAGCAAAATCACCACTGATATCTTCTCTTTTCATGATTTCAGCAAATTCTCCTCCTGTGAACTCTGTACCGTTATCTGCTCTAATATAACCCACTTTTTCTTGTTTGCCTATTATATTTCTTGTGTGTGTTAAGTATCTCGGTAGGCATTCTCCTGATTCACTCTTATGTTTTACGCTGTAAGCTCTGGCATATCTTGAGTGGTCATCCACAAATGCGATTATATATCTGTTTTCTCCTGGAAAAGATGCTGGTGAAATCTTTTTCATTGTATCTGTGTATATTGTGTGTAATGGTCTGTCTGACCTGCCTCTTGTATTTTTAAATGGGAGGTTTTCCATTTTTGCGAAGATACAGATTTCACAGTCGAGAAGGTCTTGACATTTTTATGTTTTTCTTCATATTTTTGCATCTGTTTCAAGTATTCTAGAGATGTCTGTCCTAATCTTATATGCCACAACATCCCTTCACTTGGTTTGTGCACTCTTGTCTCTGAACTATTTTTCTGATTGTTCTCTTGAAGTTTCTCTATTTCAGATTCTTGTGGTATTTTATATAGATCTAAAATTTTTCTATTTAATTCCTCTCTATAAATACCATACTCGGTTCAATTATTCTCTTCATTTTCATCATGCGTTTTCTCTAGAGATTTCATGTTCTTTCTCCCTCCCAATCTCTGATGGTTTCTCGTTATGACTCGTAAACGTATCTACATCCGTTTAAGATTGTGTCAGGAAATCTTCTAACAACACTAGGTTTACCGTGACAGTGTATGTGTCGTATTCATCCTCTGTATTTATAGTACTCTGGACGTTGAAATCTATTAACCAGTTTGGTTTTTCATAATTTCCGGTTATGTAATTTTCTTCGGTTGTTTTATCAAATATTCTTAATTCAATGTTATCTAGATATATTCCATATCCATCATCTGCAAATTTTCTTACCGATAGCAGATTATCCGCTATATTGGATGCTGATATAACATTTGATAAAAGAATTGACCCATCTATAGTGTTTGATTTTAAATACAAATTCCCTTTTCTATCAATCTTTATATTAGCACTCTTATTTTTGTTTGCACTCTTAATTGCCAGCCCACTACTCTTAGAGTAATTTTTTAGTCCAAACCTTTACTAATAATATGTTCGGTTGCTCCCGAATCTGGTATAAAGCTCATCTCTTTATTTATATATATTGTTTTACTTGATCACGCTTGTGGTTTATCTCTTTATTGTTTAAATGTGTGGTCATTTGCTTACCTGCCAAGTTTGCTTTCACGTTTATGGTCTCTTATCTTTATTATAGGGTTCTTGCCTATGTTGATTTTTAAAAACTCTGCCTTTGAATTTACATTTACCTCTACATTTTGTGTTAGTGTGTTGTATGTTAGGGTTATGTTGATTATTTTTATCATACCTTTGTATAGCATTGGGGCACTGGTCGCCCTTGTGTCCCCTGATTTCATTACAATAGTAACAGAACCAGGAGTTATACTGCCTCAGAGGACACTCGGCCGCCCTGTGTCCCAGCTTATTGCATCTGTAGCACATTCTCTCTTTCTGCTCTGCTTGCTTCTCTCTTGGTCTCTGGGCTACATTTCCTCTTGTCTCTGAGCCTCTGGGTTGTTGTGCCTCTATCTGTAACAAACAGTTTTTCATTTCCTCTAGTGTCAGCTCGGGGCCCATCTGGCCCTGTATCAAGCAGTCTGATCTCAGCTCGTGGCTTGATTTATTCACTGCATGGTAGAAGGCTGACCTTTTCTCTTCATCTGTTAGTGGCACTGTTGTGTTACAGCTCTCATATTCTCTTATAATATTTTTCAAACCTCTCCCAAAAATCTATAACTTTTTCTTTGTTTGATTTCTTAATAGTGTATACTTTTTGTCTGACTGTGGCTTGCGTCATGCTTAATTCAATTCATCTAATCCCTCTTATTTTCTTTAAAAATTTTTTTGGCTCTTTAATATGTAATATCTTTTTGTGGTAGTTAGCATCCAGGTGATTTATTATAATGTTTCTTACTAAATTCTTAAGTTTTACATTTCTTTCTGAATTACTATTTTCATATTTCTCTGGATCAGTTAATACTTTCAATAACTTATTCGCCGCTAACTCTGAGTTTAACGAATCGAACCAAACATCCAGATTGCCTTTACTTGACAGTTTGTAGTCTCTTTTAATCTGTATTTTATTTTGCATGTTGGACTCTAGAGTTTTGTTTAATTTAGAAAAAATTTTATTCATTTCATCTAGTGATTTTAAATTTACGCTATTTTCAGTTTGGTTTGTGTTTGATTCTAGTGTATTTTTTTCTCTTATTTGTTCTGTGTTTGACTCTGGTGTGTTTTGTTCACTTGTTTGTTCTGTGTTTGGCTATGATGTGTTGGTTAGATTTATGTGAATTTCGGTAGAGTGTAAAACATCATTTACCTCTGGATCTCTGAAGGCCTCTTTCAATAACTCTAAAAGAGTTTTTATTTCTGCAAGAGTAGTCTTGCAGATTTTTGTTTTCTTCTTTTCTTTCTCCTTCTCCTCCTGGAAGAGATTTTCCAGCTTCTCTATCTCTTCATTTCTCTTCTGAGACATCAGGATGAGATTTTTGGTGACCTCTGTCTGCTCTTTCATGTCTCTTATTAATTCGGTCTTGTCTGTAGTCCCTGGGGTTGCTGTTGCTCTAATCTCTGTAAAATATTGTTTTATTATTTTAATGTTTGGGCTTACGCTTAGTCGCACATGTTATACATATTGGGGTGTATAATACGTACTTATGGATCCATAATCTGATATTCTGTATTTATTCTATTCTTTATTTTAACGTTGTTTTATTGTGTGTATTTTATTTTTATTTTTTTATTTAATTCTGAATCAATTAATTTTTACCTGAAGGTGTCTCTGTATTGTGAGTTGTCTCTGTAGTCTCTTCTGTTAGGGTACCCGGTTTCTCAGTTTTGTCTTCCATGACCTCTGGATGTAATTTTTAACCTGCCAAACATTTTTACTCTTTACTCTTATTGTTACACACTAGAATATTTAATCAGCACGACTGATTGATATTCAGGTCTATTGTAGATATGGCCTGTACTCATATGTTTCGTCCCAAACCGACTAGCCGCACGGCGATTTTGTCGTTACTTTATGAGTGGGGCCGATCGCACATACGAATAAAGTCCAGCCCCACAGATCTCCTTTTAAGATAAGAATAGAAAAAAAATTGATATGTATTTACAAATTATATAAATCTGTAACTGTATTTCTACACATATATGTATAAACATATATGCTCCCGTGCCCGTGTGTCACATGCGTACGCGGCCTTATATACCTAACGGAAACGCCCTTCCCAGACGCCGCTATACGCACGGTCCTTTGCGGTTGTCAAAAATGAACGTCCCGCACGAGCAATACAATCTCAAGCACACGAACACACATACATACATTGACGCGCCCCTCCATAGGCGAGTCCCCTTGTTTGTTTAAAAAAAAAAAATTATAGAGAATCACGAGCCTTGGTGGCTTAACTGCGCTCGCGCACGTGTTTTTCCCTCTCTCTCTCTCTTTCTCTAGAGTCGCTCCGCGCGGAGAGTTCCCCCCCCCCCCAGCGCTGACGTGAACGTATTCTCTATCTCTGTCTCTCTCTTTTCGCGCGGCGAAATCTCCACCGGCGTTGACGTGCACGTGTTTTCTCTCTCTCTCTCTCTCTCTCTCTCTCTCTCTTTCTCTCTTTCTCTCTCTTTCTCTATTATCGTCCCGCGCGACAAAAAGAAAATAAAACAAAATACTCTCGCCGTCGTCGATGTCCTCGTAGGCACTTGAATGTATGCGTCGCACGGTGCTGACCTGTATGTTGCCGCTAGACGTACAGTGCTTAGCAGTTTCCAGGAAAAGAAAAATCTTTCCGTGCGCACGCTACATTCTCGCGGCGCGTGCCGCCCTGTATATATATATATATATATATATATATATATATATATATATATATATATATACGAGGTCTGTCCCAAAAATATCCGACCTACCTCGATTTCTCGGCGCTTGATTTATTCTTCGTCATCCGGGGGGTGGCATCCTTCAAAGTAGTCCCCATTTGATTGAACAAGACGCTCATATCGATGTTTCCACTTATTAAAGCACTCTTGAAAGTCAGACTTCGGAATCGCCTTCAGTGCATTCGTCGCATTAGTTTCAACAGTCTGTTTATTGTCGAATCGATGTCCTTATAGCGGCATTTTCAATCGAGGAAACAGCCAAAAGTCGCAGGGAGCTATATCAGGACTGTATGGAGGCTGGTGAAGCTGCGCAACACTGTGTTTCAATAAATACTGCTGCACAAGGTTTGATGCTTGCGCTGGAGCATTGTAGTGATGAAGAAGCCAGTCACCGGTTTCCCAAAGTTTTGGTCGTTTTCTCCTGATTGCATTACGTAATCTTTTCAAAACTTCAACGTAGTACTCTTTATTGATTGTCTGGCATGTAGGGGCATATTTGTGGTGCACAACGCCCTCATAATCGAAAAAAAACCATCAACATTGACTTGATGTGGCTTCGACTTTGACGAGCTTTTTTCGGCCGAGGCTCAGGTGGAAGCTTCCACTGCGAAGATTGTTGTTTTGTTTCAGGATCATAACCATAAACCCATGACTCATCACCAGTAATAACCTTTTTAAGAAAGTTTTCATCACTATTAATCATTTCCAAATTGTCCTGAGCGATTTCTAATCGAAGGTTTTTTTTCTGGTCTGAGAGCAGTTTCGAGATGAATTTTGCACACACACGAGTCATTCCCAAATTCTCGGTTAAAATTCGCCAAACAGTACTTTTTGGTATTCCAAGTTCATCTTCCAGTTCTCTCACAGTAAAACGACGATCTTGTTCAACTGCGATTGTCGAAAGGTCGAAGGTCGACCAGAACGAGGATCACTGTCAACAGATGTGCGGCTACTTTTGAACCGCCTATACCACTCTTTTATTTGTGTTTTGCCAATACACTCATCTTTAAAGGCCTTTTGCAACATTTCAATAGTTTCCGCACAACTTTTACCGAGATTAAAGCAAAATTTTATGCAAATTCGCTGTTCGGTTCGTTCTGCCATTTTTAGCAATAAGCAAATTGCGACGAACGCAAAAATGTCGTTGTAAACAAATACACGCTGCACGGGAACTAAGGCGTTTCATCGGTATCTCAGGCTACGGACGAGAAGGTTAGAAGTTGCTGGTGACGTTCGTACCCTCCAGAGATCGCCTGAGTCTCTCCGCGCGAAGATATGAACGTAGGTCGGATACTTTTGGGACAGACCTCGTATATATATAGCGGTGTGAGCCAGTCTTTCCGCGTGCTCGGCGACCGAGAGAAAAAAAATGCCGACCCACGAGACGGACTTCTTCGTGCCAAAATGCCCCCGTGTGTCTGCTCTCTTGCTCTCTATCGTCAGCAACGCGCTAATAAAAAATTTTCGCGCGGCCACCGGGCCTCTTCCCATTTTCTAGCGATTCTCGGAAGAGCAACGGCGCAACCGTTCTACCCGCACTTTTTACTCAATTAAATAAAAAAACTTACTCTTACTGAACTCTTGAAGACTCTGGGGGGGGGGGGGGGCTCTGTAGCTCTGGATTTATCCTCTTCTGAACCCGCTGATGACCTGGCTCCTACGCGTGCTGGGCACACAACTTTTTAATGTCGCTGGAATTGTAGGTGATTTAGGTAAGAAATAATTTGCACACATAGTTTATTTTAAATATAAACTGTATTACTAAAAGGAATACTCTGCGCTCTCTGCTCTGAATACTTTTTAACAAAAAAATTAAGGCACGAGAAGACGGTGAAAGCCTATCTGGAAATCGGCTTCGAGGAAACTGAAGTAGCACCAGGCGTCCTTGCAGTATAGACAGCGAGCGCGGAGTGAGGACCTGTGGCGCGTGCAGCGGCACGCGCGCAGGAGTTAAGCAGAGGAAGGGCGCGAGGGGGAAGGCGGGGAAGGTATTATTTTCTCTTCGCGCTTACGCGCGATTGACACGAAGTCTGGCGCTTCGCCGACATAAATTTTTAGAATATAACTTCAGGATTTATAATAAGTGATTTAAAATTTGCAAATTGCATTTTAAATTTATCTTTCTTTATTTACACAAAATTGAATGCATGCTAATTGTTATTGAGATTATTATATTTTTAATCATCGTAGAAGAAAACCCGCTCAATAGTATTGTATGCAAATAAAGTAAGTACAGGTAAGAAAACAATTACAGTATATTCTCGAAACCATTATCATTTTTAAACATATCGTCACTCGATGAATACCCGATTCATCGAAAATCAAAAGTTTAATATAGCCTGGATCAAATTCTTCTGGATTTCTCAGTTTACATTTAATTTCCTTACTTTCATCCGGACTGTAAAGAATATAATTCTTATTTATAAATGCTCATTACAAAAGGTTGAACCAAGGATCGCCGTTGCCTTCACAGGAAACGAATCATGCATAACAATACAGGTACTATTTTTCCCAAATGACTTAATCATGCACGTTCCGATGGACTGCAAAACGATTCCTGAAACTCTTTTTATTAAAGGGCTATTATATTCATTTACAAGAATATCATCATATAAAGCAGATATTTTAATTATATTCGGCTGAGCTCCAGAATCTATCATCGCGTTTACAGCAGGTAAATTAAAATTATCAGATTCGATCTGATTTACCGGTATTGGTCCGTAATGCTCGAATTGTATGAAGGAGACGGGCCGAATGTCGTAGTTTCTAAAGTTTGGATGACTGGACGCGGTTTTGCACTTATCCCCGGTGCGTCCTGTGTCGGGATGCGTTGATCGTTTCCCTGCGTTTGATGCTTTTTTCATTATGCCATTTTAGTATTCGACAATCACGTTTCATATGTCCCGGTTTTTTACAATAATTACAAATTATAGAACGCGGATCGGCCTCTTTTTCCTGTCTCAGAGATTTCGGCAAATTTGCGAACTGATTATCTAAATTTGATGTTTAATTATTCGTGTTATTTTGAGAATATGAATTTTGTGGTTTTTAATTCAGAACGTAGCGCTCCATAGCTGTCATTCTACGGCGTATTATAATCTCATATTTCGGCTGTCGCCCAATCGGATACGCACTTCAGGCGCTAACCCGTCCTTGAAACCTTCTATAGTGTCGCACTCAATATCCATGAGTTACACGTGGTTTAATTCGTCACAAATATCGATCCGTTTACGCTCCACCATCCCATCGTGTATATCTGAAATTCGATTTATATAATCAAGCAAAGGTTCACTCGGCGTTTTGTAAATTGCATCTAAACGGCATCTTAAATTATTCAACGTTTCATTTGGAGCAAAAGTTTGTTTTAATCTATTTATAAATTCATCTAAATTTCCAAATTGCATATTTTCAACGTTCAGGTTAAGACCTGAAAAAGAGAAATCAACCTGGTCGTACTTGATTCGATTTGCATAAATAGGTCCTATTTCTTCACATCAATCAGAATTCAACATTTTAAGTTTTGAGAAAATTCCGGTATATTCTTCATACAAATTGCAACAAAATTTTTTTTTAAATTTTTCTTGTTTAAACCTCAAAAATTTCAATTTAAAAATAAATAATAGTTGTAAATTATGAAAAAAATTAAAAAACGGCTGCCAGTTCATTGATACTTAGCTTCCTGCAACGACATTAATTGTTTCTATATGTATTTATTTGTTCTATTTACTTCTGCGTTGAAAAGTCAAACCAACAAGTCCTCTCTTATAAAGTACGAGATATATTTAAACTTTCAAATTACCATTTAAACATATGCAAAAGTATAATTTATATTATGAAAAAATATTTGAATTGTATAAAAACTTACAAAGTTTTTACATATCAAATAACATTTTTTACACTATAATTTTGTAACATTATAAAATAGTTGATTCAATTTTATGGAGTCGTATTGCTATTTTTAGCGCTGCCTGCGTGTTGCTATTATTTCCGATGCAGCAAATTTCATGTAAATCAGACCCGATTCCGACCAGATTTCCGTAGGTCAGGTAGGAATCGGACGGGAAAACCTCACTCAACCAGGATCCGATTTGTATACCATTTTTTGTTCGATTAGGCCGAAATCTACGCCTGATTCCGACCCGATTTTCGGATGTTAATCCCCAGCAAATAAAAAATTATTCAATTCCCTTCTCGTGTACTCTACAGATATTAAATCTTTTTTAAACTAGGTTTATTTACAGTACCCTGGTAACACAGTCTGACGCACTCGCGATTGCGCCGCAAGTGCACGGACTGGTTCACACTCTGACTAGGTTTCTGCTGCACGACAATTGCGGCAGACGAGTGCGGCAGGATTGCAACAGAAGTGCAGTCGACAACTGCGACTTAGGGGGATGAAATAATGCACTCGCGAGTGCAGCAGAATTGCACCCGAATTACGTACGACGATTGCGGCAGACGAGTGCGGCAGGATTGCAGCAGACATGCAGCCGACAAGTGTGACTATGGGGGATGAAATAACGCACTCGCGAGTGCAGCAGAATTGCACCCGAATTGCGTACGACAATTGCAACAGACGAGTGCGGCAGGATTGCAGCAGTCGTGCAACCGACAAGTGCGATTAAGGAGGATGAAATAATGCACTCGCGAGTGCAGCAGGATTGCACTCGAATTGCGTATGACGATTGCGGTAGACGAGTGCGGCAAGATTGCAGAAGACGTGCAGCTGACAAGTGTGATTAAGGGGGATGATGTAACGCATTTGCGAGTGCGTTAAGATATACTTCAAAAAGGATCACACACCTCGTAGCGAAAAACCTCAGATCACCGAGAATGGTAACAAAAAAGAGCTCCAAAGAGTTTTATCTCCCAGACGGTTTATGCGCGGTCTCTTATAGTATTTACCACGCCAAACTAGTCGAGTGAGCCCAAAATTGATGCGCTCGCCGCCTGGCGGCGGCGACTTATGTCCTATATGCTTTGCTTCCACCGGGTCTGTGATTGCACGTCTGCTGCAATCCTGTCGCACTCGTCTGTCGCAATCGTTGTACGGAATTCGGGTGTAATTCTGCTGCACTTGCGAGTGCATTATTTCATCCTCCTTAGTAGCACTTGTGGGCTGCACGTCTGCTGCAATCCTGCCGAACTCGTCTTCTGCAATCGTCGTACATAATTAGGGTGCAATTCTGCTGCACTCGCGAGCATTTATATTAATTTTTAAATTAATTGCTAATTTATATTAATTTTTTTTTACTAAAACGAATATATAAATATATATTACATTTAATAACGTTTTACTGGAAGTGAGTATAGTTTTTGATAAATGGCCAGCACAGCATGAAAATAATTATAAAAATTGTGGAGCTGGTAATATAGGAATCTGCAAGTTATTATTTCTGACGAATATAGATGCACATATGGGTCTTTCAACTACATCTTTGTTTTTTAACATAGCCAGTTCATAATATTTCGTGTTAAATATGTTTTCTTAACAATTGTTTAAGAGGTGTAGGGCTAATTGGTTTCTAATTGTTGATCCATAATGGCATTCAAAGTAGACAAGTAGAAACCTAGTCGAAGTGTCAAGCAGACCGTGCACTTTGGGCGCAATCACGAGTACGTCAGACTGTGTTACCAGAGATGTTTTGGAGATCTCCTTAAAGTTTGAATTCGGTTCATAAAATATTGCTGCTGTGATTTATGGTAAATAAATAATGATTAAACAAGCATTTTTATTGGATATATCAAATAGAGATAATAAATGCTACATCTATCTTAACAAGTTTATAATGCTCAATTTTATGCAAAAAAATTTGAATTGGCAGAACAAAAGAAAAAAATTTAGTTAAGGGAGTACTATCGGTTTCGAATTAGTGTTCAGAATACTCTGAAATTTTGTATACTAAATGTTTTGACCTCAAACCTTTTCATATAAATTTTTAGAAAGCTTCACCAACCCAGAAGAAAGATTAGTATTCTATATTTACATTTTTAATACACAAACGTATGATGGGAAATTACGTTTCCGACAGTTGCAATCATGAAATTCATGAAAACTGCTATTCGGATTTCGACGAAATTTTGAGAAATATATATTTAATTGTCCATAAATATACTGTAAAAATCCAAATGTTGAATCACCAATTTTGAGAGCTAATATAAGCAAAAGAATAAAAATATAGTACTCGCAAAGATTAATTTTCCAAAATTTCTAAATTTTTTTAGTAATAGATAAAAATCATTGTATAAAATAGATCATTATCTTCGTTTGCTGATATTGATATGGTGAGGTTTAATAAATGATTTTTGCAAACCAAACAGACAATTTTATTTGTCAGCGACGTTTCGGCATCATTTCACTGCCCTCATCAGGCTATACCTTTATAAAGGCCAGCAGGATTCCGGTCAGATGGCAGCCCTAGCAGCAGGTCTCCGGTTCGATTACCAGTCACATCAGTTTTTTTAATTCTCTTATTTTTTCAGATATTTTAGTAAAATAGTTATAATCATAAAATATGTCACGCATTTCTAATGTACGAGTATCTAATAATGTTAAATAATAATAATACATCGATTTACTACAAATCGTACAAGAAAAATTTCTAAAAGGTTTTATCAATATTTCGTGGAATATGGTAGTAATGTGAATATAGAGCTTTTTCGGGTTGTGTAACCAAAACAATTGCATAATATTTTGGAAATATTTCATGAAATATTTCATGCAACATTCACGAAATTTTTCAGAAACGTTTCAAATATTTAAAAAGTATTAAATCTGAATAACAAACATTCTAGAAATATTTTATGAAATATTTATGAAATATTGCATGCTGCGTGGGAACCCAGTATAAAATGTTTCTGTAACATTTTAAAAAGGTTTCACTAGAAACTTTTTGAGAAACATATCAAAAATGTTTCATGAAATATTTTTGCAAGTACTTGGAGCGGACTTAACAACATTTCGAAAAGCTTTCATTGAAATATTCCTGAAAAGTTTCAAACCTTGCATGAAACCTTGCTGAAACCTTGCTGTAAGATTATGTGCTGTGTGGGTTTACATTAAGTATGTACCCCATTAGCCAGGCTTGCCGTGGCAAAATCGCGGCAATAGTTGCTGTGCAATGTTTGTTAGCAATTTTCTTCCAACTTGTTTTCAATATTATTAATATATTATATTATTTTATTTTCAATAGTATTCACATAATATTCAATAAAATTACTCATATATGCGACAGTGCGAGAGAGAGAGAGGGAGGAAATTAATAACAGCATATTGATGGAAATTTGTGTAACATAAAAATCGAGAAATGTGACGACAATATGATGGCAATTTATGCCTATAATTCGCCTGCACATCATGAGCAATAGTTGTTGTAATTTTGCCTTCAGTTTGCCCTCATAATTTACTTCATTACTTGATACAAAATTTCCAGCATATAAATTGCTAACAATTTACAATACATTTGGCTAATGGGGTACCTATTCAGTAAAAATATTGCAAACCCTTTGCGTCAGTGTATATATACACAATGATATATGTTGAAGATTGTCGGCATTATAAAGGGTTTGATGCAAATTTAAAGATAATAAGTTTCGTCCCGTATTTTTTTCTAACGAATACGAACTTTAACCGTTAAATAGTTAAACATATCGACAATATCAGTATCAATGGAACGTACGTTTTTCATTATATTGTTGATGGTATCGAATCTTCGCAATTCGTTAATTAATAAATACATAACATTTGACATTTGCAAAGTTAATTTATAAAGTATTATTTTTTATGTTTTTGTATTATCATGTTTATTATTATTTAATATATATATATATATATATATATATATATATATATATATATATATATATATATATATATATATATATATTCAAATTAAAGACTTATAATTATTTAATATTGTTTACTATTTTTAACAAAATATGTACGTAAATATAAAATGTAAATTGATATAAATATTGTAGCCTCAAAATAAGAAAAATTTTTCATGATCTAAAATAGTTTTCATGTGATACATAAATAAATACATATAAATAAAAAAAAAATCTTAAGTTTATAAATCAAATCAACGACAAGACTTCTTATCGAGACCAAAACAAGACCAAGGCAAGGTCTTGTCTTGAAACTTTGAAGTAAGGTCTTGTCTTGGTCTTGTCTTCACTTTTCAAGACGAGACGAAGACAAGACGAAGACAGTCTTGGTCTTGGCGGTAGCCATACTCGCAACTAATTTTTCTAACTCTAAAAAGTGGTTGGTGCATGAGATTTTTATGAATATTTTTGAAACTTTCAGAATATGTACCTTAGTATACGTAGAATATAAACTGTTGACTACATTTAAATTTTTTTCTTCTTATCTCATTTTATCCATCAGTCATTATCAAAAATGTGATTATTTAGGCATTTTCATAAGTCAAATTAAAACTAAATTGTTTTGAGGAAGTAGAAGACGATTATTTAAATTCTGTTCAAAGTTTATTTTTTTTACCAATCAAGCAAGTGACTTAATTTATTTCAAAGCTTTTTTTCAAGAATCTATTCGCAAGTAATACTTTTAAAACAGGCCATTTTCGTTTTAAAAAATCGTATTTTATCAATAACTCTGTAAATAAACGATATATATGGGTTATTCTCGGGGAAATCGAGATAAAATTTTTTTTATTTCTTCGATAAAATGGTTCCTCTTGGTATGAAGAATATATATGAAATTTTTCTTTTAAACCGTTAGGTTCAAAGTTCATCAAGGCAAAATATGAGCATGTAGTCATTTTTTATATTTTTTTAGCAAATTTCAACCTTCATTTATCAAACAAAATTAAATATGTTTAAAAAATTGCAACGTAGAAGCTTCTAGCAAATTTTCTGAGGTTTTCATACAATAATGGTTTCAGAACATTTTAATGTACCTTTCGATTACTTAAATTCATTTTAAAACTTAAAATCCTAAAAAAAGTGGTTTCGATCACTCGAAACATTACACCAAAAAACATGAAGATAGCTTTTTTTCAGTACAAAAGTGACTGCCAGAGTCGTAAAATGACATAAGTATTATATTTATATAAAAAAAATCAAAATAGCATGAAATATTGTTAAAGAATTAAAATGCATGATTTGACAATAAAGTTATATATAGCTTCAAACAACTTTAAATATAAGGCTTAAAAAATGTGAAAGAATTCACGACCATTTTATCTGCCAATACGCACATTTTTGCCGAATTTTTTTCAAATTTTTTTAAGCCCATAGGTTAATATATATATATATATATATATATATATATATATATATATATATATATATATATATATATATATATATATATATATATATATATATATATATATATATATATATATATATATATATATATATATATATATATATATATATATTAAAATACGGTCATATTTAGCCCTGAGCAACTTTTCAAGAAAAAAATTTTATTTCATAAAAAATGTGACTTTTGGTATGTAAAATGGTCGCAAATTTTTACACATTTTTTAAGTCAATATATTTCAAGTTGTTTGAAGCTAAATATGACTATTATTAAAATGTGCATTTTATTAATTTTTTAACAATAGTTCATATTATTTGATTTTTTTTATATAAATATTGCATTTCTACCATTTTACGACTATGGCAGTCACTTTTATACTAAAAAAAACTATCTTCATGGTTTTTTGTGTATGGTTTCAAGTGATCTAAACCACTTTTTTCTCGATTATAAGTTTTAAAATGAGTTAATCGAAAGGTGCATTGATAGGGTTTGGAACCACTTTTTATGAAAACTTCAGAAAGTTTACTAAAATTTGTTGAATAAATTAAGATTAAAATTTGCTAGAAAATGTAAAACATGGCTACATACTCATATTTATCTTTGATGAACTTGGAACCTACTGGTTTAAAAAAATCTAAAAAAATTTATATATATTCTACATACCAAGAGAACAACTTTGCCGAAGAAATAAAAAAAAATTCTTTTCAATCTCGATTTCCCATATAATCATCCATATATACGTATTTACACTTGTACATAAAAATCAATGGAGAGGATCTCTTTTACTTCAATATCGGCGACCTGGCGCTTTATTCTCTAACTATCTCACCGCGTGAAATACGTGAAAAATGTGCTCTCGACCAACCAGAAAGCACCTTTAACGAGTATATCGGATATCTCATGAGTGTCATGTACACCGATTATCAGAAATTAACCAATTATGTGGCACGATTTCGAAACATTCGATTCGAATATCTGTCCATCGAGTGTACACATCTGGACTATTGAGTTCGGCGACAAAATTTATCATGTATATGCAAAAAAGTTCTTAAGCGGACCTTGACGACATCATTTTGACGACCTGGCAGTATAGCTGCTTCGCATGTTTTGATTTCTTTTGTAGGATATTTTTTACATCGAAGAATCGACAAAGTTCATTGCATATACGTATATATATGATTATATACAATCATATATCAAACAAAATTTCAAAATTTTGTAGTCATACATGTTTACATATGTCCATTATATATGTCCCTATATGAACAAACATATTAATATATCTTCATATATATTAATATCTTTGACTAATAAATTTAAAAGTTTTACCTTACGTACATTACTATGTATAATCATGTATGGTAACGTATAATTATACATAATGTTCATATTAAATCATAAAATATGTCTTAAGAAAAACTGAAAATTTAACTCATATATATAATTATTTATAAACAAGTACTTTCATAATATTCATATTCAGTTATATATGATCATATGATAGAAAGTTACGAATATAACATGATCAATTATGAATATATGAAACTTTTATATGTCAGTAGGTTTTTAATTTAACTAAAATTTAAACAAAAAATTAAATTTCTCATTGTATTATCTGTAGGCATGAACAAGTGTGTGTGTGTGTACGTGAGAGAGAGAGAGAGAGAGAGAGAGAGAGAGAGAGAGAAAGAGAGAGAGAGAGAGAGAGAGAGAGAGAGAGAGAAAGAGAGAGAGAGAGAGAGAGAGAGAGAGAGAGAAAGCTGGAGGAAGACGGCAAATGAAAGAGAGAAATTCGTGATAGCGCATGCGCTTTAACATACTAGTGAGATGTTATGTTATGGATGTGTATGGCTTACATACAACCTTTGTGCGGAAATCTAAATATTAGTATGCAAGAGAAGACATTGAATTTTTATTTCGAATATAATTGTGTATATATGATTTTGCAATCTTAAAATCTTGTTTAATACGTACAGTTTCAGTATTGACTGTGTTTAAAAACTTATGGTATTACTGTAGGTAATACGTATAATAACACAATTTTACGAATAGCTATGTTATTATAAAAACTGTAAGAACTTTAATAATAGAGAAAATGTGTAATTCATCAATTTATTGATTAATAGTATCTGCAGAGATATGCACAAATAGTAAGTGAGAGAGAGAGAGAGAGAGAGTATTTAATTAAATGATGGCTTAAAATGAAAAAGTATATATAATTACCGTTATCATTGCTACAAGTATACTATTATTATTAAAATTTAGCATAAGTATTCCCTGTTGATATATATCAAGTAAATTATTTTTGTCAATGTAAAGGTTAGAAAAATCTCTAACAGACGTTTTTAAAATATATATTTTCTTACTATACTAATTGTGAGAAAGTGTCTCCACTCCTCCCCAACACGCTGTTCCGCTCACCGCTCACCATTATGTATAGCCAATAATTTTAAGGTTTTGTTTACATTTTCGTTGATTGCCTCTAAGTTGGATGCGGTAACACTAATTAAAATTTTGCATATAGCTTTCTTAATATTTAAACAAAAATATATAGTTTTCTATTGTTCTCCTTGCATTTTGATATACACTGACCCCGTGTATCAATCAGTTTTTTTTGAATCTAGTACCATAAGAGCCCGTTTATACCGGACAAACTTCGAACTCGAATATCTTTAAAATATATATGGTATAAAATATTGATAAAATTAAGGCAATATACTCTTAACAATTAAAATTTATTATTCTATTACGTTCTCTATATTTTGTTGTAACATCAGAACCTTCTTTCAATATTGTATAAACATTGATCAATAGAAAAAGTCGTTATTATACCTCAGAAAAATAATTTTGATAAATAATATAAATTTATTATCTCCTCGATGAGAAAGCTTTGCAATATAAAAAAAGAGAAATATTTGTAATTGAAATACATTATTTGTGTGAATAAGATTATCGCTATGTAGTAGCTAATAGATATACATATAATGGGTGTTAATGCGTAATAAATAGGTTTGCATGGAAAATAAAATATCTGGTCACAAACATAACTCTTAATCATTAAAATAAAAGATTTAAAAAATGTATAAATAATCAAAATTAAATTAGTTATAAAGCATCTAAGAATAAGAGCTGATAATCACATGTATTATTGACGCATGCATATTTTATATGACGAACAAAAACTTATTAAAATATAGGTTTTGATGATTTTACACAAACTAGGTGAATTTTAATACAAATAACTGAGGGAGATTGACAGATGAATGTGGATTTAGGCAAAGTAAAATTGTTGTGATAATCGTGTTCTGTTGTCTGAAGGATTTCGTCAATCACCCTGGTAACACAGTCTGACGCACCCGCGATTGCGCCGAAAGTGCACGGTCTGCTTCACACTTTGACCAGGTTTCTGATGCACGATGATTGCGGCAGACGCGTGGGGCAGGATAGCAGTAGAAGCGTAGCCGACAAGTTCGACTAAGGGGGATGAAAAAAAGGAACTCGCGAGTGCAGTAGAATTGCAACCGAATTGCATACGACGATTGCAGCAGACAAGTGCGGCAAGATTGCATCAGACGTGCAGATGACAAGTGCGACTAATGGGGATGAAATAACGAACTCGCGAGTGCAGCAGAATTGCACCATAATTACATACGACGATTGCGGCAGACGAGTACGGCAGGATTGGAGCAGTCGTGCAACCTACAAGTGCGACTAAGGGGGGTGAAACAATGCTCTCGCGAGTGCATCAGAATTGCACCCGAATTGCGTGCGACAATTGCGGCAGACGAGTGCGGCAGGATTGCAGCAGACGTGCAACCGACAAGTGCGATTAAGGAGGATGAAATAATGCACTCGCGAATACAGCAGGATTGCACCCGAATTGCGTACGACGAATGCGGCAAACGAGGGCGGCAGGATTGCAGAATACGTGCAGCTGACAAGTGTGATTAAGGGGGATGATTTAACGCATTTGCGAGTGCGTTAAGATATACTTCAAAAACGAGACACACCTCGTAGCGGAAATCCT